>JAZKJV010000620.1:826935-1219726 GCA_037367405.1 Ottelia alismoides
TTAGGGTGACGCTTTGACTCTACTCTTGCAACTACAGTCCACACTTAACGTCATATCCTTATTATATATGTATACCAAGAGAGTCTCATGATTAGGTAAGTTGGATACCTTTTGACTAGAGCTTGGTTCAACTAAGAATTTTAGGATCACTAAAACTGAGAGTTCATCAACGGATCGAGTCTTTTATTTCACATGTAAAGTCAGGTGTTAATAGAACTTATTCATTCTTTATTTGCTCGAGGATTGGCAAAGTTCAAGCATAGGGTAGTGACGAATATGTAATTCATCATCTAAATATATTAATGTTAGCTTGAATCTCTGAATAAAATATAAAATAAATGCCCCATAAATTCACTAAATTAACAAAGTACAACTCTCGATAAAAATAGACTAATGATGTATATTTATCATGTAAATATGTACATGAAGTAATTCACAATAGAAACTACAAAAATAAAGTGCTGAAAATGTGTATATATTCACTTGTAAAAAGCTCAATCTTCCCTGATTTTTAATAAACTCAAACTAACTTTTTTTGATTTAATCCTTTTTCTAACTTGTACATGATATATATATATATATATATATATAAGAACACAAAAGAATTTCTACATTGAATAAATACTTTTAGATCTTGAATCGAAAAAAGTCGTAAAGTCTCGCTTCTCGACTGAATTCCCACCCCATATGAACTCTAAATCCACCAAACTCACTTTTAAAGTTCAAACTAGAAAATTATATATCTAATAAATTGATTTCATTAAAACCAAAACATGTTTGCAAAATTTAAGTTTTTGGACCTTATTGTACTTATACATATACACTAACTTTGTTTTATTATTTCATGTACATATTAACTCTTTTTAATTTATTAATTTTTCACGTATCTTATTTATTAAAAAAACACATTAAAATTAAAATAGAAAAAAAGAAGAGAAAATGATGAGTTGTTACTTTGTATATATTATATATACTCTATCTTTCTTTATTTTATTTCACTTTTTCTTCATAATTAAAAATTCAAAAAAATATTTTTACATGTAAGTGTCTAGAAATTCTATACATTTCCTTGCTTATATAGTTCTTACAAAAAATCAAATAAAAAATATAAAAATCAAAATGTTGATATTTTACACCAATAAAATACATTCAAAAATATTTTATCATGTATATATTTCATGTTTTAGAGTTTTTGTCTTCATGGAAGTTATGGATCTCATTGAGATATAGAACATCCATGTTTGTCATTTTTTCATTTAGAGTTCCTTTTATATCTGTTGGATTTGTTTTGTCATTCTTTTATTTTGGTCAAGTCTACAACCACTTGGCAATCTCCCTTTTGCTCCCACCCATTCACTAATACCCAACCTCTCTTCATTCTCTCCACAAATCAAGACATTTTGAGAGTTGACCAGCGGGTCAACTCCCCATTCCCGCATGTTCTACTTCAATAACTCTACAAGAAACACATTCAAACCACATGCAACCCTTTTTCTCCTAGTAACTACTCCATGTTCTCTCCACCCATGATCTTCTCCTGCATCCTCGTAACCGCCCTCACACTTCTCCTTGTAATTGTTGTCCCCTAAACATAAGCCACTCCCATCCCATCATTGCCACTTATCCACCATTTTCTAAAAGAGAGTGGAGAGATCCCAGGCATTCCTATGGTGACAACAGTAGATCAGCACCGTCGAGCAACGACCCCCTTCATCGTAGGTGAGATCCAGGAGGTCCACATTTCTCGCCGCAACAACTTTAAAGTGGTTGCTCGAACTCCGCCTTGCTGAGGTGTCGAGCGAAGATCCGAAGCTCGTATAGAACTTCATTCTTAGGCATTCCCTCCACCCACCAACAAGTAATCTCCCCCTTTCCTTCTTCCTATGTATTTGTTTTTCATCGTCTTCTTCCTCATATTTTCTATCACCTACTTTCACCCTCGTCTACTCATCAAATCATCAAACAAATTCCATTCACACATTGAGGATCTAACTGTGATTTTTATTTAATTTTCGAGGAATTTACTTAAATCAATTAAATAGAAATTTAACATTGCTAAAAATTTTTGGCAAAAATCCCCTGTTTGCAACATGGGATTCTTGTTTTGGCGAGAACCCTCCCCCCTTCTCTCCCCTCTCTTATCTCTTCCTCTTTTCCTTCCTCTTCTTCTTCTTTACTCCATCTTTTCACCCACCTTCTTTCTCTTCTCTCTTCTTTGTCTCTTCTTCTTCTTCTTTTTACCAATCATTATCTTCCTTAGTCGGCATATCGACCAAAGGATAGGTTCATTTTCCTCCATCATGTTCGTGGAGCCTTCACTCAACCTTCAATTTGACCCATTAATCATTCAAAATAGAGCTTTATGCTCGAGCATAAATATTAAATACATGTCCATTAACTCATGTGATGCTCCACTTCGTGCACATCAATCCTACAACAGCAACAGATTCTCCATCGTTTCGTGAAGAACCCAAAACCACCATAGCAAGGTAGAACCGTAACAGATCAAGAAGGAAGATCTCGATCGTAGCTCTATTTCTCCTAGCAAAGCTCACCTGTTGATTGAACATCCTCCCAAGACCCGAAGCTCACAACAACTACATGCATGCAGTTTCCTTCATCGCCATCGTAATCGCATAGCAGCTGGAGCCCAAGAGAACCCCGTCTTCTACACATGCGCAACTCCCATCTTCGCTCACATATTCTCAGCAGCGAGATCGTCCACTTCCTCCAATGCCAACAACCTCTGATGTATCGCCACGCACACCATCGCATGATGGACCACCATTTCATCTTTTGTCGTTCACCATCGCATGACCATGAGATCCTCCAATGGGTTCTCCTGTAAAACACAAAGAGGAAGAAGAATACCCCTCACATGTGTGCCCCCTCCCCATGGAACTCCATTTCTTTTGGAAAATTTGCATGAATACCCGCAAGGGTATATGTAGTTAAAGAAGTTCCCTTAGGTATATTTTTTTTATTGAATGTTTATTACTTTATTTCAAGTCGCACCACTATTTTTGTGCTTTAATTTGAACATTCAATTGGCTTCTATTTTGAATTCTAAAAATTGCACTTAGTTTCTTAATTACTTATACCACTCGTGTATATTTATTCATAATTTGTGAGCTTTGGATGATTTAGGAAAATTCAGATAACAAGAAATCAATTTATATTTACACGTTTGACGCTCTAAATATAATAGTAACTCGTATTTTGGTTAGAAAATTCCCATAAATTCAACGATTGTGTTTGTTTGTTCTTTAACTTTTCAAATTTCATTGAAAATGGAGGTGTCTTGTGCTTGAAATAAATCATAGAGTGTAATTTGTAAGTAATTTTTAATTTGATCCACACACATCATTGTGAAGAAAATTCAAATCTCTGTATTACACATTAAAATACTTATTTTATATAATTTTGGTTTTGGATAATTTATTTTTTTGGATTATTTTATGATTAATTACTAAAATTCAATCTATTAAAATAGAAAATTCAAAAATAATCAAATAGTGTCAGAAAATTACAAAAAAATTAGCAGCAGGTGCATTTCATGATATTTAAGCTTATGTCCAAGTTTCATAAATTTTGCAATCTATTTGTCCACAAACTTCTCTTAAAAATGATTATTTTTCATGCACGCATCTTAAGCCAAAAAATCTATAAAAATGCATTTTGCATTCTTTATTGGATTAGATTTCTCAACAATTTAGTACTAGGATAAATCAGATTGATTTAAGATTGAAATTTAATTAGGCTAAGTTACTGGATCTCTTAGGAAGCCAATTCATTCCCATTTGCATTCACATTTCTTATTGAATTAAAAAAAATACAAAAAAAATTCTCTTAAACATCGTACATTAAGTTTGCTAGTTTGAGCCCTAGGTTGATTATTTTCCTCCTTGAGTCACCCTTAGGTCTTGCTCAATTTAAATAAAAACAAGACACTACAGCATTTGATATCTTGATTTATCTAATCGTGTGGCTTTTTGATTGATCTCCGATCGCCTGACTACAAAAATCGACATAATAAACATAGGGCATTTAGGTGATCCATCACCACCCTGTCAATGAACACATCCAACATATATATTTGGAATGTAGCAGGTGCATTACATAATCCAAGGGGCATCCATTTAAAGGCGTAGGTGCTATACGAACAAGTAAAAGTTGTCTTTTCTTGGTCTTCTGGAGCGGTTGCGACTTGGGTGCATCTTGAGTACCCATCCAAGAAGCAAAAGAACTTATTCACGACCAACATTTTGAGAACTTGGTCAATAAATGATAGTGGAAAGTGATCCTTCTTGGTAGCTGAGTTCAGGTTTCTGTAATCAATACAGACACACAAAGAAGTAGGTACATGGGTTGGAATCTCCTTCCATGATCATTGGTGGCCACTGTGATTTCATATTTCTTTAACACCTCATGTAGTGGACTGACCCACTTAGAGTTGAGATGGGATACATGAAGCCCGCTTTACACCACTTGGCAATTTCCATCATGACTACGTCTTGAAGATTAGGGTTTGATCTTCTTTGAAATTCATAGGATGATTTACAGTCATCGTCCAAAAAAATACGTTGTGAACATATGCTCGGATTGATCCCATGGAGATCCTAAATATTCCGTCGAAGACCCTTATGGTTTCTTTTAAGAACCTCTAGCAGGCAAGATTCTTGATGCGAGGTTTATCGTCTACCGATGATGGTTAGATATTTTTTTTAAGGAATCCATACTTAATATTTTCCAGAGTTGGATTGAGTTCAGGTAGGATCAGAATAAGCTTTGTGATTTCCTCAAATACTAAATCAGTTTTTGGTGTAAGAGGTGTCATTAATTCAGGGTCCACCTTGGTTACTTCTGGTTCACACATGAATACGCCAAACATATCTACAATGAATTCCTCTTGTTTGGTTTGGGATGGACCTTTAAATAAATTGATCAACTCAATAGATTATATCTCCAGATCTGCTAGGGAATTGGTGTTGATTGTGCTACTAGGTCTTCCTCGGATGTGAGAAATTCTTGTATTGAAATCTCATCCAAGTATAGGAAAGGGTCTCTGATATTCTCAAGTAGGTCATAGTTAGTCTAATTCAACGGTTCATTATTCCTTTGATCAGGTGTGGTCTCTTTGCCCTTAGGTTTAGCGCCCATATCCAACGTTACATTGTCGTCGGTAGAGTGAATGGTGACCTTTCCAGACATGTAGTCTACTGCAACTTCGACCATTTGTTGGAATGACCGACTAAGTATAATAAGCATTTGGAGCAATGATGCATCGATGTCCATGTCAAGAACAATGAAGTCCATTGGGAATTTCAGGTCGTTCACCGTTACGATATCTTCATCTAACACTCCCCAGGGCATTTTAACAGATCGATCAACAGTGTTGATTTGAACAAACCCAACATGAAATACTGGAGTAAAGATTAGGCATGAGGTAATAAAATAACAACTATCAAGAAGAGTACGGTTGAACGTTTGATTAAAAATTTCATACTTAATCAGAGGTGCTCCCAAATTCTTTTTCTATGATGGGATGTTGCTTATCATATTCACAATCGCCATGGTTTAGATGTGCTTCTCAGAACGATTGCATCGGTTTTTGTTGGTTTGATCCTTATTTATACATGCATCCTTTAATCATTTCTTAATATTAGGAATGTACTCCATGGATTGCATTAGAGGCATTACCAAAATGATATTCTTTAAAATCTCAATCACACCAGGATCACATAAAGCATTTTTGAATTTTACTTTTTTGTATTTTCTAATAGCTTCTGGAAAAAGGAATATTTACATTGTTATCAAAATGTTTGTAAGAGTCATCTTTTAGAAGTGACTAACTAGAAGGGGTACAGTCATGCTCTAAAGGAGGAAAGCAAAAATTGGACATAACGACTTCGTCTGCTAGCATCGGATCTACTGATGGCTTATCCCTTACTAGCATGACTTGGCCACTGTTGTCCTCATCTTTTTGGTTTTTTTGATTTTCTGGATTTTTGGTGTTTTCATGCATCTGGTGCTGTGTGATCTCTTTCCTCCTCATGTCCGCCCTCATTACCATGATTGTCTGCTACCACAACTTGTAATGACGATAAAGATCCACTGCTAGGAGCCTTATTCTTTCCCCGAATAGTTGTAGGTGGCTTTAGAGCTTTAGTGCTCTTGAGAGTCATATTGTTAGATAACATAACATTTTCACAGATACCTGAGTCTACGGGAAAGGGGAACACCTCACAGACCTACTCATTCTAGTGGAAGTTGTCTTAATTGGCTTCGACCTTTGATGGTATGATTGTCTTTGCCACGATCAGGTCATCTAACTGCTAAGTCATCTCAGACATAAAATCCCTGCTAGGCAGGCGAGCGCTGGGATCACTGGCTCCACCTCAATAATTTCAACGAGTGGGGCTTGCCAGCTTTGATCATTCTGTTGTTGCGGAGGTGACTGCCAGTGGTATGGAAGAGGAGTATATTGATATTGTTGGGGAGGAAGGTACTGCTCCTACTGGTGAGCTGTCGGGTATTGTAGAGGATAATACAAGCAGAGGTATGCTAGCTACTGATAGTTATGCTGCCTCCATGTGGGAACATGGTTTGGAGGTTGGATCTGTTGTGCAGGAGGTTGGTGATTTTTGTACCATCTTCCATGTGGGAATATGCCAATAATTTTGTGCGGTCGTGCCCAATCTGTCAAAGGATGTGAGGGGCTATTGAATACAGATATGATATGCCCATGCAACCGGTTAATTTCTATGATGTTTTTAATGCATGAGGCATAGATTTTATGGGTCCCTTTCCCAATAGCCAAAGACATGAGTACATTCTATTCGTAGTTGACTGCTTGTCTAGGTGAGTGGAGGAAATCCCATCCTGAGCTGCATATAACAAGATTGTATATATGTTTTTGAAAGACCATATCATTATTAGGTTTGGAGTGCAAAAAGTCTTGATTTCTGATGGGCGTTGTGAACCGGGTTGTCAGCTCATTTGCTAATGACTATGGATTTGAGCATAGAATGACTAGTTCTTACCACCCACAATCAAACAGCGTGGCAAAGATTTCAAATGAAGATGTGAAGAGCATTCTTTAGAAGTTGATTCGCCCCGATAGAAAGAACTGGTCCTAGCTCTTGGACCAAGTTCTTTGGTCCTATAAGACAACTTATAAGACCCCACTCGGTACTTCACCATTTTGAATGATCTATGGCAAGCCATGCCATTTTCCAGCGGAGTTAATTCATAAGTTATAAGTCATACTGGAAATCAAGCAAATACTGGAGTTGCCACTTAGAGAAGCTTTATCTTGACATGAACTTGAATGAGCTCGTGGAAATCCGAAATCATGCATATGATAACGTTTAATCTATAAGGAAAAGGTTGATAAGTAGCATGATCTGCATATTTGGTGCAAGAACTTTGTCCTGAAATAAAAAGTACGGTTGTTCAATGCCAAGTTAAAGATTCCATGGGAAACTCAAATCTAAATGGACGAGTCCCTACATAGTTAAGGAAGTGCACAACAACGAAAGTGTAGACATATATGATCTCATAGACGATGCACATTCTGTCTTGGTCAACAGACAAATGTTGAAGCACTTCGTAAATTAAAAAGAGGAGTTAGTCCAGGTTGAAGTCATCAACTTCATGCAGACAAAGTATAGTGCATATATATTAAACCACTATTCATGAAGATGCAGCATCCAGATTCATCAACCAAGAAGATTCACCTATCCTTTTTCTTTCTCACACTTCAGTAATTCATTCTTTTAGAGCTTTGTTTCTGTCTCTTGTAGATACTCACTCCTTAGACTATTTACAGCCAAAGTATAGGAGGAACCCATGCTATTTTCAGTACGCTCTTGTTGTTTTCAATTCTTCAATCACTGATATCTCTTCTTGGTCTTCTTCTTATACTTATGTTATTTTAACTTAAGTATAGGGAGAGACCCAAGTTCGTTTCTATATATCCCTTCATATTTAGCATGAGCTATGGCTTCATATCACTTAGTGCTATGTGGACATAACACAAGCTAAGTATAGGGGGTATACTGTTGAACCCAAAAATCGACGATCTAAATATGTCTCACACAAGTCAGAGACAAAGTCGCTGTGGCGACCACACAAATCTTGGAATTCAAACAACAATTAACCCACAACAAGAATCAAACAATGAAAAGCGGTGCGGAGTTAAAATTTATTATAACTCTACAAAGGATGTGTATAGTATGCAAGCAGTGTAGAAGTCGAACACAGGGAGAAGATAGGTAGAATGAGGCAAAAATGCATAATATGTGTATGTGATCAAATGTCTATCTATGCTATTTTTTGTGGGTTTTTAATTTTATATATTTTTATGTAATTTTTGATTTTATATTTTTGTATTTTGATTTTATTTTTGTTTAATTTTATATTTTCTTTTTATATTATATATATATTTTTATATTTTCTTTTTCTTTAAATAGAATATATACATAATGGATGAAAAGAGAAAAAGAAAGTATTTATAAAAATAGATAAAAATACTCAAAAATCAGGAAATGAAATATTTTTGGGCTATTTATAAAGTTCTAATGTTTTTATGATTTTTATTGATTTATTCTAATATTTTTTATATTTTAAAGTCAACAATATTGAAAGTAGTGGATAAAATAAAGATCTGATACTAAAATGGAGAAATAAAATATCAAATAGTGACGAAAATTCTTCAAATTAATTTTCAATTAAAGATAATAAAAAAAGAAAATTTAGAGATACAAATTGGATTTTTAGGATTTTTCTAGAGTTTTTAAGATTTTTATGAAGATTTTTAGAGTTTTATATTTTTTAGAGCTTTTCTTTTATAATTTTTAGTGATTTTTCGAAAGATGTTGAAACACACTAAAATAGGCAAAATATTTTTTTTGGGGAACTTTCTGAGGTGGTTTTATAATTTTTATGGATTTTCTAGTGCAAATAATGTCGAAAATGCATGTTTTTGAATTTTTATAAATAATAAAATGCAACAAAAATATGAAATAAAATATGGCATAGAAGTACAATGCAACAGGAGGCTATGCTGTTTTCTTGGGAATTTTTAGAGATTTATAGATGTGTGCAATAAATAGAAACAACAACTAGAAACTACACTCCTAGCAGGAACGATCTTGTAAATATAGAAAATTCCAGGGGCTTGCATGTAAATAGTCCAGAAATAATATAGTGCAATAAAAACTTTATGGACTATGTAGAAATCAAAAAAATTCCAGGGTCATGGATGCAAATTTCCCAACAAACGCACGCGGCATTCACGCTCCATGCAAGGGCTCTTTTATAATTTTTAAACCCACAGGGGCTACTTTGCAAAACTCCAAAGATATAATAACTTGATAATAATGTTTCAGAGGTAAAGTTAAATAACCAACATAATCGGGTTGGTCCTACAAAATGGCCACGCACCTCACGTGTACGAGTCACATGAGATAACGTGGCCAAGGACCTGATGGCAAAAAGATAAAATTCGAGGGAGTCTTTGCAAATAATACAGAAATTGTAAAGGCAGATGAAAGATTTTATGTACTACTTAATAAATACAAACAAATGCGGGGTAGGATGCGCAAAATTACCCATGCACTGGCATCCATCGACATCAGATGTTTCACTTAATGACACATGTCACGCCGAGGTTTTCGCGATACCCCTTCGACCGAACGGCCCGGATTAGATTAATCTTGAATGATCAGACGGCGGTGAGGGCAAGCAGATCAGACGGCTACTGTACGCCTCCAAGTACAAGCCTTCATCGAACGACGGGAGAGGCACGAGGAAGAATGGGAAGAACTGCGCTTCTGCGAAGTTTCCCCGGCCAGATCGAGCTTCTCCGACGGTCCGTGACGCTTCAAAACAGCCTGGAAGCTTCCTGGGGTGACCTTCTGGCGATCGGCAGCCTCAGAATGGCGTGGGAAACGCCGACAGGACGCCGCGACGTGGAAGGATGAAGTTGCTCTAGGTAGCTGCTCCTTGACAAAAACTGATTCCAGATGGAGTCGCTCGACCCCTAGGACCTGCAAGAAAAGTACAAAAAATGACAGTAAATGGTCCCAGGGCAAGCAAAGGTGATTGGAGGGAATAGGTGGCTGAAATAGAGCTCGTCGGAGCATGCTCCGACGAGGGTGTAGCGGGAGATGAATGAATCACAAATCAAGCCAACGAAAAGATGAAATAATAGATTGCACTACAACTAATCTACGGCAAAGAAAAACAAACAAAAACAACTTCAAGTGGATGGGAAAACCAAGAAGAAAAACCTCACGGCCAAGGTGGCCGGAGATGGGGGTGGAGACCATGCCTCGGCCCTCGCCTGGGCTCCTCCCGCTAGCTGGAGGATGCCTATCACGCATCCGGTCCAGAGCACGACGACAAGGAGTCAAATAAGGGTTGAAGAAGGTTCAAAAGTCGAAGGGAAGATTGGGGCGGTTTTTGAATGGGTGATGAAGCGACGAACTTCGAGACAATATCACGGGTGGCGCACAGTCGATCTGCCCAAGAGATATGGTCGGCGTGGATCATGGTGCTACCGGGTACAATTCTGATGAAGGGTCAAACCTCCCTCGAGCAACACAACGATGGCGAAAAATTCGAGAAAAGAGGGGTGTCGGACGTTCTGACAGGGCTACAAGGCTAAGGTGAGAGAGTTGACCCGTGGGTCAACTTTCCAAGCCACCTGGTTGGTCCACGTGGACCAACCAAGAAAAATCCCTAGAAAAACCATGCTAAAATAAATTAAAAATAATAAATGAACTTATTAAATTTTGGTTATAATATAAAAAATGTTTATTATTTTATGACGTATTTTATTATGATTTTTATTTATTTTTATGAAGTATAAAAATACAAGTTGCCTTCTTAGGCCTATATAGGTATAAATATCTATATATTTTAAGAATTTATTTTTATTTTGTGAATTTAATTTATTTATTTTTCTTTTTTCTTTTATAAATTTATAAAATATTTTTATACACTTAAATATATTTTTTATTTTATTTTTCTTAAGTTTTTTGTACACTTAATAAAATAAAAGTATGAATTATATAAGTATATAAACATGTAATATATGTATGTATATTATATACAAGCATTTTTTTTGTGTTTCTTTTGTATTTTTATTTTGATTTTAATATACTCATAAATTATAAATAATATTTACAAAATTATAAAAATATAAATGATAAAAAAATGAATAATTAATAAAATGAATATTTTAATCTGTACAAGTATACATTAGGGGTCCAAAACCTAACTTTCAAACCATAGCTCCGCCAAATGCGAAACCACCGCCATTAAATATCTTATTTAAAGTTATATACAATTAAAGGTGATTTTAATGCATTTCGAGTTTTTATTTGTGTGATACAAGTCTGGGAAGTAGGGATTCTGGAATCTTATTCAGGTTATAACTTTTTATCTGTACATTATTTTTTTATGAAATAAATTTTTTATTTTTCTATATTTAATTATCTACAACTTTCATGTACAAATGTTTTTTATTTGAAGTATAAAATGTGGAGCCAAAAATAGGTCCCAAACTGAATAAAGAATGAATTGAATAAAAGGGATTTCCATTGATTTTGTGGCCCTTATCTCCCCCTACTTTATTCCTTGTCGACCTAGTCATCGAGATGCCTAGGTCTCGGGGTTTTGGGTCATAAAATATTTACAATATTTTATTCTTTTTCTTTTCTTTTCTTTATTCTATAATTTTGGCTTTAAAAACCGTGTTTTATATACATTTTATACAATAATGCATGAATGCTAAAATGCCTAAATTAACAGTATTTACACGCATTTACTAGGGTTTTTAAGGCCAAAATGATAGAATAAAGATGATGAAATGTAGATTCATCATCCCCCTATACTTGCCTTTGCTAGTCCCTAGCAAACACTTATGCAATAAGTGTAGAAGAAAAAAAACAAAGAAAAGAAAAAGAAGAAGTTGGATTTAGTTTACTTATCAAACTTGTCTTCACAAAATCAAAGTTTGGAGCTTAAGTCGGACCTTTGGAATGTTAGTGCGGGCAGAACATTAGTAGGAATTGGATTTCAAATCCAATAGCCTTCGAGAATCCCAAAACTCTGCTCAAGTCTCCTCAAGAGCTAGGTCAGAAATACTTCAACTCATACGCAAACCCTTACGACTAGGAATCTGACTTGTGTAGTGTAAGTGATAGTGGATCTCCCCAACTAGAATGACAAAGAGACTGACTTCTCCAGTATGACAACCCAATGATTCCCCAATCCAATGACTCCTTCCTCGAGGAGCGGGGTATTCCCTTCTAAGTTCTAGTGGCAACCAACTCAAGAGGAGGGGGTGAAGAGAAGAATGGACGGTAGCCAGTGTAGCTACCTATCTTAGG
The DNA here is from genome assembly GCA_037367405.1 of Ottelia alismoides. Taxonomy (NCBI): domain Eukaryota; kingdom Viridiplantae; phylum Streptophyta; class Magnoliopsida; order Alismatales; family Hydrocharitaceae; genus Ottelia; species Ottelia alismoides. The sequence goes on from JAZKJV010000620.1 coordinate 839,337, forward strand.
ATGCAAGACCAGTGTAGTCAAGTCATCCAACTGCAGGCTCACATATTTGACTTTGGAACTCAAGCTTACTTATTTTCTATACAACATACATACATACTTTAGCAGACATTTTATTTTTTGTACAAGCCTGGCTTTTTTTTTTGAAATACCATTTACATCAGCATCTACGTAGGGAGTTTTTCCTCTTGAGCCAGTAGACTATCCCTCTTTTGAAGCTTTATTGCAACCCACACTCTCATGTCTTTAGAATTCCTCATCACTAGACGAGTTGGGGTGCACTTCCCTCCCTAGAGGAGGACAAGTATTTCCGATTGTGTGGATCTCATACCAGCAAATCCAATCCGCTCGCCACTCCAACGGAGTTGAGCCATGTGAAAGGTGTAGGTGTCCAAGTTAGGTCATTATCAAAAGAGTCATGCATGTGCTTCGAAATACTCTACTTAGGTAGTCTAGAATCAATTGAACTAAGTCTCGTGATCCTCAAAGAATTAAGTCAACTAGACCTGAAATACCTCAATTCCAGTTACTATAAGGTTCCTGTTATTAGGTAGATTTTAAGGTCCAACCAAGCTCCAATCTCCGGATTTTACTTAGACTCGTTCAACTATCAAACTCAATCCAAAAGATGATAATGCTATGCAAATGCAGAAAATATTTTTGTGGTGCAATTTTCAAGATTTTGAACTTTTTATTGATTTTTGAAATGATGATGATGCATATGCATTTTTTTGTATTTTTCAAAGAGATTTTTCAAATGTTTTTGGATTTTAGTTTTGCAAGTGTTTTTGGGATTTTTGAAGACAGTAGGTTTTGGCTAAAAACTATGTACACATATTTACACGGGGATGCATCTTATAATTAAAAGAAGTGGATTTTAAGAATTTACAAGGGTAAGTGGTCAATTTTACAGATATATAATGGATTTTGGTGTGATGAATATATTCCTCAAACTTATTTTCCAGATAATTTTGAAAACTGTAGTCCAAAGTAATTTTTACAAACATTTTACAAACATGTACGCACATTTGAAAATCATTTTGCAAAGGTTTTTCAGACAGTATAGATATATTTTTCAAATATTATTGCAACCATTTTTCAAACCATTTGCAAATCAATTTTCAAACTTTTTTATTTCACACAAAGAAAATAAAATTTTACAAACAACACATTTTTATAAAGGTTGAAAATATGTAACAAAACGTTTTCAAAAGGTTTTTCACAAAGATTTTCAACCTATTTTTCAAACATTCTGCAAAAAACATTTTCACCTGCTTTATTAATCAATACATACAAAAAGAATTTGAGGAATGATCAACATCTGCTTATTACGGTTTTTAATGAATTTTAATAAATTTTTAGCCATAATATTAAGAAAATACGAAAGTATGAATTATGGCTAAAGTATATACGTAGTATATACAACCCCCCTATACTTATCTTGATCTATGTCCTCATAGATCAGAGAGAAAAAGAGAAGACATAACTCGTACTGAGTATAGAAAAGTCTAAAGAATAAAGAACGAATAAAGGAATGAATGAACGAATGAGAAGTTGACCGTCCCCCTTATACTTAGGATCAAATAATCCTTAGTATAGCATATTTCACACAAAGCAGGGAGGGTCAAGGGTGGGAATGAACAGATCGTACTCAGATTGTCTCCCCATATACTTTGGGTAAGATATCCCTAAGTATAGACAAGAAGAGGAGACAATGGAGAGGATCGAAAAATAGAGAAACTCAAGGTGCGCACCCCCCTATACTTAGGACAAAGTACGTCCTAAGTATAGAAGACTGTCTACAAGGGGCGACACCTTTTTGGTACAAAAAGAAGATAGAAAAGGAAAAGAAGAAAAGAAGAAACGAAGAAAAGAGATGAAAGTGGAAGAAGAGATCGTGAGGATGTACACACCACTCCCACATTACTTAAGGTAAAAGAAGCCCTAAGTATTGGCAACAATAGGAGTAATGAAACAGAACGATGAATGAACACTCGGCTTGTCCACCCCCCTACACTTAGGAGAAAGTGCGGCCTAAGCAAGGCAAACACAAGGAATGGGTGGACGAGCAATAAGGGAGAGGGACGAAGATGAACAAAAGAGAATGTACAATAGAGGTGGATGTACACGAGATCAAGAAGGTAGAAAGCGAACCTTCTTGCGGGACCGCTGAGAAATAGATCTAGTATGGTGTAGGTCGACATCGGGGTCCACAGTGGATAGAAGCCGATTAGGGTCGACAGAGTGTAGATCCTTGATGGTCCTATGGTGTAAAGGCACAGACGGATGAGTGGAAAAAGTGTGGTCAGGTCTGGCCCTGGGAGTCTCGCTGATATCAAAGTGAAATGGGACGAACTCATTAGTATCAGAAGAAGTGTAGTCAGAGTCGTCCTGCGAGGTGTCATCCAGGTCAAAACCAAAAGGAACAAACTCATCAGTAGAAGTAGTCGAACTCTATTCGTCCCCTATAATCTCAACCGGATCACCATTTTCATCAAATGGCCCGAATTCCCGAATAAAAGCAATCAAATAAAATTCGGCCTTGGTCTCATCTGAATCTAAATGAACATGAGGGGGCTCATCGGTGAAAGAAGTTGAGTCATGTCCGTCCTGTCTAGTCTCTACATCTGCCCTCCACTCTAAGGTGTCAATCATGTAAATCCCGCAGATGTCATCAACACATCGCCAATCACAGGAAGCAGAAACGCCAAGGTCTATGCTTTCCGAGCCTTCCTCCTTGGAGAATAATTCTCGGGTCTCATCATCGGTCATAAAGAAAGTCTCTCTGATATCCTCATATAGATCATAGGCCTCAGGGTCAGCCATAATAGGTGAAGGCACATCAGGTGCAGGTCTCTGGTCAACTGTGGGTGCGGTGATCAACACTTCGCTCTCGTCAAAAGGACGAAAGCGAATCTCTCCTGATCCAAAATCAATAACGACCCTCGCAGAGGTGAGGAATGGTCGTCAGGATGATTCGAGAATGCTCCCTAGTGGAGGTTCCATGGGCAAAATGACAAAATCTACATGGTAGCTCGTGCCCTGAATTGAATGACGATGTTTTCAAGGATACCCTTCAGCCTCTTGATTGATCCATCAGCAAACTGTACGATCATCTTGGTCTTCTTGAGAGGACCTAAGTGAAGAGATTATACCAACGAGAAGGGTAGTATGCTAATAGAAGCATCGTCGTCTAGGAGAGTGTGATCACATGTGCGGTTAGAGATGGTGCAGCTAATGAAAGGTGTGGCAGTGTTCTTTTTCCTAGAAAATGGATGATGTGCGATGGCGTGGGCAGTGGCCATGGTCAAGATATGATGCTCAGATCTGCTCCTCCGCTTTCTCTTCTTGACAGGAGGAGCAGATAAATCGGTCATGGCCTGCTGAAGTGGGGCACGGATGATCTCATGTATGGTGGCCACCACTTCGGGTTCAGTCAACAATTTTTTTAATTTTTGGACCTCCTCCATACAAGGGAGGAAGTCGGAATCAGCATCTACACGAGGCATGACAAGAGCAATCTGTATAACGGCATCGTCGGGGTCAAAGGTGGGATAGGGTGTGAGAGGTTGTGTGGGTAAATGAACTGGCACATAGTACCTCTCCTCACAGTCTGACTCACCCATAGGTCTCCCAAACTCTTTTTGGATTTTTAAATTTTTTCTCATTTTTTGTATTTCGGGCGATTGCAAGCTCTCATGATAATCCTCAAATGATTCCAAATCATCAGATCGTGAAGCATCAATGTGGCTCTTATTCATGCAAGTGAGGTTGTCAATCCTCGAATTCATTTGCTCCATGAACTGGGTCAAGGTCTCAAGTGTGGACATCGTGAGAGGTGACTCCAACAGGTCAGTCTCGGGTGGATGTGAAGGTGGAAAATATGGAGGTGGTTGGGGGTGTGGGTAAAAATCCGAGTCATGATACTGTGGCTGATGCGGATATGTACAAAAATCAGAAAAAAATAGGAGGAGGATCCTCCAGATAAAAGGGAGGTGGACCGACTGGAGTGAGAGAGGGATCCGCAGAGTCCGGATAAAATACGCTCTAGGGGTCCATCTCAAAAACAAAAGGAAATGATCGGGAGAGCACGAAAGTCAAGTCAAGAGAAGTGAGAAAAAGGTGCAAGTGCACAGAAGCGATCTAGGACACACACAAAAACATCACAAACAAAAAATGAAAATAATACAAACCCCTCAATTCACCTACTCGACTCGGTAGAGACCGCAAATGCGGTCTTTTTATCTTGTCTATTTTAGAGTTAGGTGAGAAGTCAAGGAATTGCACAAACACTTAGGGGCTGAAATGGGATTTTGGCACTAATCCTTAGTGTGTGCACGAGCAATGTAAAACGAAGACAATGAGGAGATTACTCGGCCCAAGACAATATTTTTCTTTTTGGTTGATTTTAGGTTCGAGTAATGTTAGCAGTCCCAATTTTATTTGATTATCACTTTTTTTGGATTTTTAATAAGAAATGCACGCACCTAACGAGGTGTCAATTCCTTTAAGCACCTAAGTGATCAAATTCAGAGGGAGAGGCGGAAAAGCAATGCATGCGACAAAACGATGATGTATGCTAAAGCGTAAATGCTCACCTTGCCTCCATCACTCTACATGCAAGGTTGCTCAGTAGAATTGAAACCTATCTATATGCAAATGCAAAGCCGATTAAATCTCCCTAGGATGAGAAGCTGCTATTAGTGTGAAGCACAATTTCAAAATTTGACTAGATCCAACATATTACTATAGGCACAAGAAAAGGTAATTAATTTGTTTGGACCTGATACTATTGGCAAGAAACTCCTACAACTAAGGGCTCAATCACACAAAAGAAAGAAAACAAAATCGAAAAAAAAATGTGAAGGAAAACACGAGAAAACCGCGGTGAGCCCCCAAGTGAACAAGCACTTGGAAATTAGGCTCAAATGTCCAAGTGTCCTGAGTACCTGTATTATTACAAAAATAAAGTCTCTCTCTCACTAAAATTACAAAAATAACTAAATACAATAAAATAAAAAGGAGCTCGGTCTTCAAAAATCTCTCTTCATCTCCTTGGCACTAGGCTGGCAGATGCTGACTTCACGTGGGTGCACAGTCTCCTAGGGTGGAGCGCCTCCCTCGATCCACGGTGCCTCGCACGAAATCAACAAAAGAGGAGGTTAGACAGCTCAGAAAATATATATCAAATAAAAAGCAAAAAAATAAAGCATAAAAATAGGCAAACAATCACAAGCACAAACAAAAACCCCAACTAAACGTTGTTGCTCCCCGACAACGGTGCCATTTGTTGAACCCAAAAATCCGCGATCTAAATATGTCTCACACAAGGCAGAGACAAAGTCGTTGTGGCGACCGCACGAATGCTGGAATTCAAACAACAATTAACCCACAACAAGAATCAAATGATGGAAAGCGGTGCGGAGTTAAAATTTATTATAACTCTACAAAGGATGTCTATAGTGTGCAAGCAGTGTAGAGGTCGAACATTGGGAGAAGACAGGTAGAACGAGGCAAAAATGCAAAAAATGTGTATGTGATCAAATGTCTATCTATGCTATTTTTGTGGGTTTTTAATTTTATATATTTTTATTTAATTTTTGATTTTATATTTTTGTGTTTTGATTTTATTTTTTTGATTTTATATTTTCTTTTTATATTTTATATTTTTATATATTTTCTTTTTCTTTAAATAGAATATATACACAATGTAAGAAAAAAGAAAGAGAAGGTATTTATAAAAATAGGTAAAAATACTCAAAAATAAGGAAATAAAATTTTTTTGGGCTTTTTATAATTTTCTAATGTTTTTTTTATTTTTATAGATTTTTTCTATTTTTTTGGTATTTTTAAAGTTAAAAATATTGAAAACAGTGGATAAAATAAAGATCTAAAACTAAAATAGAAAAATAAAATATCAAATAGTGACAAAAAATATCCAAATTAATTTTCATTAAAAGATAATAAAAAATAAAATTTAGAGACAAAAATTAGATTTTTAGGATTTTCTAGAATTTTTAAGATTTTTATGAAGATTTTTAGAGTTTTATAGTATTTAGTAGTTTTCTTTTATAATTTTTAGTGATTTTTGGATAGAAGTTAAAACACACTAAAATAGACAAAATATATTTTTTTGGGAATTTTCTGAGTGTTTTTATAATTTTCATGGATTTTCTAATGAAACAGTGTTGAAAATGCATGTTTTTGAATTTTTATAAATAATAAAATGCAACAAAAATATGAAATAAAAATATGGCATAGAAGTACAATGCAAAGAAGGCTATGATATTTTTTGGGAATTTTTAGAGATCTATAGATGCGTGTAATATATAGAAACAACTAGAAACTACACTCTTGGTAGGGGCGATTTTGTAAATATAGAAAAGTCCAGGGGCTTGTGTGTAAATTGTCCAGAAATTATATACTATAAAAAACTTTATGGACTATGTAGAAATCAACAAAATCATGGGGTCATGGATGCAAATTTCCCAACAAACGCACGTAGCAATCACGTGCCACGTAAGGGCTATTTTATAATTTTTAAACCCACATGGGCTACTTTGCAAAACTCCAAAGATATAATAACTTGATCATAATGTTTCAGGGGCAGAGCTAAATAAACAACATAATAGGGGTGGTCCTGCAAAATGGCCACGCAACTCACGTGCACGAGTCACGTGGGATAACGTGGCCAAGGACCTGATGGCAAAAAGACAAAATTCGACGGGAGTCTTTGCAAATAATACTGAAATTGTAAAGGCAGATGAAAGATTTTATGTACTATTTAATAAATACAAACAAATGTAAGGTAGGACGCACAAAATTACCCACGCACAGGCATCCAACGGCAGCAGATGTTTCACTTAATGCCATGTGTCACGCCGAGGATGCGCGATACCCCTTCGATCGAACGACCCAGAATAGATTGATCTTGAATGATCAGACGGCAGTGAGGGCAAGCAGATCAGATGATTGCTGTATGCCTCCAAGAACAGGCCTTCATCCAATGGCGGGAGAGGCGCGAGGAAGAACGAGAAGAACTACGCTGCTGTGAAGTTTTCCCGGCCAGATCGAGCTTCTCCGATGGTCCGTGACGCTTCAAAATGGCCTAGAAGCTTCCTTGGGCGACCTTCTGGCAATCGGCGGCCTCAGAATGGTGCGGGAAACGCCAGCAGGCCGCCGCGACGTGGAAGGACGGGGCCGCTCCAAGTACATGTTCTTTGACAAAACCTGACTCTAGATGGAGTCGCTCGACCCCTGGGACCTGCAAGAGAAGTACAAAAACGATAGTAGATGGTCCCAGGGCAAGCACAGGTGATTGGAGGGAATAGGAAGCTGAAATAGAGCTCACCGGAGCAAGCTCCGGCGAGGGTGTAGCGGGTGATGAATGAATCACAAATCAAGCCAACGAAAAGATGAAATAAAAGATTGCGCTACAGCTAATCTACAGCAAAGAAAAACAAACAAAAACAACTTTGATTGGTTGGGAAAACCAAGATGTAAAACCTCACGGCCAAGGTGGCCGGAGATGGGGGTGGAGACCGCTCCTCGGCCCTCGCCTGGGCTCCTCCCAGTAGCTGGAGGATGCCTGTCACGCCTCCGGTCCAGAGCACGGTGGCAAGGAGTCAAAACAAGGGTTGAAGAAGGTTCAATAGTCCAAGGGAAGATTGGGGCGGTTTTTGAATGGGCGATGAAGGGACGAACTTCAAGACAATATCACGGGTGGCACACAGTCAATCTGCCCAAGAGATATGGTCGGCGTGGATCATGGTGCTACCAGGTACAATTCTCATGAAGGGTCAAACCTCCCTCGAGCAATGCAACGATGGTGAAAAATTCGAGAAAAGAGGGGTGTCGGACGTTCTGACATGGCTGCAGGGCTAAGGCTAGAGAGTTGACCCGCGGGTCAACTTTCCAAGCCACCTGGTTCGTCCACGTGGACCAACCAGGAAAAATGCCTGGAAAAACCATGCTAAAATCATTTAAAAATAGGAAATGAACTTATTAAATTTTGGTTATAAAATAAAAAATGTTTATTATTTTATGGTGTATTTTATTATGATTTTTATTTATTTTTATGAAGTATAAAAATACAAGTTGCCTTCTTAGACCTATATAGGTATACATATCTATATATTTTAAGAATTTATTTTTATTTTATGAATTTAATTTATTTATTTTTGTTTATTATTTTATAAATTTATAAAATATTTTTATACACTTAAATATATTTTTATTTTATTTTTCTGAAGTGTTTTGTACACAATAAAATAAAAGATATAAGTATATATACAGGTATTATACCTATGTATATTATATACAAGCATTTTATTTTGTGTTTCTTTTGTATTTTTATTCTGATTTTATTATACACATAAATTGTAAATAATATTTAAAAAATTATAAAAATATAAAATGGTAAAAATAATGAATAAATAATAAAATGAATATTTTAATCTGTACAAGTATACAATAGGGGTCCAAAACTCAACTTTCAAGCCGTAATTCCACCAAATGCAAAACCACTACCACTAAATAGCTTATTTAAAGTTATATACAATTAAAGGTGATTTTGATACATTTCAAGTTTTTATTTGCAAGATATAGGTTTGGACAGTTGGGATTCCGGAATCTTATTCAAGTCATAACTTTTTATCTGTACATTATTTTTCTATGAAATAAATTTTGTATTTTTCTATATTTAATTATCTACAACTTTCATGTACAAAGTTTCTTTATTTGAAGTATAAAAAGTGGAGCCAAAAATAGGTCCCAAACTGAATAAAGAATGAATTGAATAAAAGGGATTTCTATTGGTTTTGCGGCCCTTATCTCCCCCTACTTTATTCCTTGTCGACCTAGTCATTGAGATGCCTAGGTCTTGGGGTTTCGGGTCATAAACTATTTACAATATTTTATTTTTTTTTCTTTTCTTTTCATTATTCTATAATTTTGGCTTTAAAAACCGCGTTTTATATACATGGTATACAATAATGCATGAATGCTAAAATGCCTAAATTAACAGTATTTACACGCATTTACTATGGTTTTTAAGGCCAAAATGATAGGATAAAGATGATGAAACGTAGATTCATCATATACCATATATATTTCATATATACATATATTTATATATATGTATATATTAGCAATCATATTTTCAAAATTTCAAACTTTTCGGCTAGGGTAAAGTATCTTTTGAATAGATTTGTGTAAAATTATTTGTAAAATGATTTGAAAAGTTCTCTGACTATGTGACTTGTCTTTGAAAAATAGTTTACAGTGGTTTGAAAAATGAGGATTTTACTCATTTTGAAATCATTTCAAAATGTTTTTACAATCTACATATCTGTGACATTGTTTGTAAAATCTCCTCAAAAATCTTTTCAAAATGAGGATTTAAATGAGACTAACTAGTGTTTGTAAATAAATCTAACCCTATTCAAAAACAAAGAAATGTCTTTTTTTTTTTGAAAAATCTTCCTTCAAAATAAAAAAACTTTTCAAAAAAATAAAAACCCTCTTTTTCTTAATTTACAAAACATAAAAAAGAACTAAGTAGTAAGTTATATTAGTCCTTAGAAGTTACACATTCACACAATTCTTGTGAATTTAGAACATTTGGTTTATGAGGTGTTAATATTCATACTTAAACAACATTAGACAGTAGAGTCTATGACTTAATAGTTTACATTTCCCTAGTTTGAAAGATATGTGTGTTATATTGCATACTTATTCTCTACCTTAATATTATGATCATCACCTCACTAGCACAACTGCAATTATGATGAGATAAGTTAATGATTCAATTGAGGAATTAGGATGGGGGATTTGAGTCTGGACCTGATTTTATGATGCTCGAGGATGAGATAAAATCAATGAAGGCTTCATGAAAACTGAGAATCGGCAACCTTCACGAGTATGAGAACATGGTTCTCATGTTATCTCTTGATATTTACCTAAGTTTCAGGGTGTGATGAAACCTAATAAATTTTTGATCAATATGTGCCAACTTGGTAAAAGTAGTAGAGCTACGCAAATGAAAAGAAAGTTATTGTTGAAAAGCTCTAACACTACGAAGTCAAATTCAAAGAGCTTCCACCAAAGGTGAGTGCTCCCAACCTTTCAAGTGTCCACTTGGACCACCATCCTAGGCTTTTATGAGTCAGACTAGCAACAAAAAGGAGATATGCATCGTATAGTGATATAAGTCTTGGTGTTGAAGGTATAATAGATACTCAAAAGAGATACACCATTGTACATTCCCAGGAAAACAAGTGCAGACGACTCATCGATCTCTTGACGACGCACTGATCAACACCGAAAAATACATGCGTTGTGTAATAAGGCCTCGAGAGGATCCATGTTCTAATGAGAGGGAGAGAAGAATAGACACCATCATATGCCCTCCATCAACTAGCCTTCCATGTTCTTTTTTAAGACTAACAACTAAAGAGATGGTGAAATGGTGCAAGAAATGATTTCCTCCCTAGTGTTGAGGATTGGGTTCTTAGGAGTGTCTCTTGGACTGGAACTTTGGGTGACGCTTTGACTCTACTCTTGCAACTACAGTCCACACTTAATGTCATATCCTTATTATATATGTATACCAACAGAGTCTCATGATTATGTAAGTTGGATACCTTTTCACTAGAGCTTGGTTCAACTAAGAATTTTAGGATCACTAAAACCAAGAGTTCTTAAATGGATCGAGCCTTTTATTTCACATGTAAAGCCTGGTGTTAATAGAGCTTATTCATTCTATATATGCTCAAGGACTAGCAAAGTTCACGTATAGGGTGGTGACAAATATGTAATTCATCATCTAAATATATTAATCTTAGCTTGAATCTCTGAATAAAATATAAAATAAATGCTTCATAAATTCAATAAATTAACAAAGTACAACTCTCAATAAAAATATACTAATGACATATATTTATCATGTAAATATGTCCATGCAATAATTCAGAATAAAAGCTACAAAAATAAAGTGCTTAAAATGTGTATATATTCACTTGTAAAAAGCTCAGTCTTCTATGATTTTTAATAAACTCATACTAACTCTTTTTTATGTAATTCTTTTTCTAACTTGTACATGAATATATATATATATATATTATTAAAACACAAAAGAATTTCTTCATTGAATAAACACTTTTAGATCTTGATTGAAAAAAGTCATAAAGTCCCGCTTCTCGACCGAATTCCCGCTCCATATGAACTCCTAATCCACCAAACTCACTTTTAAAGTTCAAACTAGAAAATTATATATCTAAGAAATTGATTTCATTAAAATAAAAGCTTGTTTGCAAAATTTACGTTTTTGGACCTAATTGTACTTATACATATTCACTAACTTTGTTTTATTATTTCATGTACATATTAACTCTTTTTAATTTATTAATTTTTCACATATCTTATTTTTTTATAAAACACATTAAAATCAAAATACAAAAAAATAAAAAGAAGAGAAAATGATGAGTTGTTACTTTGTATATATTATACACACTCTGTCTTTCTTTATTTTATTTCACTTTTTCTTCATAATTAAAAATTTAAAAAAATATTTTTACATGTAAGTAAGTGTCTTGAAATTCAATATATTTCCTTCCTTATATAGTTCTTATGAAAATCAAATAAAAATATAAAAATCAAAATGTTGATATTTTACGCCATTAAAATACATTCAAAAATATTTTACCATGGATATATTTCATTTTTAGAGTTTATGTCTTCGAGGAAGTTATAGATCTCATTGAGATCTAGAACTTCCATGTTTGTCATTTTTTCGTTTAGAGGTTCTTTTATATCTTTTGGATTTCTTTTGTCATTCTATTATTTTGGTCAAGTCTACTACCACTTGGCAGTCTCCCTTTTGCTCCCACCCATTCACTAATACCCAACCTCTCCTCATTCTCTCCACCAATCAGGACATTTCGAGAGTTGACCAGCAGGTCAACTCCCCATTCCTACATGTTCTCCTTCAATCACTCTATAAGAAACCCATTTCAACCACATGCAACCCTTTTACTCCTAGTAACTACTCCATGTTCTTTCCACTCCTGATCTTCTCCCACATCCTCGTAAACGCCCTCACACTTCTCCTTGTAATTGTTGTCCCCTAAACATAAGACACTCCCATCCCATCATTGCAACTTATCCACCATTTTCCAAAAGAGAGTGGAGAGAGCCTGTGCATGCCTATGGTGACAGCAGCAGATCAGCACCGTCGAGGAACGACCCCCTTGATCGTAGGTGAGACCCAGGTTGTCCACATCTCTTGCCACAACCACTTTAAAGTGGTTGCTCGAACTCCGCCTTGCCTAGGTGTCGAGCGAAGATCCGAAGTTAGTATAGAACTTCATTCTCAGGCATTCCCTCCAACCACCAGCAAGTAATCTCCCCCTTTCCTTCTTCCTATGTATTTGTTGTTCATCTTATTCTTCCTCATATTTTCTCTTACCTAGTTTCACCCTCGTCTACTCACCAAATCGTCAAACAAATTCCATTCACACATTGAGGATCTAACTGTGATTTTTATTCAATTTTCGAGGATACTACTTGAATCAATTAAATAGAAATTTAACACTGCTAAAAAATTAGACAAAAATCCCCTGTTTACAACATGGGATTCTAGTTTTGGCGAGAACCCTCCCCACTTCTCTCCCCTCTCTTATCACTTCCTCTTTTCCTTCCTCTTCTTCATCTTTACTCCATCGTTTCACCCACCTTCTTTCTCTTCTCTCTTCTTCTTCTTTTTACCAATCATTATCTTCTTTAGTCGGCATATCGGCCAAAGGATAGGTTTATTTTCCTCCATCACGTTCGTGGATCCTTCACTCAACCTTCAACTTGACCCATTAATCATTCAAAATAGAGCTTTATGCTCGAGCATAAATATTAACTACATGTCCATTTACTCATGTGATGATCCACTTCGTGCACATCAATCCTACAACAACAACACATTCTCCATCGTATCGTGAAGAACCCAAAAACACCATATCAAGGTAGAACCATAACATATCAAAGGAGGAAGATCTCGACCGTAGCTCTATTTCTCCAAGCAAAGCTCACCCGTTGATTGAACATCCTCCCAAGACCCGAAGCTCACAACAACTACATGCATGAAGTTTCCTCCATCGCCATCTTAATCGCATAGCAGCCCCATCTTCGTTCACATATTCTCAGCAGCGAGATCGTCCACTTCCTTCAATGCCAACAGCCTTTGACGTATCGCCACGCACCCCATTGCACGATGGACCACCATTTCATCTTTTGTCGTTCACCATCGCATGGCCATGAGATCCTCCAGTGCATTCTCCTGTAAAACATTAAGAAGGAGAAGAAGACCCTTCTAGTGTGTGCCCCCTCGCCATGGAACTCCATTTCTTTTGGGAAATTTGCATGAATACCTGCAAATGTATATGTAGTTAAAGAAGTTCTCTTAGGTATTACTTTTTTCTGGTCGAATGTTTATTTCTTTATTTCATGTCGCACCACTATGTTTGTGCTTTAATTTGAACATTCAATTGGCATCTATTTTGAATTCTAAAAATTGCGCTTAGTTTCTTAATTGATTATACCACTCGTGGATATTTATTCATAATTTGTGAGCTTTGGATGATTTATGAAAATTTAGATATTAAGAATCAATGTAATTTTACTCGTTTGACGCTGCAAGTATAATAGTAACTCATATTTTGGTTAGAAAATTACCATAAATTCAACGATTATGTGTTTGTTTATTCTTTAACTTTTCAAATTTCATTGAAAATGGATGTGTCTTGTGCTTGAAATAAATCATAGAGTGCAATTTGTAATTAATTTTTAATTTGATCCACACACATCATTGTGAAGAAAATTCAAATCTCTGTATTACACATTACAACTTATTTGAGATTATTTTGGTTTTGGATAATTTATTTTATTGGAATATTTTATAATTAATTACTAAAATTCAATCTATTTCAGCAGAAAAATCATAAAAAATCAAATAGTGTCAGAAAATTACAAAAAATAGCAGTAGGTGCATTTCATAATATTTAAGATTTTGTCTAAGTTTCATTAATTTTGCAATCTATTTGTCCACAAACTTCTCTTAAAAATTATTATTTTTCATTCATGCATTTTAAGACAAAAAATTCTATAAAAATGCATTTTGCATTCTTTATTGAATTATATTTCTCAAAATTTAGTACTAGGCTAAATCAGATTGATTTATGATTGAAATTTAATTAGGCTAAGTTGTTGGATTTCTTAAGAAACCAATTCATTCGCATTTGCATTCATATTTCTTATTGAATTAAAAAAATAAAAAAATCTCTTTTAAAAATCGTACATTATGTTTGTTAGTTTGAACCCTAAGTTGATTATTTTCCTACTTGAGTCGACCCTAGGGCTTGCTCAGTTTAAATAAAAACAAAACACAACGGCATTTGATATCTTGATTTATTTATTCGTGTGGCTTTTGGATTGATCTCCGATCGCCTGACTACTAAAATCGACATAATTAACATAGAGCATTTTGGTGATCCATAACCACCCTGTCAATGAACACAGCCAACATATATCTTTGGAATGTAGCAGGTGGATTACATAATCCAAGGGGCATCCATTTAAAGGCGTAGGTGCCAAATGAACAAGTAAAAGTTGTCTTTTCTTGGTCTTCTGGAGCGGTTGCCACTTGGGTGCATCTCGAGTACCCATCCAAGAAGCAAAAGAACTTTTTCACGACCAACATTTTGAGAACTTTGTCAATAAATGTTAGTGGAAAGTGATCCTTCTTGGTAGCTGAGTTCAGGTTTATGTAATCAACACAGACACACAAAGAAGTAAGTACATGGGTTGGAATCTCCTCTCCATGATCATCGGTGACCACTGTGATTTCATAATTCTTTAACACCTCGTGTAGTGGACTGACCCACTTAGAGTTGAGATGGGATAAATGAAGCCTGCTTTACACCACTTGGCAATTTTCATCATGACTACGTCCTGAAGATTAGGGTTTGATCTTCTCTGAATTTCATAATATGATTTGCAGTCATCTTCCAAAAAGATACGATGCGAACATATGCTCGGATTCATCCCATGGAGATCCTAAATATTCCTTCCAAGACCCTTATGGTTTCTTTCAAGAACCTCTAGCAAGCAAGATTCTTGATGCGAGGTTTGTCGTCTACCGATGATGGTTGGATACTATTCTTTATCACCCGCAAGGAATCCATACTTAAGATTTTCCAGAGTTGAATTGAGTTAAGGTAGGATCAGAATAAGCTTTCTGATTTCCTCAATACTAAATCAGTTTTTGGTGTAAGAGGTGTCATCAATTCAGGATCCACCTTGGTTACTTCTGGTTCACACATGAATACGCCAAACCTATCTACAATGAATTTCTCTTGTTAGGTTTGGGATGGACCATTAAATAAATTGATCAACTCAATATATTGCATATCCAGATCTGCTAGGGAATTGGCGTCGATTGTGCGATCTAGGTCTTCCTCGGATGTGAGGAATTCTTGTATTGAAATATCATCCAAGTATAGGAGAGGGTCTCTGATATTCTAAAGTAGGTCATAGTCAGTCTAATTCAACGGTTCATTATTCCTTTGATCAGGTGTGGTCTTTTTGCCCTTAGGTTTAGCGCCCATATCCAACGTTACATTGTCGCCAGTAGAGCAAATGGTTACCTTTCCAGACATGTAGTCTACTACAACTTCGACCATTTGTCGGAATGACCAACTAAGTATAATAAGCGTTCGGAGCAATGATGCATCAATTTCCATGTCCAGAACAATGAATTCCACTGGGAATTTCCGGCCATTCACCGTTACGATATCGTCATCTAACACTCCCCGTGGCCATTTAACAGATCGATAAAAAATTGAATGTGTTGATTTGAACAAACCTAACATGAATTCCTGAAGTAAGGATTAGGCATGAGGTAATAGAATAACCACTATCAAGAAGAGTATGGTTGAATGTTTGATTAAAAATTTCACACTTAATCAGAGGTGCTCCCAAATTCTTTTTCTATGATGGGATGTTGATCATCATATTCACAATCACCATGGTTAAGATGTGCTTCTCAGAACGATTGCGTCGGTTTTTGTTGGGTTAATGCTTGTTTATACATGCATCCTTTAATCATTTCTTAATCTTAGGCATGTACTCCATGGATTGCATTAGAGGCATTGCCAAAATGATATTCTTTAAAATCTCAATCACACCAGGATCAGACAGAGCATTTTTAAATTTTTCTTTTTTGAATTTTCTAGTAGCTTCTAGAAAAAGGAATATTTACAAGGTTCTCAAAATGTTTGTAAGAGTCATCTTTTAGAAGTGGCTAACTAGAAGGGGTACATTCATGCTATAAAGGAGGAAAGCAAAAATTGGACGTAACGACTTCGTCTGCTGGCATCGTATCTACTGATGGCTTCTCCCTTACTAGCATGACTTGGCCACTGATGTCCTAATCATTTTGGTTTTTTGATTTTCTAGATTTTTGGTGTTTTCTTGCATCTGGTGTTGTGTGATCTCTTTCCTCCTCAGGTCCGCCCTCATTTTCAAGATTGACTACTACCACAACTTGTAATGACGAAAGAGATCCACTGCTAGGAGCCTTATTCTTTTCCCGAATAGTTGCAGGTGTCTTTAGAATTTTAGTGCTCCTGAGAGTCATATTGTTAGATAACATAACATTTTTACGGATACCTGAGTATATGGGAATGGGGAACAACTGACAGACCTACTCCTTCTAGTGGAAGTTGTCTGGATTGGCATCGACCTTTGATGGTATGATTATCTTTGCCACGATCAAGTCATCTAACTGCTAAGTCATCTTAGACATAAAATCCGTGCTAGGAAGTTGAGTGTTGGGATCACTGGCTCCACCTCAATAATTTCAACGAGTGGGGCTTGCTAGCTTTGATCATTATGTTGTTGCGGAGGTGACTGGTGGTGGTATGGAAGAGGAGTATATTGATACTGTTGGGGAGGAAGGTACTGCTCATACTGGTAAGCAGTCGGGTATTGTAGAGGATACTACAAGTGGCGGTAGGCTAGCTACTAATAGTTATGCTGCCTCCATGTGGGAACACGGTTTGGAGGCTGGCTTTGTTGTGCAGGAGGTTGGTGGTTTTTGTACCGTCTTCCACCTTGCAGAGATTTGTGGAACGAGCGTGAAGCCGATGACTGACCCCGTGATTGTCAGCCATGACAGGTCAATTGTGCAACATGGTTCCATACGTCGTTCAACTCCTGAATGACAGGAGGAGGTGGGTGATGAATGCAAAAATCAAAGAGTCGAATGCTCGATCTTGGAGGACATGCGGTGTCCGACAAGTCAGATCAGATAATCATTATATAAACGCCTCGGTTCTTAACACCGAATCTCAAGTGTGTCAATCAACAATCACCCATAAATTAATTGCACAATAAATATAAGTGAGATGAAATTTACTATACCCTAGAAATTATGTGTAAAGTATGCAAGTATAGGGGTTGAAGCATAAAGGTGCAGTAGGGATACCCAAAAAATGACAGCAATGCATAAAATCAACAAATGTTTTTGTGTTTTATAGGGTTTTTTTTCTGATTTTTGTGGGTTTTTAGTGTTTTATATTTTTTATGGATTTTTATTTTATATATTCTTTGTTTTTAATTATCTAATTTCTATTCTCTGTTTTATATTTTTTCGATTTTAAATCCTTTTTTATATGTAATAAATAGATATATAAGTATATATAATGTGTATAATATAATTATTGTATAGTATAGTATATATATAATGAAAATATAATAAAGTACAGTCCGATTTATTTTCTAAAGGTTTTAAAACATGTTTTAAATATTAATAAAAACTACAAGTAATATGTAGTAATAATATAAATATAAGCTACATATAAGGTATTATATTTATAGATATAATTATATATAGCCAAAAATTATAAAATAAAATGTTTTTTATTATTTTACCTTTATAGTTATTTTTCTTATAATTTTTGCTATTTTTTGTATTGTTAATTGATTAAAAATGTTGTTGGATTTTTCTCTTTTTTGTTAATTTTAACAGTCCCCTAATTTTAGTTTTGGATTTTCACTTATTTTGAGTATTTTTCAAAAATAATCGCCTAATAATATTTTTGTATCTTTTAACCAAATTGATAGAAATAGAGAAAGATAGTGGCATCGTAGTGCAAGGCGACACTAGGATGGAAATCTCATCCTTATGTCAAAATGATGGATGCTCAGATAGAAGACTTATATTGATCCCCTGCTCTCTTCATGCAAGATTCATGATAGATATTTCAAACATAACCTATATGGTATGCAAAACAGTTGAATTGCTATAATTGTGAAGCACAAATAGAGTTTGAGCTAGATCCAAGTGTAGAATATAGGAGCATGCAAGTATTAGATGTTTGTTCCTAGCTTACTCAATAAAACAATCCTAAAAATCTATAGGCTTAATCACAGAAAACAAATGAAAATATAGGCGAAAAGCACAAATCATGAGAAATAAAAGAGATATAAGTGGAAAAATAGGGAGAACAAAAGTATATAAGGTGAAGAAAACTACGAGAAAATTCATTGAGCCCCCAAGTGAACACTCACTTGGTAAAATAGGCCCGAGAATTCAAGTGTCTACATGTATTATTACAAATTTCTAACAAGAAATGAAATAGTTGTTACTCTCATAAAAATAAAAGAAAAACTCAACACTAATATCGGATATGCCTCTCTATCTCTTGCTCTCTCCAATTGGCTCAAAGAAAGAAGAGCCAATCTCCTCACAACTCGGGTGCACTAGCTTCCTAAGAAGTCACCTTTTCTACGTAGTCCCTCGCAAGTAATTCAACATAGAAAATCTATTAGAAAAGATAAACTATTATTTGAATAAAAGAAAATAAAGTAGGAAATAATAGATGAAAAAGACAAACAAAATCTATCCTAACAATTGCTCCCCGACAACTGTGCCATTTGATGAACGCAAAAATCAGAGTATCTAGCATCCGACCTTGGAGGGTCAGCGGTGTCCGACAAGTTAGAACCGACAATCGCTATATCAAAGTCTCTCTCAGCTCTCATCACCTAATCTCAAGTGTGTCAATCAATAATCACCCACAAAAATAAGTGCATAATAAATATAAATGAAATGTAATTTATAATACCATACAAATAGTGTGTATAGTACATAAGTGTAGGGGTCGAACCACAAAGGAGTAATGGGGGTACCCACTAAAATTGACGGACTATGCAAAAAATCACCAAAATGTTTTTGTGTGTTTTATAAGGATATTCTAATTTTTATAGGTTTTTAATATTTTATTTTTGGGATTTTATCACTTGTGCCCCATCAAAATATCGCAATATCAGTTATGCCCCTATCTTTTTGGTAATATCAGTTGTGCCCCTCACTTCTTTCTCTGTCATCAGTTGTGTCATTCCGTCAGATTGACCATCAAAAATTGAAATAACCATAGTTTACTCAAACCATTGTGTGGTTAAGAGGGGTATTATGGTCAGAATAAAATCAAATGAGAAGGAGGGTTGGGGAGGAGGTGCGAGGTTGTGGAAGAGGTGTGGGCTGGCGGCAGGGGCCGGGGGAGGTACGTGGCTGCGGGAGGAGCTCGGCTTCACGTGCATGCAGGCAGCGCGGGCGCGGTGCGGAGCAGGGGACGTGGCGGTGCGAGCACGGTGGAGGGGGAGCAGGGGGCTGCGACGGGGAGGGGAGGTGGCAGTGCGGGGCAGGGGGTGCGAGGCTGGGAGGGGGTGCAGCCCAGGGGGAGGGGGAGCAGGGGGCGGCACCAGGGAGGGGAGGAGGCGGTGTGGGGCAGGGGGTGCGGGGCTGGGAGGGGGTGCAGCCTAGAGGGAGGGGGAGTAGGGGGAGGCGACGGGGAGGGGAGGTGGCGGTGCGGGGCAGGGGGTGCGGGGCTGGGAGGGGTGCAGCACAAGGGGAGGGGGAGCAGGGGGCAGCGCCGGGGAGGGGAGGAGGCGGTGCGGGGCAGGGTGTGCGGCGCTGGGAGGGGGTGCAACCCAGGGGGAGGGGGAGCAGGGGGCGGCGCCGGTGAGGGGAGGAGGTGCGGGGCTGGGAGGGGTGCGGCCTAGGGGGAGGGGGAGCAGGGGGGTGGCGTCGGGGAGGGGGCGGCGGGCTGGGAGGAGGTGCGGGGGGAGGAGGTGCGTCACCGGGGAAGGGAGGGGTGCAGGGAGCTCGAGGCGGAGACGGAGGAGGAGGAGGTTGGAGGAGGAGGAAGAAGATGGGGAAGAGGAGGAAGAAGAAGAGGATGGGGAAGAGGGTATAAAATGACCACATAACCTTTTTTTAAAAAATAATTTCGCTTATGTCCTCAAAGTTAACGTTCGTTTGCACTGTAGATGGAGGATCACTAACCCGAGGGGCACAAGTGATAAAATAGCAAGAAGTTAGGGGCATAATTGATATTACCAAAAAGATAGGGGCACAACTGATATTGTGATATCTCGGAGGGGCACAAGTGATAAAATCCCTTTATTTTTTATGGATTTTTAAATCTTTTTGTTTTTATAATTTATAATTTATATTCTCTTTTTGTATTTTTCTGATTTTTAATTTCTTTTTTATATGTAATAGGTAGATATATATGTATATATAATATATAATATAATTACAATGATGGTAGGGAGCCTGCACCCAGTGGTGTAGGAAACTCCCTGCACCCACCCCATTTTTGCATTATTTTTTTACTTTTTTGAATTAAAAGGAGGGGGGATTTACTTAATATGTTGAGGGGAATAAGTGTTTCAAATTTCATGTAAAATAAACATTCCTAACATGTTCATCTAAAAGGGGTCGATTTCAGCAATTCTGAGACCGTTAAAATTTGGCAGTCTTGATGGAGATGATAGAAGTGTCGAATTAAGTTGAATTTGGAATGACAACATGGTGATACATGGTGATCTAAATTCCCCATGGTTTCATTTAAAAAAATTAAAAAAATAAAGAAAAATTAGGCTGGGTGTAGGGAATTTCGTGCACTCGCCGGTGTAGGGTCCTTTTTTCCAAATTACTATATAGGATATAAATATAATATATATATTCAAGAAAAAGTACTAAAGTGCAATCCTTTTTAGTTTTTAAAGGTTTAAGCATATTTTAGATATTAATAATAATTATAAGTAATATGTAGTAATAATATAGATAAGCTACATATAAGGTATTGTATCTATAGATATAACTATATATAGTCCAAAATTATAAAAAGAATTATTTTTGGGTTTGTAATATTTTACATTTTTTTGTTAATTTTCTTATATTCTTTGCAAAATCTTTTGCATTTTTAATTGATTGAAAATGTCAAAATAGAGTTTATAATATTTGACTAAACTATTTTGGAATTTTAAAATAGACAAATACTCAAGAATTTCCAAAACTAATTTTAACATATAATATATAATATAGAAATAAAATCAAAAATAGAAACTAATATTTTTGGATTTCCAAATAATTTCTAAAGATTTTAATAAGGTTTTTGGGGTTTTTTTAATTTTTAGTGTTTTTCTTTTGTAAGTTTTAATTATTTTTGGTGTAGGTTACAAAATACAATAATAAAGATACCATTTTTATAATTTTGGAAAGTGATTTTATAATTTTTTGTAAGTTTAAATGCATACAAGAGAAAAAAATGTAATTTTTTAATTTTTAAAATATTAATATACTCGCAATCACTTAACATAATTTTCCTAAGATTTTTAGATGCAAAACTGCTATTTTTAATTATCAAAATACAATAAATAAAATCGCATGTACTGGTAGGGATCTAAATGCAATTTATACATACAACGCATTCTAGAACATTTTACAAAAGTCCTAGGTCATTCATGCAAAAATCCCTAAATATTCAATGATAAATAAGCTGAAAAGGTATATTTGCAACATCGAAAAAGTTATAGGGTCCACTTGCAATTTTTTTCCAAAAGTATAATACTGAAATATAAAATCCTTGGACCAAATAATAACACAATCCCGCATGGGGGTCCTTGCAAAATGTCCTGCCCCATCACATGTATGCGTCTGTGAGGTGACATACACAAGACCTAAATGCAAGTAAAATAGGGGTAGGGTTTGAAATGTAAATATTACATAAAGTTTTGATCTATTAATGAAAGTTTTTGTACTAAAAAATATAAAATGTGTGGGGGAAGGATCCAAAATACCCCTCGCACGCCAATCAACGATCTAGGTTCCTCCACTTGCCACATGTTTATCCATTGGTGAGGTGATGACGGCTCATGCGAATGGGCAAGATTAGATCTCCTCCCAATGATCCAACAACTAGTGGTCCTTGGATAAGCTGGTGGTTGTAGCATGAGTGTGGAAGCAAGAAGGGACGACAAAGAAAATGGTTGGAAGAACAAGGAAAAAGCTCCGCCTAGGAAAGCTTGTTCCGCCTAGATCTCCTATCTTCGACGACTTCTGATGCTGCTAAGGTATTCAATCGATGCCTTAGGACATTCTACAACTACTGAGGTGCTTCAGATGGATCTAGAATCCAGCGATGGGGCCTTGGAGGTCGAGGAAGAATCTCGACACCTGGGACATGTTCTCTAAAAAAAGGCCACAAATGAGGCTCTCGACCTTCAAGACCTTCATGGTTTGCTCTCATACAAGAAGGTGAAGGTTCCCGAGGACTTAAGAGGTGGAACTAGACAAGGGTGATGCGCGACAAAGTCCCCGATGGAGGTGGAGGAGATGGAGACCGTCTCTTGATAGGGGATCGATCAGAGTGAATGAAAGTGCATGGGATGTGGATAACGTGAAGGGGAAGCTAATGGAATGGTCAGGCAAGGCAGAACAATGGAGGAGCATGGTGAAATAGTGGCAGGAGCTCGAAGCTCCAGCCAAATTCTATTTTGATTTTACGAAATACAAGACAAAATTAAACGAAATAAAAGGCTAAACTATGCTACTTCTAGTGCTAGGAATGGAAAGAGCACGGAAAATGGGGGCAAACCTACCCGTGGACAAGGAGCAGAGAAACTCTGCTAGAAGGTCTCCAGCAAGGGCTTGGATCACGTCTCCACCTCCTTTTGAGTGCTACAAATCAACGAGGAGCTTGTTGTCACCAAGCTCAACCTGTTGCGCTAAGGATCTGAGGTGTTAAGGGGTTGGAAATAGATCAAATTCAAAATGGAGCTTGGTGAGGGGTATATGTACTTGAGGTGGTTTAACCAAGGACTCGACTTGATGTAAGGCTCTATCGACCGGGGAGAGATGATGGCATGAAGAGCGTTGATCGAGGAGCAACTTTCATGAAGAAATCGATTCATAATGGGCAGCAAATAAGGGGGAAAATTTGAGGAAGAAGGGAGTGTAACACTTGACAGGCATAGACCTAGGGAGGTAGGAGAGTTGACCGAGCTCAACCAGGACATGTCTCCCATTGGTCCACGTAGGTCGCTAGACGACATAAGAGGAAATAAAAGAATCAATAAATCAAAATAAAATATGAAACAAATTATTTAAATAAAACTCATAACAAAAAATTGTTTATTATTTTCTATAGTATTTTATTGTGAATTTTATTTATTTTTACAAATTAATTTATTTAATGTTAATTTTTACATGTATAATTAATAATATATATGATGTTTTTATTTTAGATTTTATTATTTTATATACATAATTTTTATACTTATAACTTATAAAAATACATTTATACATATTTTTATTTGGGTTTTTTTAGTTTAATTACATACATAAAGAATTAGGTATATTTATTATATAGGTAATTATAAGTATATTTTACATATATATTGAAGTATATTATTTATTTCATTTTTTTGATGGTTTTATTCTAATTCTTTTACGTACATGTATTGTAAACATTATTTACAAATTATAAAAATATAATAGAGTAAAAAGTTGATATAATAAATATATTGATTGCTTTATACAGGTGTATTACACATTAAGGGCCCAAAAGACATCTTTTGCATCTTAGTTCCAAGTAGAATGAACCACTTCATTAAATAGATAATTTAATTTTATGAACAATAAAGTAAGTTGGGTGAATTTTGAGTTTGTATGGAGAAGATACGGTTCTGAAAAGTTTTCTTCACGGCTTTTTATTGTGTGTGTCCCAGAAACACTATACATTATTTTTGAGTGATATAAATTTTGTATTTTTCTTTGTATTTTTATGTATAATGTTTATGTTCAGAGTTTATTGATTTGAGATACAAAAATAGGAAAATAAATAAGGTCCCAAATTTTATTTATTAAAGAATTAAAATTTTGATTTCTGTGCATTTATTGGTCGTTATCTCCCCCTACTTTTTTCCTTGTCAACCAAGTCTTCATGATGACTAGGTCTCGAGATTTTGGGTCATTCAATACCTCTGCTATTTTATTTCTTTTCTTTCCTTTATTCTTTATTTTTAATTATATCGATAACTTTATACAATATTTATAGTATAAATAATGAGTGTCATTTGTGCAATTTAGTATTATTTACATGCATTTAACTAGGGATATAAGGCCAAAATGAGAGCTTAAATGTGATGAAATGGAGATTCATCAGTGGGAAGAACGATTACAAATTGTGATTGAGACTCTAGCTAGTATACCAACATTTACTATTGTGGTTGAGGTGCCTGGCCGGGAAACTACATGTAATAGACATGATTATACTCGCAATTGTCGCCCTGACTTCTATTACATCTCAACAACATGAGTTTCAGCTGATGAGCTTGTAGATTAACAAGAATGGACGGTACTAACCAGTAGCTCAAATTGCTTGGCTATGTTATCGAGCTTGTCCAGCCCTTCATTCTATGTTCGATCATAGACAAATTCTCCATATCATGCAATCTCTTTTTGATTTTATAAAGCTTGGATAGGGGATTGATGATGATGCTAAGATCTGAACTCTCACACCTATTCTTATCTTGTGTGGCTTCCATGTTCGCATATTTGCGGAGAATCTATAATTGTTGTTAATATGTGTTATATAAGGAGAGTGTGGATTCTCCTCCAGCCATTTCCTTGAAAATCTATCGCACCACATCCTCATCCTTGTTGAAATGGGATCCACCATAAGTGATGTCAACCAACCTATGATTTTTCTAAATTAGACCCCTGAAAAATGTTGGACCAAGATGGTCTTCGGTATGTCGTGATGGGGGAACTTCTTGATCAAATCTTTAAATATTCTCCATGCTTCATTAATTGTTTCTTGGGGGTCTTTGGGAGATGATGGCAATTATGGAATGCATTAGGTTGAGATAACCAAGTGGGTAGTACTTGTGCAGAAATGCAGACTTCAGTTCATCCCACATCGTCACCACCTTTCGTAAGTAGTTCATCAAATAGAGTGCCTTATCAAGAAGGATGAACGGGAAGGCAGTCATCTTGACTTTGCCCAACGAGATGTTGGGGTAGTGACTTATGCGGCAAATCCGTCTAAATTGTTATAGATGGATGTATGGTTCCTCGCTCGCATTCACACAGAAAGTAAGTAGATGAGATAAGAGATGAGGTTTGAACTCGAAATGTTCATGGATCGGCGGAATCAGGATCCACTCAATAATATGCTCAGACCCATGGTCATATGTCCGTTTAGCGTGAGATTGGGTTACTCTCTCATATCCTCTTCCTTCCCTCCTTGAGGTCCATCTGCCATATTTTCTTCCCTTCCTCCTCCCCTCTGCTATCTGTCCCTCTTCAATTCCATCGACAACTCTTGAAAGGGGGCATGTGCTTCGGCCTATGTAGTCGGTTGTTGTTGAATTGCCTCTATAAAGGCAAGCATCTACGCATTCACTTCATTCTGCTATGCTTGTTAAGCCTTCCCTCTTTAAAGATCCATCTCATAGTGTTAGTCTATTGATGAGATATCCTGATCGAGTTCTTGATCTGAAACAAGAAATACGCCTGATGAATCTAGAAGCAAGCACCAGTGTGGAAAGAGTTCGAAATCAGCGTTGATTCTAAACTTTATTAAGATTGGAGACATATATGGAGTAATGTCAATCTCCATCCAGAAAGGGGTGAATTTTGAACCAAGAGTGATACTAATTTATTTGAGAAAGAAGCAGGGAGTCTTGAGAGTGGTTCACAAGATCCGAACTGAGCTCTTTGGAATCACCCTAAATTATTAGAGATGTTGGTTTAGTGGAATTGATGTGGGTGTCCATGGAGTATGGACTAAACCATCCATGAGTTATTATAGTGAGAGACAAGAAAATAGAGATGTTGAATAGAGTATACAAAAATGAAGATGATAAAAAGAATGAATAAAGGCAAAAAGACTCAAACTGAGCAAATCAAAAGAAGAGACAAAAAGAGTTGCGACAAAAATGTGCAAGTGCATGTGGTATTGATTTTGATGAAATTGGACTAATCAATCAAACCTCCAGATAAGGATGCATTCACCAACTCAACACGGATGAGAAGTAAGAGTTTGGTAATTACTTTATCAACTTTATTGGTTTTGAAGCAATCTTATCAAATTTAGTCCTTATAGCTAACCATATAGGAGAGTGAGTAGTGACCTTACAATCATCATGTGCTTTCCACTTCCTCTGTAACCTGTAGCATGTTATTTTTTAGGCCTTCGTTATCGTATCTAGGCCCACTACTCAACCAAAAAAGTGGGGGTTAAGGAAGCTAATAGGTGAAACTAATACTTCCCCCTTACGAGGTACTAGAACATGGTACAATGAGACAGGGACCACCATTGCAATTCCTCTATTGATGACTGAGATTTAGTGAGGGTCTAAAATAATATCCTCGCGGAAGAGAAGATATAAAGTGTCGTTGAGGCGACCACTCATGAAACCTCAAGTCAATCAACAATTAACCCACAAATAAAATATATCAATGAACAGCGAAGATATGGAGTTAAAATTTAGTATAACTCTACGACAAAGGTGTATAGTGTGCAAGCATTTGTAGAGGTCGAACTTAGGGAGCAAATGGTAGATTGAGCAATAATGCTCAAAATTTGTCCTTTTCTCGTGTCTATTTATTATCTTTTAGTGTGGACTTTTATTTTTATATTTTTATGGATTTCAATATTTATATTTTTCAAATTATTTAAACTTTTATAATTTCTTCTTTTTATATTTTTTGATTTTTAATTTTCCTTTTTTCTTTTAAATCTTTAATATATGGATAAATAAGGCTATATATACATTGTAGAGTAATATAATTATAAATACTGCTAAAAATAATCAAAATACATGAAATAAAATGTTTTTGGATTATATATATTTTTCTAATGTTTTTTTGATATTTTTATAACTTTTGCATCTTTAAAATAAAAAATATCCAAAAATCTGGGACTAAGTATGCAGAATTGATTTGCAGATTAAAAATAGTGAATAAAATATACAATTCTCTAAATCAATTTTAAAAATTAGATATTAATAAAAAGAAAATTTAGAGATAAAAAGAAATATTTTGGGGATTTTAGGGAATTTTATATCTTTTTAACTTGATTTGGAGCTTTTTTATTTTTATGGTTTTTCTTTTTCTATCTTTATGGGTTTTTTGTTTGAGTTATAAATAAATAATAAGTAACATATTTTTTGGGGAATTTATAAAAATGTTTTAATGTTTTTTGGTATTTTCAAAGTAAACAGGGACAAAAACATGCTCGTTTGATTTATAATAAATAGTTAAAATGCCCAAAATGCAGAAATTAAAATATGGCCTGAATGTACATGCAAGTAGGGATCTAACCCTATTTTTACATAATTTTTGGAGAATGGATGCTATTTTAAATTAATGAAATTCAAGCAAAAAAATGCATGTGCTAGGAAGGGCATATTTGCAATTAAAATTAAAGTTAGGGGCACATGTGTAAATCTGTCAAAAATATACAACTAATAATCACATTCTATGGACTAAATATAAATACAAAAACCCGTAGGGGTATCTTTGCAAAATGGCCACCTCACATGGGACGACACGTGAGGAGACCTAGCTTGGACCCATATGCAATACTCAATAAGTTTAGGGGGCTCTATGTAATTTTTACACAATTATTTAAACTAAATTATGTATATACTGGACTAATAAATAAAACAAAAAATGAGGGGAAAGATATGTAATTTACCGCCATGTGTGCACCATCCAATGGTGCTGATCATCTCACTTAAACAAATGGCAGGCCCTAAAGGCTTCATGACTGTTCGCCGATCTACGATCGTGATTGCATATGGGTTCCATCGGACCGACGAAGTTGGTGATGATTGAATACCACGATCAGAACTGGATCTCCTTCACGATCCAACTACTATGGCTTCGCTCGAAGAACAGGGAAGATGGTCCCTGCCTCTGAGCATCGATCTTTTATTCATTCATCCCCTGAGCTCCCCCTTCGTAGTTGAGCTGCTCCACAGACTCGGGGAGGTCTTTCGAAGTCGAAGGTGATTTCAAAATTGTTTGGGGCTCAATGATCGATCCATGGAGGTTGAGTCTACCTGGAGGTGAAGCTGAACAACTAGGCCCCTCAGATGGGTCTCTTCTAGACCTGTAATGAAGACAAGATAGTAGCCTAGCACAGGGGAAGGTTCCGGGATTTTATTTGTTTTAGTCAGAGGTGATATGGAGCGAGGTGGAGATGCTTAGGTGAAGGGTAGTGGGGGATCATCGATCTCCATATCACGGGGTGTTCTGGGTGGTTGGTGATTGAAGAAATGTGGATAAATGGATAGGTAAGGTAATGAGGTGTCTGGTGGAGGTTGGAGAAAGGTGTGCTATGTTGAAAACATGGTTGGAGCTCGAGAACTCCGACGAGGTGATTAATCTAATGTATGCTAATGATGTAATTAAAACACTTTATTACATGTAGAAAATGAAAGACAAAAATGAAATCTACCTAGGGAAAGTAAATGCACAACTCTTGTACCTGGCCGGAACACTAGGGAGCAGGGCGGCCGGAGGTCTGCCATGGGTGCACCTCCTCCTCCTTCAGCTGCTCCAAAGCTCCAGGGGTTCACCAGCTGTCACTTGGTAATGTGCTTGACCAGAGATGGAGGGTTTAGGGGCTTGGAAAATGACCAACTTTGAGGTGGAGGATTGAGATTAATTTTTATACACAAAGTGGGCACCCTTATTGACATAGGGTTTGGAGTGAATCGAAGCTATGTACAGGAGAACCAAGGAGCATGTGAGATTCATGGATGATCAGGGACAGAGTTTGTGAATGGCTTGAGGGTAATGGACCATTGGAGCGGCATGGAGAAATTCATAAAGATGGGCCGTTCGAGACATATGACACAGTCAGAGGTAGGGAAGAACAATTGACTTGGGACAACAATCCCAACCTCCTAATTGGTCCATGGAGGACACTACAGAACAAAAGAGTTATTTTTATTCGAAACTTATTAATTAAAAATAGTAAAAGATTTTCTTAATTTTTCAGTATAAAATAAAAAAAATGTTTATTATTTTATTAATATTATTTTCATTTATTTTTATGAGCTTATTTATTACAAGCTAAATTTTAAGGATATATTTATAGGTATGTTCATTTATGTTTTGTGTATTTTATTTTTTGCTTATTTTTTGATTTTATTATTTTGTTTTCATATTTCATATATTTACAACTTATTTTTAGGTACACAAATATATTTTTATTGTATTTTTATGATGTATTATAAACTTGAATAAATAAGGGGTAAGTATTATATAGGTATAACTATAAGTATTTCATCTATATAGTTATATAGGATATTTTATTTTGTGTTTTCTTTATGATTTTATTCTATTATAAATATGTAAATATATTATAAAGGGATTGGGGATCCTACACCCATGTGTAGGTAACTTCCCTACACCCGCCCTTTTCCCCTCAAAAATTTTGATTTTTTAAAATGGATCCTTAAGGGATTTACTTAGAATATTCAATGAAATGCGTATTTCAAATTTCATTTAAAACAGACACTCCTAACATCTCCATCGGAAGAGGTCGATTTCAGCAAATCAAAGACCGTTAAAATTTGATTGTCATGATGGATAAGTTAGAAGTCTCAAAATAAGTTGAAATTTGAATGAAGCAATGGTGATATATTGTGATTTAAAAACCCCAAAGATTCATTCAAAAAAATCAAAAAAATGAGGGAAAGGGTGTGGGTGTAGGAAAGTTACCTACACATGGGTGTTGGCTCCCTTTTCCTTATTATAAATAATATTTACAAAATTATAAAAATATAAAAATCTTAAAATAATAAAGCATAAATAAATGACTATTTTATTCAAGTATATGGTACAATAGGGGTCCAAAATCTAACTCACGCTCCTTAACTCCAAATTAAATGAAACCACCTTCATTAAATAGCTTGTTAAAAGTTATATACAATTAAAATGATTTTGATACTTTTTGAGTTTTTAGGAGATATGGGTCGGGGAAGTTTGGGTTTTGGCTTTTTATTCTAATATAAAATGTTTAGTGAGTATTATTTTTGTGCAAACTCAATTTTGTATCTTTATTTATATTTTTATCTACAACTTTCATGTACAAAGTTTCTTTATTTGAGGTATAAATAATAGAAAAAATTAGGTCCCAAAAATGCTTTATTGATGAATGAATAAATGGAAACATTTATTATATGATTGGCAATTATCTCCCCCTACTTTATTCCTTGTCGACCAAATCAATTCTTGACTTTGTCTTAGGACTCAGGGTCATAAAATGCCTTTGGTATTTTATTCTTTTTCTTTTCTTTCCTTTATTCTTTGATTTTAGCAATAAAAACTATATTTATACACAATAAAAGGAAAAAATAGTGAATGTAAATTTGTACAAAATAATGTTATATACATGCATTAGCTATGGTTTTTAAGGCCAAAATTATAGAATAAAAGGTGATGAAATGGAGATTCATCACCTCCCTATACTTTACTTTGCTAGTCCCTATCAAACACTTATGCAATGAGTGCAGAAAAATATAAACAAAAGAAAAAAGAAAGTGGATTGATTTTAACTCTCAAACTTGTCTTCACAAAATCAATGTTTAGAGCTCGGGTAAGACCTTGGTGGGGGAAGATGTGTGGAACCAGGTTGGGACCAGATTAAAACACAACATCCTTTGAGAATCATAGAACTCGATTCAAACCACCTCAATAGCCATGTCAGGACCAGTCTACATCATACGCAAACCCTTATGACTATGAAGTTGACTTGTATAGTAT
Organism: Ottelia alismoides; assembly: GCA_037367405.1. Taxonomy (NCBI): domain Eukaryota; kingdom Viridiplantae; phylum Streptophyta; class Magnoliopsida; order Alismatales; family Hydrocharitaceae; genus Ottelia; species Ottelia alismoides. The sequence goes on from JAZKJV010000620.1 coordinate 870,517, forward strand.
AAGTGATAATGGCTCTTCCAAACTGAAATGATAAAAGAACTGACTTCTCCAGTATGACAACCCAATGATTTCCCAATCCTGCAACTCTTTCCTCGGGGAGCGGGGTATTCCCATCTAAGTTCAACTACATCCGACTCTAGAGAAGGGGGTGAAGAGAAGAATGGACGGTAGCCAGTGTAGCTACCTACCCGGGGATGCATGACTAGTGTAGTCAAGTCATCCCACTGCAGGCTCACATGATTTCTGACGTTTGAAGCTCAACCTTGCTTATTTCAAATATATACATACTCCGACAGGAATTTTATTTTCAATTAGGCATGTTCACTTTTTTAGAGTCTTGGAATTTTATTTTCAATTAGGCATGTTCACTTTTTTAGAGTCTTTATTTCAGCTCACTTTTTTTAAATACTATATATAGCAGCATTTATATAAGGAGTTTTTTCTCTTGAGATGGAAGACTATGCCTCTTATGAAGCATTATTGCAACCCACACTCTCTTGTCTTTGGATGTCGACACCACTAGACGGGTTGGGGTGCACATCCCTCCCTAGATGAGGACGAATGTTTCCACTCGTGTGTGTCTTATACCGGTCAATCCAGTGCCCTGACCACTTCAACTAAGTTTATCCAAGTGAAAGGTGTGAATATCTATGTATGGTCGCAACTGACAAGGGTCAAGTGTGCGCCTCGAAAAGTTCTAGTTAAGTAGTTGAGGTGTCTAGAACCCAACCCTGAGTCTCAAAGAATTAAGTCATAATAGATCTGAAGTACCTCACATCTAGTTCCTATAAGGTTCCAGTAAAGTTAGGTTCATTAAGGTCAAACCAAGCTCGAATCTTCGACTTTACTCAGACTAGTTCAATTGTTCAAACTCAGCCCGAAAAATGCGGATGCTCTACAAATGCTATGTACAATTCAATGATAATCTTTTTGTGATGGAATTTTCTATTTTTGAAAAATTTCATGGATTTTTGAAATGATTTTGCAAATTTTATGGAAATTTTCAAAAAGGTTTTTACAATATTTTTGGAAATTTTTCGAAATAAAAAGACGTTTGAAATAAAGAGGGAAGTATATGTAAATATTTACACAAGCGTGCATCTATTATTTACAAGAAGTGAGGTTTAAAGGATTTTACATAGGAGATGTTATTATCTTATAAATATATACAGAATTGGTAAAAAAAGTTGATTTATTTGCATGATGTATATATTCCTCAAACTTATTTAAATTTTGTTTTACAAACAATTTTGAAAACTATAGTCTAAAATAGTTTTTCGAAATAATTTTTACAAATATTTACAAACATTTGAAAATCATTTTGCAAATGTTTTTTAAATGATATATATAGATTTTCAAAATATTGTTGCAACCATTTTCAAAACCATTTGCAATTAAACTTTCAAAACATTTTATTTCACATAAAGAAAAGAAATTTTATAAACAAAATATTTTTTTCAAAGGTTGAAATATTTTACAAAATAGTTTTCAAATAGTTTTTAAAATATTTTCAAATTGCCACTTTATTTTTCAAACATTTTGCAAATAATTTTACCTGATTTATTAATCAGCATATGCATAGGAATTTGAGGAATAATATGCATCTTTTATTACTTTGATTTAATGAATTGTATAGGTATATATAGTATTTTAGCCATATTATTCAAAAATACGAAAGTACGAGTTGTGGCTAAAGTATATACAAAAGTAAATAGGACCCCCCCCATATTTGGCTTGAGCAATGTCCTCTTAGATCGAAAAGAAAAAGAGAAGACATAACTCGTACTAAGTATAGAAAAGCCTATACTACAACGATCGAATAAGGAATGAACGAATGGAGAAATAAATGAATAACAAATCGACCACCTCCCTGCATACTTTGGATGAAATAATCCTAAGTATAGCAAGTTGTATCTACTTGCAGGGAGGGTCAAGGTTGGGAATAAGCAAATCATATCTCGATCTGTCCCCCCTTGTATTTAGGGTGAGATATTCCTAGGTATAGACAAAAATATCAACAAAAGAGGAGATAGTGGAGGTGATCAATACAAGAATCAATAATACGATAAAATCATTAGGAGAATGTACACATCACTCCTCCTATACTTAGGGTAAAATAGCCTTAAGTATAGGCAACAAAAAAAGTGATGAAAAGGAATGAAGAAAGAACAAACATAATGAGTGCACCTACTATACTTAGGACATGGTACTTACTAAATATAGACACACATATATGGCGCATTATTTGGGGTACACATGATACAAGGGAGAAAGAAGGAATGAAAAGAAAAAACATATATATACAGGCAGTAAAGACTGGTGAAGTGCATGTATCTGATAGTCGAATACCGTACTATCACCGTCATCTCACTGTGAGAATAGTAACATAGTCACAAAGAGAAAGACATCCTAATATGCAATCATGTAGGAGTCAGCTATCAGGAAAAATAGATCGAAAACTAATCCAAGATACAGTAGTGGGAGGTAGAACAACTCATATGAAAGGAGTGAAAGATCATAGCCTATATCATAAGACATGGAAGAGGAAGGAACATTTCAGATTCCTCTATGTCACTGACAGTCTCGAGAAGATATAAAAGTGAAGAACAGGGGACCCTCTATGTATCTCGATATCCGGTGGTCATAAGGTCGAAATAACTAGAACACACCGAATATCACAAAACATGGCTCACCCTTGTGAGAGCTGTCAAGATGAGAAGACTCAGATAGGTCAAGAGTCTCATCATAATTAGAAGACTTGGCATCGTGAACCACCAGATAGGATACATAATTAGAGAAAGATCGAGTACACAAATTATACGACTCAGCTTTGTGCTCCACCAGATCGAAGACACCGAAAGTGAAGTCGAGTACCTATAAAATGATGTATCCTCCCGTAAATAATCCTTAGGGAGTGATATATACTAAGTAATGAACAATAGGAACAGAATTCATCCTTGCAAGGGTCTACAAGGAGAGCAGAGTCATAGGAGTCGGATCCATCAGACAGATCAACAGAAGCGGTCTCTATAGGCGACAGATAGGGTACCCAACAGAAGAGACCGAAAGACCTTGAAGATGACGCAATCTCCCACAGATGACCCTCGGAGAGTACTGTGAACTAGGCAAGGAATAATCAGAAGAATGTGACTCATCCTTGCGAGGACCATCAAGGAGAGAAGACTCAAAGGAGTACGAACAACTAAGATGCGCGATCTCATGTTCTGACGAATCGGACACACAATCTGATAGTGAGACCGGCATCTCATATCAGACGACATGATTTTATGCCCCATCAAGATGGACACACAAGCAGTGAGTGAAATCGATCGTAAAGAAAATGTTGCATGCTCCTGCAGATAGTCCGTGGGAGTAATGCAAACCAAATCTATGAAATCAGGGAAGTTATTGCATCAAGTCTTTGGTGCTCAAAAATAATAAACCGGACACTGGTAGAAGGGCATAAGGCTATGGCAGTGATAAGAGGTCATCATGGTAATCATAATGTGGTCCCTTAAATCAACCAAATCTGTTGAGATGGATCAAGATGTTAGGAAGAGATCCTCGAAGTGCTTAACGGGGATAGGAGGGTCAGAAGATGGAGAATGGATGAATCAAGAGGATGAGTGAAATCATGTGGGTTCCGAACACCGTCACTTTAAAGCACATATAAAGATGGCACATCAAGTGTCCGAATCAAGACAATCAAAACCTAATAAGCGATCGTATAATCATAACTCATGGAATCATCATAAAATCATCAGGAATCAATCACATCCTCAATACGATGTGTGAGATAATAAATCTTCGATAAAGAAGCACACATGTAATCGAGCCAAAATCAGAATCCTCAATAACATTTATACACATATATGTTGACACATTTTTATGCGGTTTAATATGTTGATTTTATCAAGTCGTTGTATGTTCGCAAAAAACCATTATCAAAATAATAATAATACAACTACTAGCGTAAAGGAGGAACGAAAAATGTAAAGCGCAAGTAGAGGTTCATATCCGCAGGGATTAAGCAAAATCGTAATTTTTGTTCTTCTTTCAAACTTTATGCAAATTTTAATCTATTACGATGAAAGAAAAAATATGAGAGAATGTGATCTACAGTGAAAATACTTTTTAGAACTTAAAATAAATGAAGGAGGACATTAATGCAACTAAATAAGAAAATAAAGGGATGTGAATTGCAAATTAAGATGGAAGAAAAATTACTAAGTAGAAGTTATAGCAAATAAGGATGGAGAATTGCATTACATGTTATAAAGAAAAACTAGAGTCAATCAAAAGATATTCCCAAATAAACATTCTATGACCTTAACTTAAACAACAACTAATACAACAAAAATACAAGAAAGATATAAAGATTGAGAATTATTTCTTCCAAAATAAACTTAAACAAACTTAACCATCATGATGAAATTGCAAGAAGTAAATAAAATTAAAAAGATAGTCTTCTCTATCGGAATCCGGCGTCACGACGAAGGAGGCGGATGTATGCGCAAGGTGGCGTGAATGCCACGAAGGCACACGTAAGGCTGTGGGTCGCTTGTGAAGTCGTGTGGGGTGGCAGCGAGCAGCTGGAGCACGCACAAGGTACGAGGGGTGTGGGAGATGGCGCGTACGGGTTGGATGTGCGAGGGTGTTGCGAGCTGGGGTGCGAAGCTACGGGCTGCGAGCTGAGGTGCGCATCTACGGGCTGTGGCAAGGCGGACGCTGGTGCGCGCTGGAGGAGAAGATGACACCCGTGGGGAAGGGGCGGTTTCCGTCTATGCATTCATCTTGGCCTGGTAGCACATGAAAGAACGCAGGAGAGGGAGGTGGTGCGCGCAGGTTGCGCTAGAGGATGGTGATGCCCGTAGGGAAGGGGCTGTTGACGCCTATGCTTTCATCGGCATGAAACCAAAGAGAGAGAGATAGAAATAATAGAGAGGGAAGGGCAAGAGAGCGTCACGAGTGCAAAAATAAAATGAGAAACAAGAAAATGGGAGAGAGGTATGTGCGTGCCTGAAAAGAAAATAGAGAGATATGTACGTGCATGAAAAGAAAATGAGAGAGAGAGGGTCCAAGCCCCCTTCGTGTCCTTTTTGTAGATGGATGTTACTTGCATTCAAGGGAAGCACCCCATGCAAATAAAGACAAAAACAATAAATTCATTCATGCATGGGGAAGATGCATGGGCAAGAGAGGATATGGACAGCTACTTTCATGGGTAATGGGAGAGAGAGAGAGAGAGAGTAAATAAAAGGGGATGTACATGCATGTACGTGAGTGGCTTTAAAGATTGGAAATTTTTCACTCTCAACCCTCCCCTTTTCTTTCCAACAATTTGTCAATGGAATTTTTTAATGCCAAATCAACATGTTGGATGCTATATCATTACATCCATTGCACTTTCATTTTCTCTTTTACTGTAGATGATTTATTCATGGAAATTTAGTATTAAATAAATTCTCACCATATATATAATCAATAAATAATATGTGAATGGATATTTTTGAATGTATTTTATCTGGATGTCACGATTTTCTCCTCTACAATTATGGAATAAATAACATGTAAATTATGCATGATTGCAGATTATATGTCAAATATTGGGTTTGTTCTTCGCATAATTTTACATATTATACCAATATATAATGTAATCATCACACCCCCCATACTTAAATCTTGCTAGTCCCGTGCAAGAATAAGATAAATAATAATGGATGATAAGGAAAATAGCCAAGAAGATCTGGTGAGGATTTCCAGCAGACATACCCACAAAGTCTTCAAGTTTTTAGTTCCTAACCACACAAATACACAGACTTCAATAGATTCGACCCATGGATTAATGATTTGTTCGAATTGTCGACTTGACTTGAGTTTTGAAGTTTCAACAACCTCTCATTTCCAACAAAATCAGACATGGTTTCTGAAGGACGATCAGGTCAGCTCATCCCTAAGAAACAAGTATTCTCTTTGACTTTGAATGGATATAAACAATGTTAGTGATGTTTTAGCTTTCCTGATTCAAGAGAATGAACCATCAACACAATCTATCAAGGTACCGAATGATTCCCTACACATAGCCTCAATCCTCACCTAGATTCAGGCATATTCTCTTTTCACCAAAGTATGTCAGCATAGAAAAAATAGGTCATAGTTTATTGGAGAATGGGACTTAATTTTTGGGGCTTTCCGCAGACCGCTTTGGTCCATTGCTCTCATTCTTTTCCTTTTGCAGAGCCTAACCCTGGGCCTCTTTGGTCCTCTTTTAAGGATTTAGGTAGCATCATTGGGCTGCTACCACAGCTTTTTGGTGGAGAAGGGTTATTCGGTGGTCTTCTTTCATTGCTTTTGCTTTGCGTATCTTTGCATGATTAGTGGTTTTTGGCATTTGTATTGTGATATGCCTTTTTATGGTGTTTTTTTTGTCTTGGGTCTGGTATCAAAGGTAGTATCTGCTTAATATTGACTTTGGAGGCACGATATTGGCTTAATTGCTGACATACTTAGACTAGAGAGATCATGTTGCCCCTGAGTCAAGTTCCTTCATTGACTATAAACAAGGTTCAGGCATTGGCACAACCAAGAGGAAAACTACTCACCTCAACTAGATTGTAATTGTATCTCGTAAAATCAACTCAATCAAGCTAAGCGCAATGTGCAGTTGTTTAATATCCACTGAAGAGTTTAAGAGTGCTACTAGTTTCTCAGGTGATCTAGTTAGATACAGAAGTTCATTCACCAGTAGAGTTAGTGGAACTGAGAGATCAATGTCCATATGGACCTGAAGAAAGCTTAAAAGCTCATGTCTAGTGAAATTTTGATGGAATTAAGTGGATTAGGGTCAACTCAGATTCAGTATATGATCTATGCAATGAAGAGCTAATTTCTCAAAAGATAGGATAAAACTAGAAAGGATGTATTTTTTATGGTTCTTGTTTTCAGAAATTATTTTTAGGGGAATTTTGCAAAAAAAATTGAAGTTTTTTTGAAGAGTACGTAATTTTGAAAACTATGCAGACACCCCCCATACTTATAAAAGACCATGTCCTCATTGTAAAACAAGGTATAAAAGGAGGATGAAAAGTATTTTTTGGTTTTTTTGTTTTTTTTTGTAAAGTGTGGAGGTGGACCCCCATACTTATCTAATGCAAAGAGGAAAGAGAAGGATACAAAGAAAGAAAAAGATACATATGGGTGTGGACCCATAAAATGTTGTTGGTTTAACGTCCCAACTCAACGATTGAGCTTATCAAGAGTATCCAGTGTTGCGTGTGAGTGCAGAAGCTGTATTCAGAAAACCCAAATGAAACTCTTGATATGATACGGATATCCTGACCCAGATGTGAGAGTGCGGTTGATGAATTTGATAAATGTCTTCTCTCATTAATACGGTGAAGACATTAATTGGTTGATGAATCGGAATGAGAGATGAATCAGTTTGATCTTGTGTCGGATGTGATGGGACGGAAATGGGTGGACTGGAGAAGGGCTCATTGATCGGATATGATGCATTGAAGTCGAGCTCTACATGATCAAGAATTGATTCCTTCATGAGGTCCTCTGTATATTGTGATAAATCATCGTTTTCCCTCAAATTTACATCATGGCTATCCTCGGTGGCATCTATTGTGAATTTCATTTCAGTTCTCTTCTTGAGCCACAAAGATGATTCTTTCCAAGACATATGATTAGGAGATTCAGAGGTTAGGAGCGGGGGAATATTGGCTAATGGATATTTTCTTCGATTGTTTTGAGTAGTTTCTTGGTATCATCCCAAAAAGGATAAGAGAATAGAAAATCACTCTGATCAGACTCGGTAGTAGAAGATGTATTCATATAATCATCGACTGAATTGATTTGATCGTCTTTCCTTGTGTTGGGTGTAATGGAATTGGAAATTTTATCTTTGAACGATTCATCGCAAAAAATCTTCAGCAAATAATCCTGTGTTGGTTGGAAGGGAGTTTTGGTGCATGAAGACGTCAACTCATTGTCTGATATGTCCTCAGATTCCAACTCTAAATCTGTACTTTCCTTAATTGAAAAATCACATCCGGAATCAAAATCAAATGGTATATCTCTGTCTGTTTCTTCTTTCCACTAAACATAAGTGCCACCCTCAATTTCAACTTTTGTCTCCGACCAATCGATATCATTAATACACTGAGGTTCATAACTTTCAAAATCGTCTGAGGAAGGATCAATGCTATCATCAAAACATGTCTTCATCTGTGGCATACCCAGGGTTGAAGTTAATTTGAGATCAGTATTTAGTGTTTCCCAGGCTTCATCTAATTCAAAAATTTTTCGATCAGTGAGAGGACATGGTGGGGCTTCAAGTGTAGAGTCTATATGAAACATGTCCTTATGACTGAGTTGTGAGGTGTTCAGACTAACCTCCAGAGGGTCTTTAGAAAGATGGACAGGGGCAAAACCATCAAGAATAGCACAGTTCTCTATCCATCCACAGTCCTCAAATTCAGAGTCACCAGAAGTAGGGGTGACATGATCCACAGGAATATCTTTATGATTGATTTTCAATTCCACTCTCTCATCTTCACAGTCAAAATGTGCCTTGGCAGTGGCCAAGAACGGTCGTTCAAGTATGTTGGGTCTCTCACTTAATGTATTGGCTTGATTGGACTTTTGTTGTGTTGCAGCCAGTTGCTGAATGGCCTGGGTCAAAGCATCAAAATCTACAGCTGAGGTTGGTTGTGTCAGTAAGGGCTCAATCAATTGTTTGTGTTGGGTGTGATTTTGGACCCAATGGAATGTGTCCTCTACTGCAGAGAAATAACGTGTGCTGATGGGTATCGGTCGGATGAGAGGATCTACGGTATGTCGGATTGTCGCATTCTCTTCTCTCAAAAGTTGTAGCTGTTGGAAGATGATGTCCATGGTGTTCGGTTTCTCCGCTCTCATGTCTCCTAGGATAGGTGAATTTTCAGATTTCTCAGTCTAAGGAGACGAGTAGGATTTACAGAATAAGCCGTAATCTAAAAATTGTTGCAATGGATTTTCAAAAATCTAAGACCTAGTATACACAACACAATACACCAGACAATTTGTTGATTCACCAACTCACGCAAAAAATTGCCGCGGAAGCGGTTATCTTTTCGATTTTATTTTGTTGATTCAACAAAAGTTTTCAAAGAAATTAGAGTCCTTAAAGATGAGGTGGGTGTGGAAGATTGTGAGAAATCGATGTCCTAATCCGGCTGGGGGATACAGGGTGCGGTACTCAGATCGAGGATCTGTTCTTCCCACAAGAACATGTGCCCAACGCGTTGAGGAGTTACAATTTCTCTCTGCAATCCCACGTAGTACCAGGGATTTTTGTTTCTAACCAAGGTTTCTATGTGCTCGTGATTTCTGTGTCATATATGTGCATCAAAACAAGCATTCAGAAATTTTTGCCCACTTTCTGCTCGGGCCACTGCAGTGGCCTTTCAAGCTTATATTTTTAGTGTGATAAAGCACATTTTGGCAATCTTTTTAGGTGAGCAGAGGGAGAAGACCACAGAGATGATGTAAAGAAGAAGTATTTTTTAATTTTTTTCAATTTAAATTCAGAGCACAATCAAATGCAGGAATTTTAAAAACCTAAAATGCCTAAGAGAAAGCGAAGCTCACAATGCATGCTCTTCTGGCTCTAACCTGTAATATTTTGTCCTGTTGATGGAGAGCTTTCCCGAGAAGAGGGGGGAAATTAAGATTACAAAAAAAATTCCTACAAATTATAAGTTTGCTAAAATAAAATGCATGAAAAGACAAGTATTTTTTTTCTTTTTGAAGCCTATGTACCTTCAAAAAAATGTGCAGATTAGCTAATTAAAAATAAGATCAAAATATGAAGAAGAAAAAATTGCAAATGTTGCTAGTCCCCGGCAACGGTGCCAAAATGTTGACACGTTTTTACGCGGTTTAATATGTTGATTTTATCAAGTCGTATGTTCGCGAAAAACCGTTATCAAACAAATTATAATATAACTATGAGCATAATGGAGGAATGAAAAATGTAAAGCGCAAGTAGAGGTTTGTATCTGCAGGGACTAAGCAAAATCGTTATTTTTGTTCTTTTAAACATGATGCAAATTTTAATCTATTGCGACGAAAGAAAAAAAATGAGAGAATGTGATGTACGGTGAAAATACTTTTTAGAACTTAAAGTAAATGAAGGACGACATGAATGCAACTAAATAAGAAAATGAAGGGATGTGAATTGCAAATTAAGATGGAAGAAAAATTACTAAGTAGAAGTTATATCAAATAAGGATGGAGAATTGCATTACATGTTATAAAGAAAAACTAGAGTCAATCAAAAGATATTCCCAAATAAACATTCTATCACTTTAATTTAATCAACAACTAATACAACAAAATTACAAGAAAGATATAAAGATTGAGAATTGTTTCTTCCAAAATCAACTTAAACAAACTTAACCATCATGATGAAATTGCAAGAAGTAAATAAAATAAGAAAGAGAGTCTTCTCTCGGAATCCGGCATAACGACGAAGGAGGCGGATGTATGCGCAAGGTGGCATGAATGCCAGGAATGCAGACGTGCAGCTGGTGGCTGTGGGTCACTGGAGAAGTCACGTGGGGTGGCTACGAGCTGCTGGTGCACGCACAAGGTACGAGGGGTGCGGGAGATGGCGCGTACGGGTTGGACGCGCGAGGGTGCTGCGAGCTGGGGTGCGCAGCTACGGGTTACGACGAGGCGGACGTCGGTATGCACTGGAGGAGAAGACGACGCCCGCAGGGAAGGGGCGGTTGCCGGCTATGCCTTCATTTTGGCCTGGTTGCACACGGAAGAACGTAGCAGAGGGAGGTGGTGTGCGCAGGTGGAGTGCGTAAGTGGGGCGCGCAGGTTGTGCTAGAGGATGGTGATGCCCGCAGGGAAGGGGCTGTTGGCACCTATGCTTTCATCTGCATGAAACCAAAGAGAGAGAGAGAGATAGAAATAATAGAGAGGAAAAGGGGCGAGAGAGCATCACGAGTTCAAAAACAAAATGAGAAACAAGAAAATGGGAGAGAGGTATGTGCATGCATGAAAAGAAAATGAGAGAGGTATGTGCGTGCATGAAAAGAAAATGAGAGAGAGAGAGGGTCCATGCCCCCTTCGTGTCTTTTTTATAATGGATGTTACTTGCATTCAAGGGAAGCACCCCATACAAATAAGGACAAATACAATAAATTCATTCATGCATGGGAATATGCATGAGGAAGATGCATGGGCAAGAGAGGATATGGACGGCTACTTTCATGGGTAATGGGAGAGAGAGAGTAAATAAAAGGGGATGTACATGCATGTACGTGAGTGGCTTTAAAGATTGAAAAATTTTCATTCTCAACCCTCCCATTTTCTTTCCAACAATTTGTCAATGGAATTTGTAATGCCAAATCAACATGTTGGATGCTATATCATTACATCCATGCACTTTCATTTTCTCTTTTACTGTAGATGATTTATTCATGGAAATTTAGTATTAAATAAATTTTCACCATATATATAACCAATAAATAATATGTGAATGGATATTTTCGAGAGTATTTTATCTGGATGTTACGATTTTCTCCTCTGCAATTATGGAATAAATAACATGTGAGTTATGCAAGATTGCAGATTATATGTCAGATATTGGGTTTGTTCTTCACATAATTTTATCATATTATACCAATATATAATGTAATCATCAATATCAATGTCAGATCCTACAAAAAATAGCAAACCAATCTCAATATCCTCGAATCTGTCTAACTTACTCGAATAATTCATGTAATCACAACCTCGATGCAAGCCTTGTCTTGTTGCACATCAATCACGAGCCAAAGAAGAAATGACACGAAGAGGAACGGGGAGGGTGGGCGAGAATGGTGATATGAAGACAAAATTATGGTTCAAGAAGAGAGTCTTATTGAACCGGAATAGAGATAGGGTAATATGGGCAAGCAGACAGATGTAAAATCCAGTTATAAAAAGTGAAGATCAAGACCCAATATCACAACTCAATGAAGGTGATAAATAATATGGACAAAGAAAGGGAGAAGGACTCAATAAAATGAAGAACTCAAAAACTCAAGGATCTACCAACCTTAAAAATGATGAACGTGAGTGGATCCAAAATTACAATCAATGTACAAAGCAAACCACATGTTCATCTACTCAAGATAGTGAAGACCGAGATGGTGGTCCTCTATCTTTTCTATTTTAGAGTTAAGTGATCATCAAAATAGTTGTACAAACATGTAGATATGCCTAGGATTGGGGCACTATTCCTTAGTGTGTACGTATCACATATAAAGTGCATAAGACAATGAGGGGTTGCTCTCCGCAAGTCAATGAATCCATTACGTTTTATTTTAAAAAATCAGATGGAGTTTGCAATCCCATTTTTACTTGTGGTTATCACTTTTTTTTGTATTTTTCAATGCAATCATATAATGAGCTTCCAATTCCATTAACATCCTAGGTGATCAAAATCAGTGGGAAAGGTAAAAAAAGCAATGCAAGTCAGAAATCGATGATGCATGCATAGTCAGAAGACATGCAGTGCTTCCCAGCACTCTCCATGCGGGATGCATAATAGAATTCAAAGCTACCCCATATGAGATGCAAATCGATAAAATCATCCTAGAATAGTAATTGCTATTAACGTGAAGCACTAGATGCTAATTATTTAGATATGAGACCTAAGTCCGATCTTCAATACCACTCGGTGCCTGCCACAATGGGTCCTGTCAGCGTTGTATGCGACCTCTCTCGGCATGCGAACTCAAGTCTAAATAACCAACAATTACGATTTGACTTAAGTCCAAAAGGGAATCTATAGGTACATGAAAATATATTAAGGCCTTGGACCTTAATCTATCAAGCAAGAACGTCCTAAGCTAGTTCTCAATCACACAAAAAAATAAAATAGGAAAAAAATAAAAAGAAAGCGATGAAAAGGTAGCAAACTGATGAGGCACCCAAGCGAACAATCACTCGAGCACTATACCTTGTGAAGTGGACAAGTCTGGGAGAGTCCAAATTATTACAAATTGAATGTCACTCTCTCACTTTAATTACAATATAAAAAAGAGAAATAAACTAATATAGAAAATGTATAGCGATTGTCTTCAAAATTCCTCCATGTCTTCATATGCTGCTCTCTCTTGCCAGCTAAGCCGGAAAGCTGGCTCCACCTTGCTTGAGTGCTGAGGTCCGTCTAAGAAGTCCTCCCTAGCATAGCGGTCCCTCGCAACAAAATCCTACAAAGAAGATGATTAGACAAGTCACAAATAATATCAAATAAGACAAAAATGAATAAATGACAAATATAGACAAGAGTAATGAGACAAATAAATAAATGCAATCTATGTGGCATTGCTCCTCGGCAACAGTACCATTTGATGACTGAGATTTTACAAGGGTCTAAAATAATATCCTCACAGAAGCGAAGATATACAGTATCGATGAGGTGACCGCTCACGAAACCTCAAGTAAATCAACAATTAACCCACAAGTAAAAATATAGCAATGAATAGAAAAAATGTGGAGTTAAAAGTTATTATAACTCTACAACAAAGGTACAAAGGTATATAGTGTGTAAGCATGTGTAAGAGGTCGAACTGAGGGAGAAAACAGTAGATTGGGCAATATGCTTAAAATTTTTCCTTTTCTATTGTCTATTTATTATCTTTTTATGTGTGTTTTAATTTTTATATTTTTATCGATTTTAATTTTTATATTTTTTTAATTGTTTTAAATTTTATAATTTTTTTCTTTTTTTCTTTTTTCTTTTTATATTTTTTTTAAATCTTTAATATAAGGGTATATAAGGCTATATTTACATTATGGAGTAATAAGATTATCAATCATAATAAAAATAATCAAATACATAAAATAAAATGTTTTTAGGTTATATATTATTTTCTATGTTTTTTGATTTTTCTATAATTTTTTCATCTTTTTATGTATTTTTAAAATAAAAAATATCCCAAATCATGGAATAAATAAGCAGATTATTTGTATATTAAAAATAGCAAATAAAATCCAAAATTCTCCAAAATTTTTTTTAAGATAGATATTAATATAAAGAAAATTCAGAGATGAAAAGAAATATTTTTGGGTATTTTATAATTTTTACTAGACTTTGGAGCTTTTTAATTTTTATGGTATTTCTTTTCTATTTTTAGGGGTTTTTGGTCTAAAGATAAAAATATTATAATAAGAAACATATATTTTTTTAGGAAATTTTCAAAAAAATTAATATTTTTTGTATTTTCTAATTCAAACAGGGATAAAAACATGCTCGTTTGATTTCTAATGAATGGTAAAAATGCTCAAAATGAAAAATAAAAACAAGGCACCAATGTAGATGCTAGCAGACATATAACCCTATTTTTGCATAATTTTTGGAGCATGTATGCTACTTTAAATGAATGAAATTCAAGTACAAAAATACGTGTACTAGGAATTGCATATTTGTAATTATTTTAAAGACTATGGCACATGTGCAAATTTTCCAAAAATATACAAGTGATATTCACATTTTAAGGACTAGATATAAGTATAAAAACCCAAAGGGGTATCTTTACAAAATAGCCACCTCACGTTGGACGACACGTGAGGTGAACTAGCATGGACCCATATACAATAGTCAATAAGTTCTTGGGGATCTATGAAATTTTAACATAATTATTTAAAATACAGAATTTTTTTACGGAATAATAAAATAAAAAAATACAGGGGAAAGATTTGGAATTTATCCCATGTGTGTGTCATCTACTGACGCTAATCATCTCACTTAAACACGTGGCGAGCCGTAGAGGCTTGATGACGCTTCACCGATCTACGGTCGTGATCGCAATTGGGTTTCCATCAGATCGATGAAGCTGGTGATGATTGAACGACCGCGAACAGAACTGGAACTCCTTCGCAATCCAATGGTTGCCGCTTCGCTTGAAGAACAAGAAAGAAAGTCCCTACCTCTGAGCTTCGATCTTTGCTTCCTTCCTCCCTTGAGCACCTCCTTCATAGATGAGCTTCTCCACAGGCACGGGGATGTCTTTCGTAGTCTAAGGCGCTTTCCAAATGGTCTGAGGCGCACTGATCGAGCCCTGATGGTCGAGTTGACCTGGATGTGCAGGTGAACCACTAGGCTCCTTAGATGGGGCTCTTCCTGACCTGTAATGAAGACAAGAAGAGTGGCCTGGCACAGGTAAGGTTCTGGGCTTTTATTTATTGTAGTCAGAGGTGATATGGAGCGAGGCGGAGATGCTCAGGCGAAGAGCGGCATAGGAGCATTGATCTGCAGATTATGAGGTGATCTAGGTGGTTGGTGATGGGATAAATGTGGAGAAATGGATAGGGAAGATAATGACGTGTCTGGTGGAGGTTGAAGATAGGTGTGATATGGTGAAAACAAGGCCAGAGCTCAAGAGCTCCGATGAGGTGATTCATCTATTCTATGCTAATGATGCAACTAAAAAAGTTAATTAAATGCAGAAAATGAAATACAAGAATGAATTCTACCTAGGGATACTAAATGCGCAGCTCTTATACCTCGCCAGAAGACCAGGGAGCAGGGCGGCCAGAGGTCTGTCGTGGGTGCACCTCCTCCTCCTTCAGCCCCTCTAGTGCACCATGGGTTAGTCAGGTGTAACCTAGTGATGCGCTAGGCCGAAGATGAAGGCCTTAGGGGCTCGGAAAATGACCATCTTTGAGGAGGAGGATGGAGGTTATTATTTATACACAGAGTGGCCACCCTTATTGACTTAGGGTTTGGGGCGAATCGAAGCTATGTACAAGAGATCCAAGGAGCATGCGAGATTCATGGAAGATCAAGGATCAGTGTTTGGGACATGCTCGAGGGCAATGAAGCATCTGAGCGGTGAGGAGAAATTCATGAAGATGGGTTGCTCGATACAAATGATACAGTCAGAGGTGGGGAAGGACAATTGAGTTGGGTAAACAATCCCCGCCTCCTAATTGGTCTACGGACGACACTATTGAACAAAATAGTTGTTTTTATTCAAATTTAATTAATTAAATATAATAATTGATTTTATTGATTTCAAGGTATAATATAATTTTTTTATCATTTTATGTAGTATTTTATTATGTTTTTTTATTTTTATGAGCTTATTTATCACAAGTAAATTTTAAGGGTATATTTATAGGTATATTCATATATGTTTTGTGTATTTTATTTTTATTTTGTATTTTTTATTTTAGTATTTTATTTTCATATTTTATATATTTACAACATATTTTTAGGTATACAAATAAATTTTTATTATATTTTTATGTTGTATTATATACACTAGGTATAAGTATCGGTATTTCATCTATATACTTATAAAGGTATTTTATTTCTGTTTTTCTTTATGATTTTATTCTATTCTAAATATGTAAATATATTATAAATATTTTTTACAAAATTATAAAAATATAAAATTGTAAGAATAATACAGAATAAATAAAACGAATATTTTATTCAGGTTTATGGTAAAATAGGGGTTCCAAAACCTAACTTTCACTGCTTAACTCCAAATTAAATGAAACTGCCTTCATTAAATAGCTTATTAACATTTATATACAATTAAATTTATTTTGATATATTTTGAGTTTTTATTTAGGAGATATAGGTCTGGGAAGTTTGGATTTTGAATTTTTATTCTGATCATAAAATGTACAATGAGTATTATTTTTGTGAAAATTCAAGTTTGTATTTTATTTGGATTTTTATCTACAACTTGCATGCACCAAGTTTCTTTATTTGACATATAAATAATAGAAAATAAAATAGGTCCCAAAAATGATTTATTTATGAATGAATAAATGAAAAATTTTACTGTATTATTGACCCTTATCTCCCCTAACTTTATTCCTTGTCGACCAAATCAATTCTTGAGTTAGTCTCAATGTTCAGGGTCATATAATACCTTTCGTATTTTATTTTTTTTTCTTTTCTTTCCTTTGTTCTATAAATTTGGCATTAAAAATTGTATTTTATACACAATAAATAGAATAAATAATGAATGTTAATTTGTATCAAATAATTCTATATACATGCATTAGCTTGGATTTTTAAGGTCAAAATGATAAAAAGAAGGTTATGAAATGGAGATTCATCACCTATGCTCAGTACTTTAGACTAAGTTGGCAAGCGAACCTAGCCCTACTCGCCCACGCACCAATAGAAGCACCAATACTTCGATGGAACATGTGATACACAAGAAAGAATCCAAGTCAGGTTTTGGCTCTAATTCTTATGGGTCATTCCTCACTCGGTCTGGAAGGTGCATGAGAACATTGAGGGCTTTATGCACCAAGACAATGAAGTTTAATTAATCAATTTTATTTTGTCATATTTTCTCAGTAGACCCATAGTTTTAGATTTTTTGGATTTTCATTTATTTTGAGTAATGTTTATACAAAAGGACTATTAGTTTTACCAATTCTTTGTGTTGACGATGATCGAAAAATCAGAGGGAGAGGACGGAAAAACAATGCAAGTCAGAAATGATGATGTGATGCCCAGTTAGATGGCTCACCTTGCTTCCCAACTCTCTCCATGTGGGATACTAGATAGAAATTTTAAACCTAAACTATATGCAATGTAACAAGGAAATCATCCTAAGATATGAGCTTTTAATAGCGTAAAGAACGAGTTCAATTTGACTAAGCCTAAGCACGAGGCTATAGGTACAAGAATGATATTATGGCTTTGGACCTAATTAGCCAAACATCGACTCCTAGAATCTAAGTGCTCGTTCCACAAGAATTAAATGAAAATAAGTAACAAAACACAAATAATGGAAAACAAATTAAAAGAAGGGTTAATAGGTAGAAAGAAATATAGAAGCGATGAAAACACGAGAATCTGATCAAGTCCTCTAGGTGAACAATCACATGATGAAATGGACTTGTGAAGAGCCTAAGTGTTTAATTGATCCTGCATTTTTACAAACTAAGAGAATAAAACTCTCATATAACTAAATTAAATCTATACTAAGGAAAGCATGCCCAACTTCTTGTCTCCTCTACTACTCTCTCATACTGGTGGGCAAGGAACCACCGATCTTTGCATCTCTTGAGTGTGTAGTATCTCCAACGAAATCCTCCTTCTACAAGAGGGACCTCACAACAAATTCAAACAAGAAGATGGCTAGAACAGTCTTACATAAAAATAGAATATAAAGAGCAGTAGACAATCAAATGAATAATGCAAAAGATCGGTGAAATAGACTACTCTATGTTCTAGAAATCGATGATCCCCAATAATGGAGCCATTTGATGAACTTACAATGGAAAGGGTACCTATCATCCAATCTTGGAGGGCCCGTAGAGTCCGACCAGTCGGAACTGGCAATCGCTTTATGGGCTTCTCTCACAGCACTCGATACCCAAACTAGGTGAATCAATAAACAATTAACCCACAATGATAATGAAGCATTGTAAATGAGTTAGGTAAAATTTGTTATAAACTCTACAAAATGTGTACAATGACAAGCTAAAAATTATTTTAAACTCTACAAAATGTGTATAATGACAAGCAGTAGAGATCGAACCACATAGAGCATGCATAGTAGATGAAAGTGGAATATGCTACTTAAGAGATTATTATGGATTTTGAATTCTAAAAAATTTTTATGGACTTATTTTTTTATGCTTTTTTAGTTTTGCATATTTTTGCTTTTTGATTTAAAATTAAGATACATATATATAAGTATGTAAGTAGTATATATAAAAGAGAGATTTTTAGATTAAAAAAAGATAAATAAAATCAAAATTACCAAAATAAAATATTTTTGTATTCTATAAATTTAATCTATTTTCGTTGATTTTTGGGTAATTTTTAAGGTCTTATGTATTTTAAGATAAGGAAATATACAAAATAAAGTAAACACGAAATCTAGTAACATTAAATAGGCTAAATAAATATCTGTCAAGTTAGATTGAGCCTCAAATCAATTTTCTTATATATTAGAAAATACGAAGGAATTCAATAACTTAAAGGGGCATTTTTGTGGTTTTATAGAATTTTACGAGGTTTTTTATGTTTTGTTATTTTAAGAGCTTTACTTAATATTTTTCAAAAATACTTGTATAGGAGATGAAATATAAAAGAATAAACCAACATGATTTTTTGGAACTTTTCAAATTAATTTATAATTTCTTATATAGTTTTTATTGCTAAACAAAAAAGCGTAATGTTTTTGAATTTTTATTAATAGGAAAATAATTTTTAATTTCCTTGCAAAAATGTTTGTGATAAAATATGGTTCTTAGCACTTAATATAATTTTCCTATAAGTTTTAGATGCAAAATGGTATATTTATTATTAAAATGAAAGAACAAAATCGAATCTGCAATTACATGACCTACTTGCAATTTTTAAGAAGTTACAAAGCATATAATAATACATTCGAAAAGTCCAAGGACATACATGCAATATTCATGCAAATAAATAAGATATCCACCTAGCAAGGGTATAAATGAAAATAAAATAAACATGTCCAAGCATGTAATTTATCCAAAATGTGTTATATTGATATTCAAAGTTTGAGGTCCAAACGAAAATAACAGAACCCAAAGGGGGTCCAATGCGAAATGCTCACAAACCTACGCACATGAGCACGTAAGCACGCCTGGACCTATATTAAAGTACAAATAAATAAAAGTCTAGTTACAAAGTGCAAAATATTACAGCTGCAAATGAAAGTTTGAATACTAAATATTAAAAACAAAAAGGTATGGCATGAAGGATGCAAGATACCCCTACACACATGTTGATGGATGGATTAGATCACTTCACTTATCCATGTGGAATGATGGCAACATTAGATGAAACTTTGAGAATGGATGGTTGCGATTAGATCTTAGCAAAAATCTGGTGCTGTGAATTGCTTGATCCTAAGACTGCTGCTAAGCCTGGTGATCGTTCTTCATCTAATGACTCCATGCTGATATGGTAGAATAGATCAAGAACAACTAAACATTGAGCTTCTATCAAGCCTCCTACATGATCACGATGCCTTCCCTTGCTGCTGAGAAGATTTTCGTGCTCCTGTTGTGATTCCGCATCTGATATATGTTTTGAAAAGGTCCAGACCTCAATGTTGGAGGTCTGAAGTGTCGGGACACCTGGGTGACCTACAAGACAAGATATTTGGGATCTTGATCTAACCTGTGAAAATGGTCATTGGTCTAGGGTGATGCACCTCGACCCGTTTTGGGTGTAAAAATGAATGAGAAGTGGCTACCGAAGGTACTCTGGGGTGAGATGGAGGAGGAACACCAGATCTCATATCTATGCACGATATGGGTTGGTCGATGGCTCGGATCAATAGAAGGCATTAAGGTAGAGATGTGAGGGTGGTCAGGGCATCGTATAATGGTCGGAAACAGTGTGAACAATGGCTAGAGCCTAGAGCTCCAACAGAGATATTTTTGGACTTTCAAGCTAGGATAGAGGAAAGTACACGAAATAAAAGCTATAGTTAAGAAAAAGCTGCTCATCTACGTGGTATGGTTGGGCGCAGAAGAACCATTGGGTTGTCGCCAACGATGGTGAACAATGCCTCATCCTCCTTCTCCATGCCTTGGATCAACTAGGAAGCACCTCTTGTTACTAGGGCTTCTCTCCAGGAACATATCTAGGGGTTGTAGTGGGAGTAAACAATTTGAAAAAAATAAATTGTGGAGGAGAAAATATATACAAGTTAAATAGAGATACCCCTTCGTCTAGAATTTGCACTCGACTTGATAATTGACCAAGAGACTCCTTTGATTCACATGAAAGCTGACTCTCTGATGAGAAAATTTCATGATGTTGAGGGTAAACAAGATCTGAACTGATATGAAGAAATTAGCATAGAGGAGAAAATATCATGCTTGAGATTGGTTCGAAGGAGGAGTGGGGAGTTGATCGGGGTCAACCAACTATGCCTACTGATTGGTTTACATGGACCAAGTCAGGATAAAATAGGAGTGAAATAAATTTTGTATTATTCTTTGTATTTTTATGTACAATGTTCATGTTCAAATTCAAATTTTATTGATTTGATGTATACGAATAGGAACATCAAATAGGTCCCAAAATGTATTTATTGACAAATTAAAATATGGAGTCTCTGTGAATATATTGGCCTTTATCTCCCCTTACTTTTTTCCTTATTGACCAAATCATCATAATGACTGGATCTCGAGGTTTAAGGTCATTCAATACCTCCGCTATTTAATTTCATTTTCTTTCCTTTAATCTTTTATTTTGGAATTAAATAAATAATTTTAAAAATATTTATAGTACAAGTAATGAGTGTTATTTGTGTAATTTAGTGTTATTTGCATGTATTTAACTAGGGATTTAAGGCCAAAATGAGAGAATAAAGGTGATGAAATAGAGATTGATATGTGGGAAGAACGACTCTACAAACTGTGGCTGAGACTCTGACTGGTATACCATCATGTATTGTTGCGGATGTAGTGCCTGGTCGAGAGACTGCATGTAATAGATATCATGTACTAGTTATTGCTGCATTGACTTCTATTGCAGCTCAACAACAGGAGTGTCAACTGATGAGCTTGCAGATTGTAAAGAATGAATAGTACTAACCAGTAGTTCCAGTTTCTTGGCTATGTGGTCGAGCTTGTCCATCCTTATCATTCTATGAGCAATCATAGACAATTTCTCCATATCCTACGATCATTTTTTAGTTATATCAACCTTGGACAGGTGATCGTAGATGATGCTGAGATATGAGCTCTCACACCTATTCTTATCTTGTGTGGCTTCAATGTTTGCAGATTTGCAGAGAATCTGTGGCTGTTGTTGATATGTGTGGGATGAGGAGAGTGTGGATTCTCCTTCGGCCATTTCCTCGAATATCTATCACACCACGTCCTCATCCTTGTTGAAATGGGATCCACCATAGGCGATGTCAAAAAACCTCTTGTTGTTCTTAGTTAGTCCAATGAAAAATGTTGAACCAAGCCAGTCATCTGTATAATGTGATGGGGGTACTTCTTGATCAAATCTTTAAATCTCTCCCATGCTTCATGGAATATTTCTTGGGTATCCCTAGGAGATCATGGCAATCTTGGATTGCATTAGGTTGAGATGACCAACTGGGTAGTACTTGTGCATAAATGCGAAATTTAGTTCATCCCACTTCGCAACCACCTTCCCTAAGTGGTTGATCCAATAGAGTTACTTATCCAGAAGGATTAATGGTAAGGCGGTCATCTTGACTATGCCCAACGGGATGTTGGGGTTGTGAGGTGTGCTGCAGATCCATCCAAATTGTTGTAGATGGACGTATGGTTCCTCATTCGCATTCTCGTATAAAATAGGGCTAGCTATCGAGTCATGGCTCGATGAGCCAGGCTCGGGCTCAACTCGATAAGGGCTCGTGAGCTTGGCTCATTTGGCTATGGAGCTGAGCCTGAGCTAGTTTTTTGGGCTCGATAGCTTAACAGCCAAGCCTCGCTCGGCTCGATAAATCAATAAGGGAATCAATAAATAATGTATATACATATAATATTTATATATTTATATATAGGGTTAAATAAGGCTAGACTCAAGGGTCTGCCAACATGGTTACCCTACCCCTATTTCTGGTTGTTTTTTAACTTTTTTTTTCAAAAATATCTCCATTTATATTCATCTATATATCCATCGTATATGTCATTAAAATTTCTTCAAAAACACAGACTCTTACGCCCTCCATCTAGAATAGGTTGATTACAACAATGTTAGGCCCTTCAAATTACATGTTCTAGATGGACGCATAGGAGTCTCTGTTTCTGGCGAAAATCAAATGACATATAGGAGGGATATATAGATGAATATACATCGTGATATTTTGCAAAAAAATAAAAAAATGTGGAAAAATGGGGCAGGGTAGCCCCATTTTTCCTTATATATAATACAAATAAAATAAAAGTAGACCTTTACAATTTTCCCATCACTAACTTTTCCCCTCCCACAAGTCAGGAGTCACGCCCAATTCCAAAAATTCCATTCTTTCATGCATTTTCCCCCCGCCGACGCATTAGAAAATTAGTAATTTTTCTTTTTTATAAGTAAATAGAATGTTACAATATATATCATAATTAGGCTTTTGTATACAACTTGTATAGTGGTCCACTAGTACGGAACACAATCTTCATAGAGTAGATCATGGGTTCGAACCAGTGCAAAACACTTTTTCAAAAAAATACTCATTTTCCTTAATGAGCCTGACTTGGACTTGAGCCCAGACCAGGCTCGAAAAGGGGTTCAGTTGTTGCCTTATCGAGCCCAAGCCAACTCAATAAGGGGCTCGAGCTCATTGTGTTCTAGTCTGAGCTAGCTCGAGTCTGAGGCTAGCTAGGCTTATCGAGCCCAAGCTCTAGTCCGAGTCCAGCTAGGCTTATCGAGCCCGAGCTCGAGCCAAGGTCTGGCTAGGCTCATTGGGCTCGATATCCAGCCCTAGTAGAAAGTCAGTAAATGAGTTAAGAGCTTAGGCTTCAACTCAAAATGTCCGTGGATAGGTGGAATCTTGATCCACTCAATAATATGCCCAAACCTATGGTTATACGTCTATTTGAGCGTAAGATTGGGATGCTCTCCTACATCCTTTTCCTCCACTCCTTGAGGTCCACCTGCCTGATTTTCTTCCCATCCTCCTCATCTATGCTCTCTGACCGTCTTCAATTACAACAACATATCTAGAAAGGAGGCATGTGCTTCGTCCTGTGTAGTATGTTGTTGTTGAATCGCCTAGATAGAGGCGAGAATCTGGCATTCACTTCATTCTTCTCTACTTGTTAAGCCTCCCCTCTAGAATCTAAGGGCTCGTTCCACAAGATGTAAAATGAAAATAAGTAGGAAAACACCAATCTCTGAAAACAAATGAAAGGAGGGGGAAATAAGGAGAAAGAAATAAAGAAGCGATGAAAACATGAGAAATCGACCAAGTCCTCAAGGTGAACAATCACATGATGAAATGGAATTGTGAAGAATCTAAGTGTTCAATTGATCTTGTATTATTTTAAATTAAGAGAATAAAACTCTCTCACATAACTAATCTAAATCTATACTAAGGCAGGTCTGCCCGGTTTCTTGTGTCCTCTACTACTCTCTCTTGTTGGTGGGAAAGGAACCACTAGTCTCTGCATCTCTCGGGTGCGTAGAATCTCCAACAAAATCTTCCCCCGATAAGAGGGCCCTCACAGTAAATTCAAACAAGAAGATGGTCTTAACAATCTTGGATAAAATATAATACAAAGAGAAGTTGAGAATCAAAAAAATAATGCAAAAGATAGGCTAAGTAGACTACTCTATGCTATACAAACCGATGGTCCCCAATAATGGTTCCATGTGATGAACTCATGAGGGATATACCTAAGGTATGATCTTGGAGGGCTCGTAGTGCCTGAACGGTCGGAACTGGAAATCGTTGTATCTTCTCCTCTCACGACACTCAATACCCAAACTAGGTGAATCAATCAACAATTAACCCACAATGATAATGAAGCAATGTAAATGAGTGAGCTGAAATTTATTATAAATTCTACAAATTTTGTACAATAACAAACAATAGAGGTCAAGCTACAAAGAGCATGTTGAGTAGATGAAAGTGGAATATGCTACTTAGGAGAATTTTATGGATTTGAATTCTAAAATAATTTTATGGCTTTAATTTTTACGTATTTTTTAATGTTTTAATTTTGCAAATTTTAACCTTTTGATTTAAAAATAAGATATGGATATATATATATATATATGTGTGTAAGCCTATAAGTAGTATATAGAAAAGAGAGGTTTTTAGATTTTTATAATATGATAAAGAAAACCAAACTTACCAAAATAAATTATTTTCAGATTCTGTAATTTTTTTTCTCTTTTCGTTGATTTTTGGGTATTTTTTTAGGATCTTTATGCATTTCTAAATAAGAAAATATATAAAATAAAGAAAACAGAAAATGTAGGAACTTGAAATTGGCTTAATAAATGTGTATCAAGTTAGATTGAGCCTCAAATCAAATTTTCTAGATACTAAATAATACAAAGAAAATTCAAGAACTTAATGACATACTTCTGTGATTTTTCTGTAATATTATAGAATTTTACGAGGTTTTATATGTTTCATAATTTTTAGGAGTTTTACTTCGTATTTTCAAAAATACTTCTACAAGAGATGAAAAATAATAGAATAAACCTACATTTATTTTTTTGGAATTTTTTAAAACAATTTATAATTTTTTATAGATTTTTTATGCTAAACAAAGAAAAATGCAATTTTTAAATTTTTATAAATAGGAAAAGAATTTTTAATTTACTTACAAAAAATATTTCTGATAAAATATGATTCCAAGCACTTAATATAATTTCCATATAAGTTTTAGATGTAAAACTTTAATAATTAAAATGTAAGCACAAAATTAAATAAGCAATACTGGGACCTACTTGCAATTTCTAAGAAGTTACAGAGCATTTAATAACACATTCATGAAGTACAAGGACATGCATGCAATATTCACACAATTAAATACAATATTCACACAACAGAGATATAAATTCTAATAAAATAAACATGTCCAAGCATGTAATTTATCCAAAATATGGTGTATTGATATTCAAAGTTTGAGGACCAAATCGAAATAACAGAACCCGGAGGGGGTCCAACGCAAAATGTTAGCAAACACATCTACACAATCATGTGAGTAGACTTGGAACTATACTAAAGTGCAAATAAATAAAAGTCCATGTCCTAAGAGAAAATATTACAATTGCAAATAGAAGTTTAAATACTAAATATTAAAAATAAAAAGGTGTGGGGTGAAGAATGCAAAATACGCCTATACACACATTGATGGATCGCTTAGATCACTCCACTAATCCATGTGGCATGCTGGAAACAATAGAAGACACTTCACGAATAGATGGGTGTGATTAGATCTCAGCAAAAATCTGGTGGTTGTGAATTGCACGATCCTACGGTTGTAGTTATGCCTCGTGATCGTTCTTTATCCAATGAGTCCAACCTGATATGGAAGGACAACTCAAGAACAACTAAACGTTGAGCTTTGATCAAGCCTCCTACTTGATATTGATGCCTTCCCTTACTGTTGAGATGATCTTTGTGATCCTGTTGTGATTCCACAGTGGATAGATGCCTCGAAAAGGTCCAAACCTCAACGATGTAGGTCTGAAGTGTCAGGGCACCTGGATGACAAACATGACTAGATTTTGGACTCTAGAAGGAGTCTTTGTGCTCTCTAACCTATGTAAAATGGTCAATGGTTGAGAGCGATGCACCACAACATGTTTTGGGTGCAAAAAGGATAAAGAAGTGGCTAGTGGCGATGCTCCGGCATGCTGCAGAGGAGGAACACATGATTCTCATATCTATGCACGATCTGGGTTGGTCGATGGCTCGGATCGATAGAAGGCATTAAGGTGGAGATGTGAGGGTGGTCAGGGAGTCGTATAACGATCAGAAATAGTCAGAACAGTGGCCAGAGCCTAGAGCTCCAACAATGAAATTTTTGGACTTTCAGTCTAGGATAGATGAAATCACAGAAAATAAAAACTACAGTTAAGCTATGAATCAAAAAGAACAAAGAAAAAGAAGCTCACCTACGTCGTATGGTCGGGAGCAAAAGAACCACCGAGTTGTCACCGACGATGGTGAACCATGCCTCCTCCTCCTTCTCCATGCCGTGTATCAACTAGGAAGCACCTCCTGACACTAGGGCTTCACTCTAGGAACAGATCTAGGGGTTACAATGGGAGTAAAAGGAGTGAAAATCGATAAAATTGCGGAGGAGACATTATATACAAGTGGGCTGGAGACCCCCCTTCGTCTAGGGTTTGTGCTAGACTCAACAATTGACCAAGAGTCCCCTTTGATTCACGTGAAAGATGACTATCTGTTGAGAAATTTTCATCGAGTCAAGGGCAAACAAGATCTGGTTTGATCAGAAGAAATTAACGTAGAAGAGGAAATATCATGCTTGGGACCAATTTGAAGGTGAAGGATATGGCAAAACCCTTAAGCACGTCATTTAAGAGTGAGAGTTCCATCGCATGTGATAGGGAGCGACTAGTGTGGGGCAGCAGAATTTAAAAAAATTAATCTGATGAAACCACATCATCCAACAACACTTCTCAGATCATTTCATCTAAACCACAATCAAGCATTAGGTTTACCTCTTGAATCGTGATTGCGATTGAGTCTCTAAACGAAGAGACCTCCTGTCTCAAGTCCGATCCGACAAAGGAGACACTTACGAGCGTGTTGATGAAACGTGTGCTCCTCGCAATCTATATTGATGATTGGTGAATACCCATTCATCACTCTTTATTCTTTTATTTTAGCTAAAAACCTATGCAAAACACCATGTAGATATGAGTAAATAGAATAAATTATCGACATGCATGCATCTTGTAATTATTGATAATTAGCATGTTTTTGTGCATAAAGAAAAGAATAAAGAAATAAAAGAAAAAGAGGGAAATATTTAAAATAAATATTGAGCGACCTAATCCCAAGGGAGGGCTCAGCATGGGCCTGACCGCAAAAGAATCCAAGTAGAGGGGGATAGGGTCAATCATGTGTGTACATATACCTATGTATATAAATAAAATTATTTTACTCTAAATAAAAATGAAAATGTATTTTTGTTAATTTGTACATATTTATAAAAATAAAAATATAATAAAAAGGGGAAAAACAAAAGAAAAAAATAAATAAAACATCTCTCACTAATGTATATAGACCATGTAAATAGAATAACATACCTATTTATTTTCTCCTTATAAATAATTACTAAAAATACAATAAAAATATTTCTATATCCCATATTTCATGGTGTAAATAAATAAAATAAAAATCAGAAAAATAAAATAAAATAAAGAATAAAGAATAAAAATCAATTTCCACCTTGTATATATACCATGTAAATAAGTATATAGACCTATTTATTTAACTAATGTAAATAAATAATAAAAATAAAAAAAATACATTTTTATTCCAAATTTTTTTATAAATAAATAAAATATAAAATTGTAATAATTATATAAAAATAAATAATTAAAAATAATAATTAAAAATACATATATGTATATACATATATATAATAATAATATAATGTAAATACATTATTTATTTTTCAAAAAAATAAATAAAAATCACTAAACTTAATTTGAAAATAAATAAACATTTTTCATGTTTTAACTTTTTCGAAATAAAATCATTATCTATTTTTTGAATTTCTAAATATTTAATAATTGGAGGCCTGTGATTGGTCCACGGGGGATTGTTGACCCCCGGTCAACTCTCCCCCCAGGACCACCAGACCCAGATCCGTTGCTTTCGACCCAACTTCTCTTAATTTCCCCCACTCAATCCTACACCCATTCGCCTAAACCCCGGGTCCTAATCACACTCGATATATCCGAGACCCTCGCCCGATCATTCTCCTAGGGATCCAAGCTTCGCCGAGCTTCGCCCGTCCCCATCTTCTCGGACCCTTCCCACTATTTAGCTCCACCTCCGCCGCACCTTTTCACTCATATTTGGCTTTCCCCCTCGACGCCAGTGATCTCCTCTCCTCCACCAGAGTGACAGTCGTGTGCGGGAGGGTTGCAGCGAGGCCCGGGCAGCTGGGAACCACTGATCCGGCGACGATCATAGCCATGCATCGCCGCGATGTGCGCCAAGCCTCAGGACTCGACGAACCCTTGAGGAAATGACCCCTGGAGCTCCGCTAGCTCCATCCCAGTCGACTTCCTCGCCAGGTAGCATAGATTCTTCCTAGGTTAGCTTAATTTTAGGTTTCGCCCAAATCGCGCCGCTGGTTGATTTACCTCGTTCAGACCACCCATTCGCTCATCCGACCCGACCACCACCTTAGCCAGACTCCTCTCCACCTACTGCGCCCCTTCACTCCTCCTGTCTCACCCCGAAGCAGGTACCTCACCCTCCTCCGCCGTCGCCTCGCTGGAGGGTGCCGCCCCGACTCCTACACGCATCCATTCCACCCCTAACTGGGTCGAGGCAATTTTCCCTCAACCCAGGAGTTCTTATGTGCCATTTTGCAGGTCAAAGGACCCTATCAGAGGGTCGAGTCATTCGAGCACAGAGGCTCAGCTCCTGCCTCATCGTCGGAGCTCCCCGGAGCTTCTCGGCCGCATCGGAGGAGCCCACCAGTTGCGGACAGCTTCGAGCTTCCTTCTGACCATCTCGGCAGCCGAGGCGGAGGTCTCCACCGAGCGCACGGAGCCGGCGAAGTTTGCCGGTGAGCTGTTCTTAGAGAGTCTCCAGTTGCCGTTCGATTGAGCCTGCCGCTCCAGATTAGATCCAGATCGTTCATCTTTGAGACACGCCCACCGTTCGATCTTCATCAGGGCTCGATCTGGACTATCCATTTCGTGAAGAGGCGCCAGCTACTTCTCACCGTCTGATCTACACGTGGCATCTTCCTCGCCGTCGATTAAGCGCAGGGTTAGGCACATCCTCCCACCGTCAGATCCTCTACGTGGCAACACTTCAGCCGTCCGCTTTTAATAAGGGGTAATTTCACTTAGGCCTTCTCTGTTTATTGCATTTATAGAATAGCCTTCTAAATATTTTTGTACGTTGTTTTTAATTAGGGTAAATTGCACTGTGGACCTCTATGTTTCTTCATTTGCATTTCAATCCTTACATATGAGAGACACGTGCTTCGACACGTGACGTTCTGGGTTATTTGCATTTTCTACCTTGTGGTTCCTGTATGTTATCAAATGATCTTTTATAAATAGGAATTACAACCATGCCCCTCCGTGCCTGAACCACGTGCTTTACGCGTGCATTTGTGGACTTTTTGCATAAGGACCCCTGCGTTTTATTTTCTTGTTAATATTTGGTACCTAGAAATAGTTTTCTTTGCATTTAGGTCCCTTTGAAGTTGTGTGCCTTGTTTTTATTAAAGAAAATATCAAATTAAATCCAAATTAGGTGAAATTTGGATACATGGCTCCTGCCACTGTGTAAAAATTTCCCTAAAAATTTGGGACATTTTTTAGGTTTTTTCATATTTTTAAAAATAAAAAAACAGCAATTTTAGCTACTGTCTGAAAAGAAAAATCAAAGAAAAATATAAAAACTTGTTTAAAAATTCTAATAAAATTAGTGATAGTTCGTTTCACTGTGTTTGAATTGCTATCCAGTCTTTGTGCTTTTTAGATATATAAAACCTTAAAAATTGAAAAACCCTAAAGAACATATAAAAATTCTAAAAAACTCTATAAAAATCAAAAAATTGCAAACTCTTTTTCTGTATGTTAGTTTTTGTTTATACTTTTCATGAAAATTGCCTCCAGACTTTTATAGATCCATTTTATATTTTTAATGGATCTTTCAAGTATGGTTGTACTGTAGCACTTGTTTTTCCTATTTCCTGATTTTTAGAAAAATATTAAAAATTGAAAAATTCTGAAAAATTCACCAAAAACACTAAAAAAACCTAAAAATATAAAAACATTTTTATTAGATTTTTTTGTGCATTTTTTATTGCTTTTATTAATTGTTGAAGTTGCTTGTTTTTACTTTTCTTTATAAAATAAAAAATACAAAAACATTAAAAAATCATTAAAACCCACCAAAAAATATTTTATTCTTATTTTCGACTCTGACAACTTCGTTGGCCTTCTCGACCATTTCGTGCTCCCTGAGTCTGACCCTAGTCGCTATACCATGTTAATAATTTAGTGAGGACTGCTTTCCTTGATTTGATCGATTTTATCTTATTTTGGTGGTCTTTTCTTTTTCCTGATTAATCGAACCGCGAGTGATTGAGGTCGCAATGACCTGAGCTATTTATCTGTCTTAGTCGCTCGATTATTTCGGTTATCAGAATGGTGTCGTTGCCAGGGAGCACGGCTTAGTAGTCGTAGTTTCTCGATTTTTGTTCTCTTTTGTTTTTCACGGTTTTCCGCGGCTTTTCTTTCATCTGTGGCTTTTTGTTTTTCGTTTGTTTTCATTTTCTTTGATTTTTCTTTTATTTTGTTTTATTTTGTTTTTATTTGTTTTGTGTGTTTATTTTTGCATATAGCTTGTTTTATTCTTATTGTCTTTTATTTTTATAATAATCTGGTCTGACGCTTTGGTTTCTATTTCTTGCTAGGGCTCGAGGACCGAGGCGACTCTTCTCGGAGAGCCGAAGCAACCACGCGAGTCAGAGGCGGCTTCTTTCTCTATGAAGCCGTAGGAGAGCGCGAGGAGGAGGAGCCGAAGTTCGGGAGCTGCGGAATAGCCGTGGATTAGCCGTAGCTTAGATTAGGTTTATTTTCTGCAGACTATTAATTGTAATAATATAGGAACACATACTCTCAGACTTGTGGTTGCGGGGTCTGTTTCGCCGAGCACCGATATGCTCGGGGGACCCCACTATGGTTTTGTTTTGACCGCTCTTTTCTTTTTCTTTGATTTCACGTGGATTTCTGTGCTTGAGCCCCTAAACTTAGGTTTTTATTTCGTTGAG
The DNA here is from genome assembly GCA_037367405.1 of Ottelia alismoides. Taxonomy (NCBI): domain Eukaryota; kingdom Viridiplantae; phylum Streptophyta; class Magnoliopsida; order Alismatales; family Hydrocharitaceae; genus Ottelia; species Ottelia alismoides. The sequence continues at coordinate 902,029 of JAZKJV010000620.1, forward strand.
TCAGGTAGCCTTAGGTCCACAGCCCTAATAAGAATATATGTTCCTATAGATTACGTCTGGACATAGGCAAATAACCCCGTTCTTCCCGATAATAGAAATTTCTACCTAGGACGGTTCTTGTATTGCATCCATATAGGTAGTTTATATATATGTGCGGATTATAATTGTATGTAGATTGCTGGAGTCAGGTACGCCTTCTATCTCGTGAATGCATCATTGATCTTCCGTGCATCGGCTTTTTCGCTTTCCTCCCCCTGATTTCCTGGACTTAGGAATAAAAGGAAATCGAAAAATTTGTTAGACGATTTTTGAAAAAAAATACATAAAAAAGAAAAACAATAAAATCGGGACTACTAATCACACTTGACCTAAAAGACACATCATTGAAAAATCTATCTTGGGGAGAGTAACCCCCTCCATGTTTGGTTTGGATGAGCGAGAGAGTGACCCGCATCCTAGGCTAGAGCCATATCTGATTTCTTGACTGACTACCGGCCTTTTATTCGGGCCAGTCGGTTGAGAATATTGGATTCCTATCAGCTCACGTAATCGCTCCAAAAGACCGACTTGATCACCTAAATAAAAATTGACAAGATAATTGACTGATCTCTTACGGTCTTCACCTCAGTGTGCGTAGGTGAATCCGGGGGTTTGCTTTCTCATCTTGTGTGTTTCCAAATCCCTTCAGCCTTCCCCCCTTCTATCTTCTTTATTTATTCATCTGTCTCCCACCCACCCTCCCTTCCGTCTCCCTTTCTCTTCTTTATCCTTGGATGATGGATCCCCCTCACTTCTTGCCGACTTTTGTGGCTTCTTCTCCATCTTCTGACCATCAGTCCAGTCCATCTTCGAGGGAGGTCGGATCCCCGACCAACCTCCTGCTACCTCCCTCCCATCCCTTTCACTACTTTGGGCATGATGCGCTAGACGTCTGCAGAGATCAGATGGAGCAGATGCGAGACCCGGACGATGCCATTGCTGAGTTGAGAGTGAACTTCGTTCGTGATCAGAGAGAGTAGATGAGAGTATCAGATAGATCATATACCCGATTGATGGAGGAGCAGATAGGACAGGGAACTCATTCAGCTTCTACATTAGGTCCATTCGTTCTAGACTTGGAGCTTATTCAGAGACTGCCGACATTTTCAGGGGAGGCACACGAGGTGCCCTGTCTTCACTTGTCCGAGTTCGAGGAGTTTTGCAGGACACAACCTTATTCAGACATTACTGCAAAGGAAGTGATGCCGAAGACCTTCTCATTCACACTTCAGGACAGAGCCATGCGATGGCACAGACGATTGGGGAGGAGATTCACTACGTGGGGAGAGCTACGCCGAGAGTTTCTACAGAGATAATTTCCCCAGCGTAGAGCAGACATGATGCGGTCTTTGATAACCGAGTTTTCAGTTGACCCCCGGGAGCCGCTGCATGCGGCATGGTCGAGGTTTCTTGACCTCTTGAGGAGATTTCCCGACCACAAACTTCCACTGACAGACCTTATTGAGATCTCCATGCGGGGGATGACCGCAAAGCAGATAGCGCTGGTGATTACCACATGTGGTGGTTCACACCGCAGTTCCGACATTTACTTATTGGATCCATCTCGAGGTTACTTTCACAGAGATCATCTTCACGAGATGTCGTAGTCAGGACAACACGTGAGGACGTTGCACTACTAGTGCAGTGTGTCGCATTACATGAGGATACATTTTCTACACACTAGCTCGAGGACTTGGATGCTCCAGCACCACAGAGTACAGAGGAGATGACTGCGATAGTAGAGGTTCTGACCCAGAGTCTACTCGAGTTCCCGTTGATTTTCCAGCTGGAGTTCGAGTTAGCCCCATAGTTCTTAGTCGACGATTCTTGGATATCAGATCTTCTGATACTCCAGGAGACAGAGGAGCCCCTGTTTTTATAGCCATTGATTCAGCCACTACAGTGTCCAGTTCTGGAGGAGTCAGCTTCGTTCCTGCAGAGACACTTCTCGGAGTCCGACAGACACCAGGACTCAGCCCAGCAGCCATAGCTCGATATGGGACACCACTTCGAGAGGGCAGACACAGATAGTCCCGTATTCGAGCCTTGTGTCCTCCACTTTGACGAGACATACACACTTGTTGAGGACCAGATGGCAGCCAGACTTGCCGTAGAGCGAGGATCAGCCGCAGACTCATTGCCAACCTCCACAGTGTTGACCAGTACCTTATCCTGCTTCCAGATTGCCGAGAGCCAGATTTCAGATGATGATGCAGCCTGGTGCACTGAGTGGGTTCTTGACAGCAACGCACATGCCCTTCTAGATCCTGATCCTCTATTTCTCACTGATGATCTCGCATTTCTTCCCGAGGGTTATCTGCGGGAGGATGCCACACACGATGAGTACTTGGTTTCACCTTCTGAGAATGTATCCGATCTGGCAGATCACGAAATCGAGTCTTATGATCCTCTTGATTCTGAGTCATCTCACCTCGACGACCCTCGTGAGGATGAGCCCATCCTGGAGATATTCGATGATCTGCCCGATTTGTCTCTATCATATATCAGTTTTCTTAGAGAGTCTCCTGATCTTGACTGTCCACACCTTTTTGAGACACTGATCGACGTGGAGGATTCCATGAGTGATCCATCCTTCTCCACGTTTCATTTCTTCGGCTCTACACTTCCACTCCAGTCTGATTCCGAGCCGACGATTTCTTTTGTGCTACCGGATCCCGATCACACACTTATATATCCTTCGCTGGTAGTAGACACCCGCCTTATTGCATACCTGGGTATCAGTCTTTACACTGTTGACTTCATCGTTGTTCACATATCGAGACTGCGACGACAGTACGACATTCGTCTTACAGATGCCATCCTGAACCTTGACACAACTTTGTCCTAGCCTTTACGCCCAGCTAGGGGCGTAAAACCTAGTGCTTGTTGAGAGGCACCTCAACATTGTACACTTTTGTATATACGTGTTTCGTCGTGATTTGATCCTTCTTTCTTCCGTGTTTGTTTTCACCACAGGTCTTGCTTAGGATTATCTTTTCTATATTTGGGATATACCTCATCCTAAGTATAGGGGGGTGGAAACACCGAGTTGTTCTTCAGTTATGTTTCATCACTTCTGTTGTTGCCTATACTTAAGGATTCTTCACCTTAAGTACTGGGGGGGTGATACCCTCCATCTTGTTATATTTGTTGATTTTCTTCGTCTCTTTCTACCTCTGTTGTATTGCCTATACTTAGAGACATTTCACCCTAAGTATAGGGGGGGTAGACCCTATACATTCTCACTTGTCTTTCCCTTTGCATATAGCCTGTTATACTTAGGATTATTTGATCCTAAGTATAAGGGGAAATGCTGAGATCCTCTTCTATTTCTATTCTTTCAATTGTCTTTGTATATAGCCTTCCTTTTCACTTCCCTGCACTAAGAACGAGTTATGTCTTCTTCATCGCTCTTGACTCTGAGGACATCGTTCGAGCTAAGTATAGGGGGGTGTGTATATATTTCATATATACTTTAGCCATAACTCGTACTTTGTGCGAGTCTATTAACAAATAAAAATGGCTAAAACCCAAAAATCCATAAAAATTTAAAATGTTTCCTTGTAAATAACATTCTTTTATTGCACATACATAGCTAGTGTACAAATTATTTTTGTAAAAATGTTTGTAAAAACTTTTTGTGTAAATAGTGTGTAAATATTCTCTTATTAAAATTATGTATATAGTACAAAATTTTTCTAAAATGTATTGAAAATCAAAAGTTTGCAAAAACCTTGTGTAAATTTGTGTAATTTTTTTGCAAAACTTGTATTCATGCATACATCCATGTTTTCAAAACATTTTTCAAAAATTTTGCACATGTGTAAATAATTTGTAAATTGCATCTTTGTAAATACTTGCATAGTTTTTCATGGATTATAGTTGACATTTAAACTAGCATGGAATTAAATTGGAAAATGGAGCTTGGTTAAGGTTTTAATCCACCTAATTATAAGAAGAACCTTATAGGGCTTAGGGTTGAGACTTTTCAGGTCCATGGTGACTTAATTCTTTGAGTCTACTAGGCTATGATCATATGTCATCTCAATGAGCCTAAGTAGAGCACTTAACAACACACACATGGCTCATATAGACAATGGCTTGACTTGGACCCGTACTTTACACTGAGCTCTCTACGGATGAGGTGGTGAGGAGGCAGTCTTCCTTGAATTGGTGTAGCATATGAGGGTAGTACTTCTAGGCGAAACCTCTCTTCTTATTATAGTGAAGGAAGTGCGTCTCAACTTGGTCTGGTTGCCATGAGGTCTAACGACAGGAGTTGTGGGTTGCAATAATGCTTCAAAAGAGGAATAGTCTACTGGCTCAAGAGGAAAAACTCCTCATGTTTATATGTTGCACCTTGTAAATATGTTGTACAGATGCACATCAAAAAAATGCAAAAAGAAAATAACTCCAAAAAATGGTGGGTCTGATAGAAAATGATAATCCCACCGGAGTGTATATAGTGCAATAAGCAAAGCTTGAGACTCATGTTCCATCTTATGTAGCTTGTAGCAGGGAGACTTAGCTACACTGGTTGAGCTCCCAAGGATACATGGCTACACTGGCCATGGTCCATTCTCTTCATCCCCCTCTTCTTGAGCCGGTTGAACTTGAACTTAGACGGGAATACCCCGCTCCTCGAGGAAAGTGTGGCCAAACTAGGGTCATAGAGTTACCTTGTTGGGGAGGGTTGCAATTTTGCTACTTCTGAGGTGGAGAGCTATACCTCACTTACACTGTACAAGGAAAGATTCATGGTCTTCAGGGTTTATGTATGTAGACTTGTTCTTATCTTGATTATTGAGGAGTCTTGACTATAGATTAGTGGATCGTAGAGGCTCTTAAGTTTTAAACCTAAGTCCAAATAAGGTTCCGACACATTAATAATCCAAAGATCTGACCGAGCTCCATATTTCAATTTAACGAAGGCAAGTTTATTAATCAGCATTGATCCAAACATTTCCTCTATTTTTCTTTTTCCTTTTCTTTTTAACTTCTTTTTCAAATAAGTGTATGATAAGGGACTAGCAAAGTTAAGTATAGGGGGTGATGAATACCCATTCATCACTCTTTATTCTTTTGTTTTAGCTAAAAACCTATGCAAAACACCATGTAGATATGTGTAAATAGAATAAATTATCAACATGCATGCATCTTGTAATTATTGATAATTAGCATGTTTGTGTGCATAAATAAAAGAATAAAGAAATCAAAGAAAAAGAGGGAAATATTTAAAATAAATATTAAGCGACCTAATCCCAAGGGAGGGCTCAGCATGGGCATGACCGCAAAAGAATCCAAGTAGAGGGAGATAGGGTCAATCATGTGTGTACATATACCTATGTATATAAATAAATTTATTTTCCTCTAAATAAAAATGAAAATGTATTTTTGTTAATTTGTACATATTTATAAAAATAAAACTAAAATAAAAATGGGAAAAATAAATGAAAATTAAAAATAAATAAAACCTCTCTCACCATTGTATATAGACCATGTATATAGAATAACATACCTATTTTTTTCTCCTTGTAAATAATTAATAAAAATCCAACAAAAATATACCTATATTCTATATTTCATGATGTAAATAAATAAAATAAAATCAAAAAAATAAAAATAAAAATAAAATAAAAAGAAAAAGAATAAAAATCAATTTCCACCTTGTATATATAACATGTAAATATGTATATAGACCTATTTATTTAACTAATGTAAATAAATAATAAAAAAATAAAAATACCTTTTTATTCCAAATTTTATTTTATAAATAAATAAAATATAAAATTGGAATAATTATATAAAAATAAATAATTAAAAATAAAAATTAAAAATACATATAAGTATATACATATATATAATAATAATATAATGTAAATACGTTATTTTTTTTCAAAAAATAAATAAAAATCACTATAAATTAATTTGAAAATAAATAAATATTTTTCACATTTTAACTTTTTCAAAATAAAATCATTATCTATTTTATTTTGAATTTCTAAATATTTAATAATTGGAGGCCTGTGATTGGTCCACGGGGGATTGTTGACCCCCGGTCAACTCTGCCCCAAGGACCACCAGACCCGGATCCGTTGCTTTCGACCCGACTTCTCTTAATTTCCCCCACTAAATCCTACACCCATTTGCTTAGACCCTGGGTCCTAATCACACTCGATATATCTGAGACCCTCGCCCGATCATTCTCTTAGGGATCCGAGCTTCGCCCGACCCCATCATCTCGGACCCTTCCAACTATTTAGCTCGACCTCCGTTGTACCTTTTCACTCATCTTTGGCCTTCCCCCTCGACGCCAGTGAGCTTCTCTTCTCCACCAGAATGACAGCCGTGTGCGGGAGTGTTGCAGCGAGGCCCGGACAGCCGGGAACCACTGATCCGGCGACGATCATCGCCGTGCGTCGCCGCGAGGTACGCCAAGCCTCGGGACTCGACGAACCCTTGAGGTAATGACCCCCGGAGCTCCGCCAGCTCCAGCCCAGTCGACTTCCTCCGCCAGGTAGCATAGATTCTTCCTAGGTTAGCTTAATTTTAGGTTTCGCCCAAATCGTGCTGCCGGCTTCGCCGGCTGATTCACCTCGTTCAGAACACCCATTCGCTCATCCGACCCGACCACCACCTTCGCCAGACTCCTCCACCTGCTATGCTCCTTCACTCCCCCTATCTCGCCCCGGAGCAGCTACCTCACCCTCCTCCACCGTCGCCTCGCCGGAGGGTGTCGCCCCGACTCCTACATTCATCCATTCCACCCCTAACCGGGTTGAGGCAATTTGCCCTCGACCCAGGAGTTCTTCTTTGCCATTTTGCAGGTCAAAGGACCCCATCTGGGGGTCGAGTCATTCGAGCACAGAGGCTCAGCTCCTCCCTCATCGCCGGAGCTCCCCGAAGCTTCTCGGCCTCATCGGAGGAGCCCACCAGCTGCGGACAGCTTCGAGCTTCCTTCTGACCATCTCAGCAGTCGAGGAGGCGGTCTCCGCCGCGCGCACGGAGCCGACGAAGTTTGCCGGTGAGCTGTTCTTGGAGCATCTCCAGTTGCCGTTCGATCAAGCCTGCCCCTCCAGATTATATCTGGACCGTTCATCTTTGAGACACGTCCACCGTCCGATCTTCATTAGGGCTCGATTTGGACCATCCATCTCGCGAAGAGGCGCCAGCTTCTTCTCACCATCCGATCTACACGTGGCGTCTTCCTCGCCGTCGATTCAGTGCAGGGTTAGCCACGTCCTCCCATCATCGAATCCTTTACGTGGCAACCCTTCAGCTGTCCGCTTTTAATAAGGGTAATTTCACTTAGGCCCCCTCTGTTTATTGCATTTATAGAATAGCCTTGTAAATATTTTTGTATGTTGTTTTTAATTAGGGTAAATTACACTATGGACCTCTATGTTCCTTTATTTGCATTTCAGTCCTAACATATGAGAGACACGTGCTTCGATACGTGACGTTCTGGGTTATTTGCATTTTCTACTCTATTGTTCATGTATGTTATCGAATAATCTTTTATAAATAGGAATCACAACCATACCCCTCCGTGCCTGAACCATGTGCTTTGCACGTGTATTTGTGTACTTTTTGCATAAGGACCCACGTGTTTTATTTTTTTATTACTGTTTAGTCCCTGGAAATAGTTTTCTTTGCATTTAGGTCCCTATGAAGTTGTATGCCTTATTTTATTAAATACAATATTAAATTAAATCCAAATTAGGTGAAATTTCGATACGTGGCTCCTGCCACTATGTAAAAATTTTCCTAAAAATTTGGGACATTTTTTAGGCTTTTTGATATTTTTAAAAATTCAAAAAAAGCGATTTTTGCTACTATCTAAAAAGAAAAATAAAAAAAATATAAAATTTGTTTAAAAATTCTAAAAACATTAGTGATAGTTCGTTTTAGTGTGTTTGAATTTTTATCCAATTTTTGTGCTTTTTAGATATATAAAAACCTTAAAAATCAAAAAACCCTTAAAAAACTTATAAAAATTATTAAAAAGTCTATAAAAATCAAAAAATTGCATACTCTTATTCTGTAAGTTAGTTTTTGTTTATACTTTTCATGAAAATTGCCTCTAGACTTTTATAAATCCATTTTATATTTTTAATGGATCTTTCAAGTCTGGCTGTATAGTAGCACTTGTTTTTCCGCTTTCATGATTTTTAGAAAATATATAAAAATGAAAAATTCTGAAAAATTCACCAAAAACACTAAAAACCTAAAAAACATGAAAATATTTTTATTATAATTTTATGTGCATTTTTGGGTGTTTTTATTAATTGTTGAAGTTGCTTGTTTTTACTTTTCTTTATAAAATCAAAAATACAAAAACATTAAAAAATCATTAAAACCAACCAAAAAATATTTTATTCTTATTTTCGACTCTGACTACTTCGTAGGCCTTCTCGACCATTTCGTGCTCCCTGAGTCCGACCCTGTTCGCTATCCCAGGTTAATAATTTAGCGAGGACCGTTTTCCTTGATTTGATCGATTTTATCTTATTTTTGTTGTCTTTTCTTTTTCTTGATTGACCGAGCCGCGAGTGACTGAGGTCGCAACGACCTGAGCTATTTATTTGCCCTAGTCGCTCGATTATTTCGATCATCAATGATCCAAGCGACGAATCTCCTGATCTCATCACATGAGATACGATGTCTTCTTAACAAGCAAGGCACATCGAAGGAGATGAAGATCCACGAGAAAACAATCCAGCAACATAACGACAATGCTACGGTGATGGCGACTCTCTCTAGGGCTCCATGGTGAACGACTACAATGAGAGAGAGAGAGAGCAAGAGATATACTTGGCATGTAGAGAGAGAATGGGGAGAGCATATTTCCATTGTGTTTCGAAGAGCTAGGGTTGCCTCTTCTTATATAGTATTTTGGGAGTCCATGAATTCCAATCCATGTGTACACAAATCCAATGGACGAGATTGATTTATGTTTATTCCAATGGCCATGATATTGTTGTGAAAACATAAGAATAATTATTTTAATTTAATTTAATATTGATTTGATAAATTAATATAAATTAATTTCAAATCAAAAAAATTATCTTGAAGATAATTGGAAGGAGATAATCATATACAAATCAAGGGGGGACGACCATCCAATCCCATTGGGACTTGGTGGCCGCCAACCACCTTTGGTGGATGGCAATCTCTTTTCCAATGAGATTATATTATCTCAATACAACATTATCTCACAATAATAATTATCAATTATCTTGAGACATTGCAATCATGCCATTCGAAATTTGTGAATCACATTCATAACCCAAAATAAAATGTAAAATACATTTACAATTAATTATCCAATGTGAATCCAATTCACACCAAAAATTAATCAACAAATAAAAATTACAATAGGCTCTCTCTGATATATTATAAATCACACTTATGATGTATATGATTATTATGGATAGTATTATCCACATTATTCATATCCGTAATAATAAAATCACATTTAATCATCTTGGATCTCCATTCTCATGTGCCCAAATAACATGAATCACATTCACATTATTCGCATCTTTGATAATAAAATAATATTTAATTATCTTAGATAACTCTCCTTATAATATGAATCAAATTCAAATTATTCATGATCATTAAATCACATTTAGTTATCAATTTTCTCAAGGCTCGGATAAATTTATCAACAGTGAAATTATCCTTGAACTCTTTCTAGGACAATGTGCTTTCTATGCGGATACTTGGAGATAAGGACAAGGAGATTGTATGTTCCACGTATAGTAACTTGGATATTGAGATCACATCTCAAATCTAGATCTTGCAGACCTCTCTTAGATGCTTGATTAAATTAAGACTGTAAATCTAATCTTCTTATTGCGTCTGAATCACATTCAGATCACTGTCCAACATTTGGACCAAGATTAGATTACTTCTGTACTCAGAGGAGTCATTAAAATCCAGACCTGTTTCATCACTCCCTCAAAATGGAAGCGTCATGATTAACAATTAATTATGATCACATCACCAATAGGTATTCTTAATAGTTGTACATCCTGCATATCGTAACACCTACTATGAACCCGAAGTATTATATCAATTTTACATGGTCTACTTGAGGGTTTTATCATTAAGTTTTTCATTCAACCATTGGGAGTTCGTATCAATCATATGCTTTCCAAAAACATATATCACGCCATGGTATTGATGATATACTTTCCAAAAGCATATATCAAACCTACAAATTCAGTCAAGCTTCTAGAGTGAGACGACCATACACGAAATTTGATTCTTTCCAATATCTCATCAGTGAGGTCATGTCTTCTGGTTCAGTAACTGAACCTGTATGATGCCTTCAAGAGATCTTATTACTCATATTCCCTTGCATGCACATAAGCGTACCGATGTATAAACCTTGGTTTAGTCATCAACCTATTGGTCTGCCAAATGTACATACTCAGACACATCTATCTCCGATAAGAGGATGCGTGCTTATATCGTGACAACATACCACATAGGACTTTGGTCATTTCGATCTCGTTAAGTCAACTCTTTGACCTGACTTATCTAATACCTTTGAATCTCTATTCCTATGTAGAGGACATGCATCAAGAGGTCGGTTAGATATCATCCTTTGGAGAAAGGATTGCCATCTCCATCTCAGGCTGGAGATCCTCTCTTAATAATCATTTGACGGTGCTTGATGAGTCCTCAATCTAACTCTTTAGATATTCATCCAAGCACAAGCCTCTATGATTCAACAATTGAATCAACAATTGTATGATCATTTAGGTGGCTATGGTTCATAACCCTAATTGTACTAAGGGTCCTATTATGCAAATTACTTATTCTTCATTTCAGATCAGGGAATGATATTTGCAATAACATTTATTACGTAATGGCTCATGGTGGGCTCGCTTGTCCTACAATCTCCCACTAGCCCAAAGAGCCATTAATGGGCTAATATTTAAACCCTCGCTCATGTGACAATCATAGGCTATTTAGAAAAATATCTAGGTATGATTGTTCCAGAGAGACTATGACAAGTCCTTTTACGGCACTTGCATATTCCCTAGTAATAGTGCTCGCATCTAATGCGAATGTTGCATCCTATGCAATTAATACTCAATCTCGAAGTAGTAATAGTGTTGTTGACACTACGATTCAATAATCATTATAAACAGAATACCCTTATTCCCGAAGATCTCTATCTCCTAAGGTATATGTAGTTACGATCTTTTAGATCACTATCTATAAAGACTTAGAGATCACTATCTCGAATGTCATGTAATACTTGAAGATATTGTTATTACTGCAATCAAGTATTTTATTTCCATAGTAGGATTATTAATGGTTTACTACTCCCACTACATGGTAGACATCTAGCATTTGTACAAATCTAGCATACACTCGACTTCTCATAACTGATGCACAAGGGCAAGCAGTTTTAGCATTCACTTCCTCAACTCTTTGAGGTGTTATCCCTTCAGATAGGTCGGTACCAAACCTTAACGAAGGGAAGCCTTTCTTGGAATTTTCTAGAAAATGGAACGTGTCCAAGGTGAACCACTAATGTGACGCTCCCAATACCCTCTTCTCTTTGCTTCTAAACAACTTCTGAACTAAAATCTTAGGAGGTATACTTGGGATCAATCTCAATGTATGGAATATCTAGTCTATAAAACACTTATTGTTATCCTTGTATCATTCTAAATGATTAGGATATAATCTACATTTGGCACGACGAACACAATGACACTCCCACTAAGCTTCACATGGTTCATAGAGATTCTTTCTGAAGTCATAACATTTATAATTTCATCAAATCATATGTTCCAACTACAACAAACTTATTTGAATCCATAGATGGAGTTCTTTAGCTTGCATACTTTGCATTCCTAAACCACGAAGCCCTGGGGCTACTTCATATGAATATCCTCTGAGAGGTATTCATAGAGGAATGCAATCTTGGCTTCAATCTTGAAGATGTCAAAGTCAGGTTATATAGCTATATTTAGCAATATTCTGATGGATTTAAGCAAGGTCACTGAAGAGCAAGTCTCATCGCAAGAGATGTCTTCTCTTTTATGTGTATCTTATGGATACGAGCCGTGCTTTGAATGTCTCTACCTTATCATCAGGTTCCCTCTTTCTGTTGAAGATCCATTTACACCTTAATGGGTCTTACCCATATAGGTGGATCCTCGAGGGTCCATATACCACACTTGTATATAAAGTGTACTTTATACTTTATTGCTAACATCCATCTTTCCATGTCATGATCTTCAGAAGCTTCATTATATGAAATAAGATCATTGTCAGACTTAACTGACACATGGAATCCATCCTCAAACTAATTTTGAAGAGGTATGAGTGTTTCATCTTTAATTGTCCTTTTAGTTTCCTATTTGAGGAGCCTCATTATCTTATCACGATTAAATGAGTTCCTTCACTTCATTTTTATCTTGACTCTCAGGAGAGTCATCCTCTAAGAATCTCCTTAAAGATGAAATCTTTTAAGAATCTCAAGGTCATAAAGTAGGTATCCAATACCATCCTTTATTTTCCTAATGAAGCAGCACTCTCTGGTACTAGACTCCAGCTTACTTGCATCCATGACAAAATTATGGACCAAGCAACCCTAAATCCTCAAGTATCCAACACTAGGCTAGGTTCCTAACCATAGCTTATGAGGGTGTTCGGATTTAGATTTGCATGGAATATTATTAAGGATATATATTGTAGTCTCTACTACATACATACCAAAAAAGTAAGAGGTAATTATGCTAAGATTCATCATTAATCAAATCATGTCATACATGATCCAATTGTATCTCCCTACAACTCTGTTGAGTTTAGGTGTATTTGGACGAGTGAAATAGGAATAATATTCCTTTCTCCATCAATTATTCCATGAATTCATCTAATAGGGATTAGATCAAATTCATTTCATCTTCCTTCAAACATTATTTCTAAACCAAAAATGAAATCTTTAAACATTTAAAAGGCTTCTAACGTGAAGGGATGAAATCGCATATCACAAATAATCATCAATTGATATCACATATCATTAATGTTCATTTTGATATAGATGATCCACATACATCGATATGTATGAGATCTTGAATACCTTGATATCTAACACCATTCCCACAGAAGGGTGCATTGGACATTTTCTACTTTGAATACGATATTCACATGTATGTAAGATTTCAAATTTTAGACAATCTAAATTTTCATCTCTTACTTGTCTATTGTCTCATCAACAGACATGTGTCCAAGGCTTGATGCCAGATTATTGTCAAATGATCTTCATCCTTATATTGATCTTTAAAGGTTTAATTTTTAGTATTAGAAATGTTAATGAACCAATTATTAATTTTCTAATTTAGTAGAGTCCACTAGGTGTTAGATTACTATCTGAAATATATCCATCATAACTCTTTACGATAGGTCTATTCCAGAATTCATGTTTATTTCCAACATTTAGAAATAAACAATGAGTGTATTTGATATCTAGGTCAAAGAGACATTCTCTAAGACTAAGGGCTCTCTCACTGAAATTATGAAGTCTATCTATCCAATAGAAATTGTTGCAACAATTGCATCAATATCCATGTGGATGACTATTAAACCTTAAGATCAAATTTTCCAGTAATCTAAAACATATGCAACCAATTGCAAGTGTTATTTAGAAGAATGAGATATAATTATTAGATTTTGACCTTATCTAATAAGCAAGCAAATTTCAGTGATGATATCTAGATTATTCCGATGCACTATCCAAGTCGTTCTCTAAGGATCCTAGATAGTCTAGACAGTCATACTATTAGTACATCAGCTTATTGCAGTATTGGCATTTATCCAAATCTTTAGATGTTATATGGAAGTCATAAAAGTACAATCAACTCTTTGACTTTCCTTCTTACTTGGGTCAGACCCATGCTTCCACTACGCTCCCTTCATCTATTAAACAACCAATTTTTAACACAAAGGATCTCTTATCTTGAACTCAAAAGAATTCAATGTAAGAGTATTTCAATATTTATACAAGCTTCATTCAAATCATACAATATGAATATTATGAAGCTTCATGAATGACTTGAGTATAGATAATAGAATGATGACACTCATCATATCTACATACATCTAACTCTTAAAGACTTAGGTACAGGTAGGTACTCAAACATTTTGAATACATTGTCGCTTATCGAGCCACAATTTTGCATAATGTAGTGAACCATGTCATTCATGATTAAATGCTGAGAGCACATATGTATGCTACAACATATACTTTGATTTTTATAAGGATTAATTAATAATTATGATCATCATCGACATGTCACTTCCAAAGTCCATTCAGTGAGAGATCAAGACTATAGAGGAATACAAACCCTAGGTTGTTGTCCTATTGTCCATTTAATTGTCATTCCTCATTATTATGAGGAAACTTGCACATTGCAATCACACATTATGTCTCCAACTGCAATTACAATATCTTGATCATGGATCCAATCCATGATATTTTACTTGTCATTATTGAGTATAGCATTAAGTGGGTTTAATGAATATAATCTGAATTAAGGAATTTGCATATATATATATTACTTTGATTTAGGATTTTTATATCAAAGTTGTCTTGCCATGTCAACACTGAAAGTTCATTCCCATATTCACTTTCAAAGTAAGACATATACTTATCATTTATCTCAATAAGATATGGGATCTCCTTCTTACCTTTGTTACATCCCAATAATATGAGAACTTGCAACTTAGATAAAAAGAAGCGGGAACACATTCCACCTTGCAAGTCCAACTTGCATTCCCAATTCAGTCTTTTACACCCAGGCCCACCACTCCGAAGGTGATGTTCACCCGTCGTTAATTGAACCAATCATCAACATGATTAGAACTCGCTATGCCCATTCCAATACGTCCCCAATAATATGAAGACTCCATATTGGGGTCACTATGCATCGACCTTACTCTTTCGATAAGCAAATAGCCTGATCCAGATGCGCTTGTATGTAGGAATTGTCACTTCGGACAGGCGTCTCCAACAACAATTCCTGGAAACAGAACCCTTCGCCTTGAAGGGAGACCTTGGATGCCACTTATGTGATCCTCCATATCAAGTTCAAATTCTAATTAATTATTATGAATCATATTCACATAATTATTTCTTACAAGGGAAATTACCACTCTATTAGTAATAAAGTTTTTTAATCTTATTTGGATCTAATTAATTGAATCATATTAAATCAATTATCAATCCAATCAATCAACTAATAAACTTTAATGTTACTTGAAGGATGGTATTATCTCAAAAACACATATTATTTGAATTTTAATAATTAAAAAAATACATCATGATCCCTTCAAACATTATCCCTTCCTTACTCGTTATCATGTCCAGTACCAACGGGAGTGGGATGGACCTCTCACGGAGCAACTGCCCACCCCAATACTCCCCGACTAGACACCATATCTGCCTCAAGTGATATTAATGCCAATTGATCACTTTGTACTTGAGATGATAATCGATCTTTCAACTGAAGTTATACCGTTTAATAATAAAAAATTTTTGGTTAACATTATAAGGAGATTTGCTAAACAAATCCTCATCCTATTCAAGCATCAATGTTTGTTGGAGGGTTCATGTAACCAATTGTGATTTAGATCCTATCTAATCAAGTTTTGTTTATGGTTAATGTCATTCAACGAAATAATCATCATCTTTAAATATTTCACAAATATTCGTCAATAATTATCTGAAGAAATTAACCATTAATTTCCACTAATTTAGTTCAATGACAATCACAAGGTTCATGATCAAGTATGTAATTTCCAACAGTGATCCCTACTTACTAAAATTAGCATATCTCAATCAATTTAAATCCAAATCAAGCAAAATAAGTTTCCATAGTTTGAAATTTGATTTATAGAAGAATACAAGTTATATTCACACATTTATAGGTGTATTAAATACGTAATTAACTCTTTAATTATGTCAAGATTCGCCATCCCTGAAATAGTGGATACATGTTCCTTAAAATGATCATAACTTGAGCAATTGAATTCCAAACCACACAAACGCAAACCCCACGGTATCCTTATTTAATGAATATAATTATACAAGTGACAATCACATGTTTAAAAAATTTAAATAGGGCTAAAAATGCACTAAACAGGGTTGTGCCAATGAGATGCGATGAAATATCACACAACCAAAATATGCCCAAGTCATCTTCGGTTTAAGGATCATATCCTAAACCTCTGAACTATGGCTCTGACCACATCAAGGATATGGGAAAATCCTTAAGAGCATCACGGAAGCATGAGAATTGCATCATATGCGATTGGGAGCGACTAGTCACACTAGTCGCTCCATGTAGTGGAATTTAAAAACATTATTCTGATGAAACCACATGATCCAAGAACACTTCTCATATCATTTCATCTAAAAAACAGACAAGAATTAGGTTTACCGCTTGAAGCGTGGTTGTGATCGAGTCTCTAAACGAAGAGACCTCCTGTCTCAAGTCTGATCCGAAGGAGGAGATGCTTGCGAGAGCATTAATGAGACGCGTGCTCCTCACAATACATGTTGATAATCCAAGTGGCAAATCTCTTCATCTCGTCACATGAGATTCAATGTCTTCTTCACAAGCAAGGGATACCAAAGGAGATGGAGATCCACGAGCAAACCATTCGGCAGCATAACGAAGATGTTGCGGTGATGGTGACTCCCTCTAGGGCTCCATGGTGGACGACCACAATGAGAGAGAGAGGGAGAGAGACTTGGCATGTAGAGAGAGAATGGAGAGAGCATATTTCCATTGTATTTTGAAGATCTAAGATTGCCTCTTCTAAAGTATTTTGGGAGTCGATGGATCCCAATCCATGTGCACACAAATCCAATGGATGAGATTGATTTGTGTTTCTTCCAATGGCCATGATCTTGTTGTGAAAACACATCAATAAATAATATAAATTAAATTAATATGTATTGATAAACCAATATAAATTAATATAAAATCAAATCAATTATCTTGGAGATAATTGGAAGGAGATAATCATCTACTAATCAAGGGGGGACGACCACCCAATCCCATTGAGACTTAGTGGTCGTTCATCACCTTTGGTGAATGGCAATCTCTTTTCCAATGAGATTACATTATCTCATTCCAACATTATCTCAAAATAATAATTCTCAATTATCTTGAGAACATTGCAGTCATGACATTGGAAATTTGTGAATCACATTCACAACCCAAAATAAAATGTAAACTACATTTACAATTAATTATCTAAAGTGAATCCAATTCACATAAATAATATATCAACTAATATAAATTACAATAGACTCTCTCTTATATATTATAAATCACATTTATAATATATATAATTAGTATTGATAGTGTTATCCACATTATTCATATCCATGATAATTAAATCGCATTTCTTGGATCTCCAGTCTCATGTGCCCAAATTACATGAATCACATTCACATTATTCACATCTTTGATAATTAAATCAAATTTAATTATCATAGATAACTCTCCTTATAATATGAATCAAATTCATATTATTCATAATAATTAAATCACATTTAATTGTCAATTTTCTCATTGCTCGGATACATATATCAATAGTGAAATTATCCCTAAACTTTTTCAAGGACAATGTGCTTTCTCCGCAGATACATGGAGATAAGGACAGCGCGATTGTATATTCCACATATAGTGACTTGGATATTGAGATCACATCTCAATTACAGATCGTGCGGACCTCTCATAGATGCTTGATTAAATCAAGATCATTTATCTAATCTTCTTATTGCTGCTGAATCACATTCAGATCACTGTCCAACATTTGAACCAAGATTAGATTACTTCTCTATTGAGAGGAGTCACTAAAATCCAGACTTGTTTCATCACTCTCTCGGAATGGAAGCATCATGTTTAACAATCATTTATGATCACATCACCCTCATGTATTCCTAATACCTGTACATCCTACATATTGGAAGACCTACAAAGAACCCGAAGTATTTGATCAATTTTACACCATCTACTTACGGGTTTTATCATTAAGTTTCTCATTTGATAATTGGGAGTCGGTATCGATCATATGCTTTCCAAAAGCATATATCATTGCTAGGTGTTGATCATATACTTTCCAAAAGCATATATCAAACCTACAAATTCAGTCAAGCTTCCAAAGCGAGACTACCATACACGAAATTTAATTCTCCCCACTATCTCGTGAGTGAGATCATGTCTTCTGGTTTGGTAATTGAACCTGTATGATCCCTTTAAGAGATTATTATGCTCATATGCCCTTAGATGCACACCAGCATGCTAGTGTAGACCTTGGTTAGGTCATCAACCTATTGGTCTGCCAAATGTACATACTCAGACACATAGTGACACATCTATCTCTAGTCAAAGGATGTGTACCTATATCGTGATAGCATACGACGTAGGACTTTGGTTATCATGATCTCGTTAAGTCAACTCTTTGACCTAACTTATCTAACACCTCTAAATCTCCATTCCTATGTAGAGGACATGCATCAGGAGGTTGGTTAAATATCAGCCTTTTGAGAAAGGATTGCCATCTCCTTGTCAGGAAGGAGATCCTCTCTTAGTAATCATTTGACGGTGCTTGATGAGTCCTCAATCTAAATTTTAGATATTCATATAAGATCCATCCTCTATGATTCAATAATTGAATCAAAATTTGCATGATCATTAAGATGGTCATGGTAAATAAATTTAATTGTACTAAGGGACCTATTATGCAAATTAATTGTTTTTTCATTTCAGATCAGGGAATGATATTTGCAATAACATTTATTGCGTAATGCCTCGGGTCGTGGGCTCGCATGTCCAACAGAAGGAGGGGTGTAGAGTTGACCGAGGTCAACCAACGATGCCTCCTGGTTAGTCTACGCGGACCAAGTCAGGACAAAATAGGACTAAAAATAGAAATAAATGAAAAATAACATAGCAAATGATTTTATTAAATAAAACTCAAAACATGAAAGTTGTTTTATTTTATGTACTAGTTTTTGGTGATTTTTATTTATTTCTATCGACTTATTTATTGTATGTTAATTTTTAAAAGTATAATTATAGGTTTATATACATATGCTTCATGTATTTTATTTTTTATATTTTTATTTTTAATTAACATATGAACATATTTTATTTTTTATAATATATTTAACTACATATTTACAATTCTTTTATTTTTATTATTTTATTTATGTACATAAATAATTATATATACATACTTTATATGTATATTAAAAATATAAGAAAGGTATAAATATAAAGAATCAATTATATGAATAAAATATACAACTATATAGTATAATGGGACCCAAAAAGCTGGTTTTTGTATATTAACTCCATTTCCGCCTTCATAATTTAATTTAGAATACAATGGAGCTGAGTTTATTAAATTTTGAGTTCATATGGAGAAGTTATTGATCTGTGAAGTTATATTTAAGGCTTTTTCATCTGTGTGTCCTAGTTGCTCTATGCATTATTTTTATGTGCAATTACTTTTGTATTTTTCTATATATCAATATGTGCATGTTTTATGTTGAAAATATCTTTGTTAAGGTACATATGAGAGTGTAGAAGTTAGTGTAAGTTTTATCTATATGCAGTGTATTGAGCACCTAGTGTTTCTAGGTGTCTGTTTCTTTTTGTCTGTATTATTTTACTCTTATATTCTCCTACTTTATTCCTTATCAACCAAGTCAATATTGACTTAGTCTCGAGTTTTAAGGTTAGTTAGTATTTAGAATACTTGCTTTATATTTTTTCTTTTCTTTATTCATTTATTTTGGATTTAAATATATGGATCTATACATTATTAGTACACAATAGGTAGTTTGTTAATTTGTACAAGTTAGATCTATCTACATGTATTTATCTACGGAAATAAAGATAAAATGAAGGAATAAAGGTCAATGAATGGGTATTCATCAAGTTCATACACACATCAAAATTTGTCAAATATATTGGACTTTTAACATCAGTTGACACCATCCTTTCTATCCTCAACAAGGATATGTTCCCTAATCTCTTGTGCCATAAAGATGCGAAACCCATATCAGTAATTTTTCATTTCATACCTCGTTTAGTAGAAAGAAAAGACTCACTATAAGAGGCAATACAATTCAAATAATAAATTTGATCTAATTCAGATAGGAAATCAAAATAAACAAGAAAAGAATTTTAAATAAACTAAGTTTTCTATATCCAAAAGAAAGAGAATAATAGACCTTATCCAAATGATAAATTGAAATCAAGTTTCTACGAAAAGAAGGTACAACAAAAGTTCCAACTATATCAAGGTAAAAGCCATTCTTCAACAATAATATGAACATTCCTATTGCCTCAATGTCTAATGATTCACCATTCCTCACATAGAGGTATCTTTTAGCTTGATTAGGTTTTCGGTGGCTCATACAACCCTACATGGAGATATTAACATGAGTAGTAGATCCTAAATCTAGCCACCAAGTATGTTGTGGTAACGAAGTCAATTTTACTTTTGAACAAACCAAACCATGAAGCATACCTTTCTTAGCAATCCAAGCATGATAATTTGTGCACTACTTCTTCCTGTGTCCTTCAGCTCCACAAAAGAAACAAGTCGTAGCAGATAGTTCCTTATTAGATGTTTCTTATCAGGTACTGCGATTACAAATTCCTTTTCCTGCTTCCTTTTCTTGCCCTTTCTCTTAGAGGTGGTGCCAAGATGAGCACATACTGCCTTTTCATGCTTCATCCTTTCCTATTTCTGAACATGTTATGAGATGAGCTCATTCAAAGACCAAGTCTCTTTATGACAGTTATAGCTTACCTTCAATTGGTTGAATGAAAGAGGAAGAGATATAAAAATTAGATGCACCAACAAGTCCTTAGAGAGTTCAACTTTGAGTGCTTTTAACATTAAAGGAAGATGAGACATCTCCTTGATTTTGCCCTTCCCATTATACCACATTGATATTGGACTAGACACGGAAGTACCAATTTCAGCCTTTTCATTCTTGGAAAATTGTTTTTCAATGTGAGCAAGGAATTCTTTAGCAATACTTGATTTCTCAGACATAGTTCCCATGAATGCTTCTAGAATGGCACTCTTCATTATCATCAAACACATGTGAATTGATCTCTTGCACTTTCCTTTATCATCATACACGTGTGAATTGATCTCTCTCACTTTTCTTTATCCCTCTTACCCGTAAGTGTTGGAGAGTCAGTCCTTATCACAAGGTCAAGATCCATGACCCTGAGAATAATAAACAAGTTCTCCTACCATGGCTTAAAATTGGAGGCATTTAACATTGGAATCGAATTGATGGTGGAAATTATGTTCGTGGAATTCATATATGGAAAATGACAACAAAAAATGCTCTCATAACTGCAATAAAACCAAAACATTGAATATAGGTATAATCCCATCTCAAGATATCTACCACTCCATTATAGATTTATATTTGAATAAAATTATAACATATGAATGATATCTTTATGTAGTCATAAATATTGATAGTAATATCGTGTCAAATATAAATCTACCTTTAGGTCAATTTCACATTTGTACGATAACCAAACAATCACCACATATTTAAAACTACAACCGCATATGTAATTCCTATGAATATAAATTTTCTTTTGGGTAAGTAGTTACCGATATGAATTATAGATACATATTTCCATCAATAAAATGAGTTACAGATACATAATCATTTACACTTCATCACACATCAAATTTAACAACAATGGTAACTTTGGTGATGTATTGCTACAACTATGTATATCGAAATATGTAAGTATCTATTCCTATATTCAAAATGGTTATTTAATTTTAACAATAAAAAAATACCCTAATAGTAAAATGCGGCCCATAACCCATTGTTGGGATCTAAACTTGATTGGTATTTTCATGATACAGTAAATTATGTACACTATAAATAAATAACAAGACCTACAACTTTTGATTTCCCTTTTGCATATACAATCACGACATATTCAAACCAAATAAGATGATAGGGAAATTCTCATGTTGACAAAGTAAATGATTAAAGAGCATTAATTATAATAACAAAAACAATGAT
This sequence comes from Ottelia alismoides, assembly GCA_037367405.1. Lineage (NCBI taxonomy): Eukaryota > Viridiplantae > Streptophyta > Magnoliopsida > Alismatales > Hydrocharitaceae > Ottelia > Ottelia alismoides. The sequence continues at coordinate 924,197 of JAZKJV010000620.1, forward strand.
AATGAATTTCAAAACAATGTGTTGTAACATTTGATAGTAATAACATGTGCAAATAACTAACTTATGAATCTCCATTTCATCTGCTTTATTCTTTCATTTCGGCCTTAAATCCATAACTAAATGTACGTATATATCATTAATTTGTGCAAAATAAAAATAACGTATTTATTCATATATACTGTAAACAATAAGGTATTTAATGCTAAATAAAAGAATAAATGAAATAAAAGAAAATGAAATACCAAAGGTATTGAATGACCTTAAATCCGAGAGTAAGTTAAGAATTGACTTGGACGATGGGGAATAAAGTAGGGGGAGATAAGGGCCAAAAACCACATTAAAAACCTAATTTTTTTTCCTTAATAAATACATTTGGGACCCATTTTATTCATTGTTACTTATACCTTAAATCAATAAACTTTAAATATGAAGCTTCTATGTAAAAATACAAAATTTATTTCATTCAAAAATATTGAACAATGTACCCTAGACACATAGAATAAACAACCACAAAGAAAAACTCCCAGACCTGTATCTCCCACAGACAAGCTCAAAATTGATCAAACTTACCTTTGTTGTTAATACAATTAAATTATCTATTTATGAATATGGTGTCATCCAATTTGGAGTTAAGATGAAGAAGTTGGCTTTTGGGCCCTCATTGTGCAATATTCTGTATATAATATTTTATATATTCATTCTTTATATTTTTTAACTTTATTATATTTTTATAAATTTTTAAATATATGTAAATAGTAAAATAAATAAAAATAATTAAAATTCATCAAAACAAATAAGCATACTTTAATATATAGGTAAAATATACTTAGGGAAAAAGGAGCCTACCTCGGCGGGTGCAGGTAACTCCCTACACCCGGCCTAAATTTTAATTATTTTTTGATTTTTTTGAAATAAAATATTGGTGGATTTAGATCACCATGTATCACCATGTTGTCATTCCAAATTCAACTTAATTCGAGACTTCTATCATCATCATCAAGACTACCAAATTTTAACATTCCTTGAATTGCTGAAATAGATCCTATCTAGATGAACGTGTTAGGAATGTTTATTTTGCATGAAACTTGAAACACATATTCCCCTTAACATATTAAGAAATTCTGCCCAACTTTTAATTCAAAACATAAAAAAATAATCGAAAAGTAGGGTGGGTGCAGGGAGTTTCCTACACCCCAGGGAGCAGGCTACTTGCCCCCATATACTTATATGTACCTATATAATAAATATGCCTAATTATAAGTATATGATTAAACTAAAAAAAATAAAACAAAATATGTGTATATATATATAAATAAATTGTAAATCTTAAAGATCGTAATAACAAAATAATATAATATAAAATTTAAAATACCAAATAAAAAAATGAAAATATAATACAACATATATAGGTAAATATGCATATAATAATACATGTAAAAATTAACACTTAGTAAATGAACTTGTAAAAAAACAAAAATCACCCAAAAAATAATACATAAATTGATAAACATTTTCCGTATTTTGACCGAAAAATAATAAAATCGTTTGTTATTTTAAATTGATTTTATAGTTGATTAATTCCCTATTGTGTCTTTTTCTGTGCCTATGTGGACCAACGAGGAGATGGTCTTAGTTGACCTCGGTCAACTCCCCATCCCTCATCGATCTGCTTCTGCCAAAGCTAGACCTCCTCATTTCTCCCATTTTTCATGGCTGATTATTTCATTGATTCAGCTCCATTCCTTCATAGATTTTTTTCCTCGATCAACGCTCTTTCACGCACACACATTGCCTCGATCGTTGGATCACTTAATCGAGCCTCTTCCTTGGTCAAAGCATCTCATGTACATATATCCCTCATTGACTTACACTTCAAATTTTATCTTCTCTCTCGTATCAAACCCCTTAGATCTTTACACTAAAGAGTGAGGGAGGTGACAGCTTCATCCACATCTAGTCTGTATTGAGTTGTAGGTGTGATTGACTCGATCAAACCATCGTCGATGGAGCTCCGCCTGGTGGTTCTGTACGCCCAGTCTCCGGCAGGTTTGAGCACCATTTCTTTGCATTCATAGGTAGATTTTAATTTTGGACTTTATTTCCAACTTTTTTTTCGTGTTTTAATCAGTTGCATTAGTGTAGAATTTAGCTTATAGTTCGTCGAAGCTCTCGAGATCTGACCACTGTGCCACTATCCTCCACCCTTGTTTCACCTCACCTGACCACCCCTTCTTACACCCCTTCTGTTTCTATGTCCAACACTCCACTCCAACAACCTAGATCTGCTCCAGATCTGGAAGTCGAGGTCCATCTCCACCGCATCACCAGCCCTCACCGCTCCACCACATTTTCTCTTCGTTGTCCACCAAATAAAGGACAGAATCGATCCCTCGAACCTAGCCATTCCTCATATGCTCTTTGTAGGTTCTGAAGGACCAATCTCTGGGTTAAAAGTAGCAAGGGTAGATATTCAAAGTTCCCGAGTTTTACAGTGAATCAGACCTCAAAATGGGTCTTTGACCTTTTTTGCACCTCTGGCAGACGTGAAAGGGCTTGGGCTTTATTTTATGGCTCTTGGGATGCGCCCATGTGGTCGGAGTCATAAGCAGCAGCCGATCGAAGCACCCTCAGATTCGAATTCTTACATGTTCTTCTAGGGAGCTCTCCATCATCCCATCAAGCGTTGGCTGCAATTGTAGCAACAACCATCCGATTCTAGTGTCCCCAACCATCAGATCTTCGCTGGTGACAGATCCTAACTGTCGACACGAACCTTCATCGCGTACCCATAGCTCAACGTGTGGCAAGTGACTTGATCCCAGCTGTCAAAGCGCGTATGTGGGGGGTATTTTGCACACTCCACCCATGTATTTTTCTTTTTTTTTAGTATAGAAACATTCCTTTGTAGTTCAAAATTTTTCTAATATTGGCATTGGGACCCCAATCTTTATTTATTCACATCAAAGTCCTCTGCCATGTCACCTCACATGCGCGTATGCGTGAGGCGGCTGATATTTTGCAAAGGACCCCCTCCAGGTCTATGCATTTATTTTTAGTCCTGTAATTTTTATTTCAAGTGTTATATTTTGTGAAAAAATTGCATCCAAGCTCTGGAAGTTTTGGAATATTATAAAAATACCATCACTAGCATTGCATTTTCTTTTTGTTTCTTTTATTTTTATTAAATGTCTTTAATATTCTATAAATCTTTGGAAAATTGGGATAGAGGCACGATATTTCATTTTATCACATATATTTTTGGGGAGGCTTTTTGTTTTACTTTTCTATTACTAAAAATAAGAAATAGGGAATGCATTACATGTTTACTTTCAAAATACAAAAAAATAGTGTAATCACGTTTAAAATTCCAAAAAATAATTTATCTTTCTTATCGTTTTTTTTTGAACTCTAGATCAAAAATCAGTAAAAATTACAAAAGAAAAACACTAAAAATTGAAAACCCTCAAAAATTATAAAAATCAGTAAAAAGTATTTAAAAGCCCAAAAATATTTATTTTTATCTCTACATTTCGTTATATTATATCTTATATATTAATAATAATTTTTGAAAATTTTAAGATGATTATCTATTTTAAAATACCAAAGAATTAGACTATTACTATTAGTCCATGTTTGAAATTGTTAATAAATTTAAAATACAAAATAAATTAGTAAATATTATAAGAAAAATAAGAAAAATATATAAAAAATTAACGGTATAAATTTTTTTTTGTAATTTTTCTATATATAGTTATAATTATTATTATAAAACCTCATATATAGCATAAATTTATATTATTACTGTATATTACTTATTATTGTTGTTGCAAATATTTATAGGTCTCTATAATAATTTAAAAACCGTAAAAAATAAAAAGGACTGTTTTTATTTGTATTTTCTTATTTTTTTATATATTTGGTATTTATATAGTGTATATATTACTTATATTAAACATTCTATTATATAAATTAATTATACTTTTATATATTAAAAAGAAAAGGAAATAAAAAAATATAAAATAAAAAATTCAAAATTCAAAACAAAAAATACAAAAAATTACATATCCATAAAAATATAAAAAATAAGAACTCACAAAAATAAAATATAAGGTAACAAAAGGAAATTTTGGATTAATTTCTCAATATAGCATGTTTTCTCAGTGGTTCAACGCTCTACTTAATTACACCTATACACACCTTTTGTAGAGTTATAATAAATTTTAACTCCACACGCATATTGCATTGCATTATTATTATTTGTGGGTAAATTGTTTTATGATTTAAGTGTTTTTGTTAGTTATGAATCCATGATTCGTCAACGCTATATTGACATTTTAGAAAATATCCTAAATAAATAACTAATCAAATCCCCTAAATTCAAATTTTTAGCATTCACTAAATGTGCTTAAATTAGGATTAAAATCTTTAAATAAATAACCTTATTTTTTATCTGATTGAGCTTATTATTTTATGTGTAAATAGTATTTTAACCTAATTCTTTATCTAATTTATTCTTTTATTAATTTACTAACATAACATAAAGAAATAAAATCAATAAAAAGATTAAAATTAAAAGAAGCAAAAAAATATATGACATTGTATATTTTATGCGTAATTTATATCTGCTGATTTTACTTTTTCTTTTTCTAACTTATAAAAATCAATAAAAATTAGATTAAATTAATACACTAATTTCAAGAAAATTAAAAATTCATAAAAATCACAAAATAAAAAATGGTATTGGATTATATATAGAGTGCCTAAAAAATACCTTTTGTATACTTGACCTCTTTTGATGTTGGGTCCTTAGAAAAAGTTGTAGGTCTCATTAAGACGAACAACTTTTGTGTTGGCCACTTCTTAATTTGGCTTCATTTACTATTTCGTTTTTATTTTTCTTTATTTTATTGATTTTTTATTTAATTTTTAATATTTTTTATTTAATTTTTATTTAATTTTTATTTACTTTTCATTTTTATTTTTATTTTTAGTTTTCTTTTCCTCTTTCTCCCTCTCCTTTTCCCTCTTCTTCCTTTATATTTATCTCTCTCGTCACCTCTCCAGCTCACATGCAGAGCATGTGACCAGACCCTCCCCTCAACTCTGTCTAGGTCGTGTGCTTTGCACAAGACCTCCTCCTCCTTCCCCTGCAATGCTCACCCGATGCCTACCCTCCCTCCTCGTTGTAACAGCCACCGCACCACCCTCGATCATTACCTCTCCAACCACCACCCGTAACCGTCTGTCAGTCCTCTCCCAAAGACCCTACGTCGCCCTCACTATGACGGCATTCGACGTCTTCAGAGAGAGAAGGGGCGAAGGGTGCTGCAACCTCCACATGACAGCATGTGACGACAGCCCCCCTCCCGATGAACTCAACATGATCTAGAGGAGGATCTCCTCCTTTACCATAGATTCTTATCGCAGCTGTCAAGCTCGGGCTGTGTTGAAGCCCTCGAGAAAGAAACAAGCTCCGTCGAGCTCAGTATTTCCCAAGCACCTCCTCATGGCCCACTTCCAGTTCACTATCATACCATCTGCCACCTCTCCTCTTCAACAGCGGCTGACCTAGCTGCCGCTCCCACACCTGCCCATTCAGCAGTTGCCCTAGCCGTCGTCGCCCTCCTGCTCCCCTACGCCCTTCCATGTGCCGCCCCAGCACTCCATCGCGACTGCACCCTCCAGGACCTCGACCTGCATAGCACGATCGTACGCACCACCGCCTCCTTACACCTGCTGCTACCCACGATCAATCGCCCCTCTACCATCATGTGGTGGGGCACCAACCGTCTGCCGGCACTGCCCGCCTCGATAGACTCGGCTTGTAGACACCATCGCCTGCCTCCGTAGACAATCCCCACCCCAAGTCGCATCCCCCTCTTATGAGGAGCACGTGAGGCGGGTGGGAAATTGCATACATCCCCTTACAAGGTTCAAGAAATTACAAGAAGGCTCCTGCCAACTTGTTGACGTCAGCGGCACGTGCCCTGCATGTGATCTCTGTGGAAATTGTAAGCCCCCCTCCTCTTCGATCTTGGTAATTGCTCCTAAGTCCTTGTTTACTACATATTTTTTATTTTAGTTTGTTTTTTGTATTACATTTACATCCTTACCTTTTCGTTCTAGTTCAAGTAGTCATTTATCATCCATTTTTAATTTCACAAATTGCATGTCGTAGAAAAATTTCTAGTTTATTGTATTTTTATGAGTAGTAGTTAATTTAATTAAAGGGGTGGAAGTTATCATATTTTACCCACTTCGTGCTTTTTAATTCATATTAAATTATTCTTTACTCCAAAATTTGCTAAAAAAATCATACTAGTTAGATTTAATTGCTCTCTATCACATGCCCAAAATATCAATGCATTTGCACGCATATCTAGGTTAAAATAAATTGTTTTGTGATTCGAATAATTAATTTTAGTTAATTATGCACTAAATGTTTTAATGAAATAAAAATTGTTCCAGATACCTCTCATATAAATCTATCTAGGATAATTTCTAAAAAAATAATTAGTTGTTTTATTTATGAAAACTAAATTACTCAAAATGACATAGTCTTCATTTTTAATTCATAATAAATCCATTTTAAACTGAAAAAACCAAAAAATTATAGTAGCCTAAATTTTCATATTTTAATATTATGGCCAATTTTTAGATTTTTGTATTTTAGCCCTCAAACTTTGCCAAATTACATTTTTTCATCATTAATCACATATAAATACCAAAAAATTAATTGAAAAAATGTTCATTAAGTTGGATAAATTGAGCCCAAAGTTATTTCGTTGCCTCCTTGAGTTTACCTAGGGGCTTGCTCAAGTTAAAGAAACAGACAGCCGCTCATTGCGTAAATCGAGTAAATTAATTATTCGTGCGGTTAATTTTTATTGATTCTGATTTTTCGACTACAACATAAAATCGATAAATTATTCAGGGTATTTTCACATTCGTCATATGGCGTCTTTGTTGGGGAGACAATGACTTAGGTTCATTTTTAGAAAACATATAATTAGATTTTTCATTCACTTAGGTTCATTTTTAGAAAACATATAATTAGATTTTAGAAAACATTTTTTGTGAATTTTTCTAGGACTTTTTGTTCTTCTTTTTTTCCTCTTTTCATCGTTTTTTTCTTATATTTATATTCTATTTATTAATAAAAATCTTTGTTTTCGTGAGGAATTGCTAAACTTGGAAGCACTGTTTCTTGAAGCTTACTTAGACGCACGAAGACATTTTCTTTGAGAATGTTTTTATTTCTCATTCATTTTGTATAATTTTTAATAATTGCTTTATTTCCAGCTGATTCCATTTGGAATCTCGCTTGTGTATTAGGACTGGACTTGGACCCCTGTGGTTGTGTGGTTTGCTTGTCGCAGGATAGATTAGAACTCATGGATATTAGAGCTTCATAGGTTTAATATTTGTTTGTGCTCGTAACAAATTAGAACCACATATCACTTTAATAATATGCACTTTGAATCATCCTAACTTAGTCAAATTCAAATCAATTCTTCCCGCTAATTAGAATTTCTTCTACGTACGATTTTTACTGACTTGCATTCCATTTAGTAAAAAATTTCAATTCTATATTGCATCCTGCATGTAAAGCACGAGGATCACTGTAAGTCTTCTAAAATGGGCATGCATCATTGATTTTATCAATTGCACCAGTTTTCCTCAATTCCCTTCCCCTTGGTTTTATAACTTTGGATCAAAGGAAGTCGAGATTGATTGTTACATATGATGTGTTGAGAAGACATAATCAAAGTGATAATCAAACTTAAAATTAGGACTGTTGATGCATATTTGACTAAAAATATTTTTCCTAAAACTAACAATTGTTTTTGGTGGAGAGCAACCCACTCATTATTTGAAAGAGAGAATTGGACCCTTAGGGTAGAGCCAAAATCTAGGGGCCTCATTCTGACTACTGATTTTAAAAATGACTAGATACTTCTCAGTGGGGGAATTATGGTCTCCCTTAGTAGAATGTGTTGTTATAGAACAATGCAAAGGCAACGTCCTAAAGTAACATGGGTAGCCATTCTACACTCCGTACTTACACCCATACTGGAGGAAAGTGGATGCAACTAGCTATATGAATTCGAGCAAGTCTTTATGATACCTTCCAGAATCTGAGCCCATCTTAGCTTCTCAAGGATTGTTTTATCACTCAACTAAAATCGAAAAGATAAGTGGATAGACTCTTGCGGTCTTCATTGTGTTGAGTCTGTGAAACTAGGGTTTGCTTATATGCCTATGTTGTTTGTCTTGTGTTTGTTTCTCTCCCTATTTAGATCTTCTTCTTCTTCTTCTTCCATTCTACCATGTACCCCTGATCCACCACATATTCCGAGAACCAACCCATGTCACCCCAACACCAAAGTTGGAACTTCGACCGACTTCACCATCTCAACCGATTTCGTGGCTTCTTCATACTCCTCACCCTCTACACGTTCTTACCCACTCGATACCCTTACATACAAGTCTAGCACATCGTATACTCCAATGCTTGCCAACCCTTTGTACATATATCGTGATCAAAATACGGTTGACAATGATGAATGTCAAACTACATGGGTCAAGATTGCACCTATACACCTTTCACATGAAGACTTCCTTTAGACGACCACATAGAGAGGCTTGCACCTTATATCCACCCTGACTAGATTGAATCTCATAGGCCTTCTTATTCTCCATTCAATGAGCCCCCATGCACAGAGGATTGGATTCGGGATCCAGCTCCACCTTCCCATTGTCGGTGGACACCCCATTATGAAGCTCAGAAAATCTCTACAAGAGACCAATACTAACCTCAAGATTGCATGCCTATGTCTAGGTATGATGAGTATGGAACCTCAAAGCATTTTTTGTCAGCGTCTGATTTTGAGAGGACTAATGAAGGAAATCACCTTCCCCTCACATATCATCCCACTCACTCCGTTGATCTTCCCAAGAAAACACTAGAGGATGGATGCTCTTAAATCAAAAGAAATGTGGAAGCATTGAGGAATGAATTCAGAAAAGCTTTGTAAAGAGAAAAGATATAATGTGCTAAACATTATATAGATGTGTATTCAAGTGGAGATGATCTCGAGGATCAAAATAACACTAATACATCGAAACCTTATGTACAGATGGAGTCACACTCACCTCCCCCAACTACTAACTCCTCACCTTACCCGTCAGTGTACGTACATCTACCTAACCACATTGAGGAAAAGATTAAAAAATGGAAAACCCCCCAAAATCCAAAGAAAATGAAAAAATAAAAAATCCAGTAAAATTTAAAAGTTTAATGAAGTTGGATGATTATTTAGGTCTTACTCAAGGGGAAGAATTTGTCAAAACGATCATTCATGAAATTCCCCTAATCAAGGCCATGGAATACTGCCCAGACCTCAAAGAATTTGTGAAGAAGAAATTGATGATTAAGAGGTCAGGTAACAAGAGATCTAGAGTTGAAAAACATATCGTATCCATGGCCTCCTCCTTGGTGTTAAGGAAAATCAAGAGCTGCAGAGTGAAGCTGCTACCTAGGGTTGAATGTACACTCTAAGATACCCTCTTAACCCATTCTCGGATTGATGACGACTCCACAATAATCATCCTCCCATACACCATCTTCTATGAACTTGGACCTATTAAGAAGATGAAATAAATTGTTCAGTTCGATGATCGAACTATCAAACGAGCAACAGGAACCATTTCTGTCATCATCAACTTCCAAGGTTCTCATCTAGAGATAGAATTTATAGTCATTGATGTAGTGCATTGTGTGTAGTTATCCCAATCTCCAATTATCTTACGAAAGTTGTTTTTAGCTTCGGCTAAGGAAATAATTGATTGTGAGACAAAGAACATTAGGTTTCCAGCACTAGATGCACACACACATAACTGGACCTCTAAGAATACGCCCGACCCTAGGGCATCCCACAAAGACCTCAACAATTGCAACCATGAAGAAACCAAAAAGACTCCCTCACGGTTTAGTCGGGCCCAGACTAATCCTCTGTTCACTTCTTTCATATTGAGGAAGGTCTTATTCTTGGTTCTACACCTGAGATACCAGTTGTTGGCCCTACCTTTGATTTTCTTCACGCCTCCATACAGACCCACACCTCTCGCACTAATATTGCTCCTATGATGTATCATTATTAAGGAGCTTATAAGGAATTGGACCATGTTTATGAAGATCATCACAATTATTTGACGTGTCCAATCATGGAGTCGGCAGTCATCCATGAATTACTTGAACCATATAAGGAGTCGACTCAGGAAACATCCTATATCATAAAAACTCATGGATATCAGAAGATGACATCAACATCTCCTTCCATCACTAATATAGCCACAAGGAACATGCTCCATCGACCAACGCCTATATGACCCTACAAGAATTGGTCTTCTTTTATAGAGATTCATCCGACGAGGAACCTGTAAATGCCACACCAATTACTCAGGATAGGGATAAGAACACTGATCATCTTCCTCCCAATGCTTCTAATGGAATTAAACCGACTAAGAAAGTCACCTTTGACCAAACAAATTAGGTGATTTCTAAAGAATCCTCGTCCGGTCATGAAGTGGTGCATCAGGTAAGTGCAATAAGTGCAGCTGTGATCAATGGGCACTTACGTCTTGTTGATAATAGTTGGAGATCCTCTACGTATGACTACTATTATTCTGAGGACAACTATGACGATAGTTTAGCCTCTTTATTCTCCCCCTCATCACCAGCCTCTACATCTCCATACTATCTCCCACTACACTCATGCAAGAAGGTTCGTTCGCAAACTTCCTTCTTGACCTTGTACATTCGTAAATCTACTCCGTCACCCACTTGTAATTATCCAATCTTACTTAGGCTAACCTGAGCCTAAGTATAGGGGGACTAATACCATCGTGTATACATCATTTCTATTCTTTTCTTCTTACTCTCGATCTCCTCATTTTCGCTCTTCTGCTATGCTTAGGTCCTCAAAAGCGTAACAATAGGGGGGGCAAGTCAACTTCCTTTTCATTTCATTGAACTATGCTTGGAACAAGATATGTCTACATTTCACTTGGTACCATGAGGACATAGCACAATCTAAGTATAGGGGTGTGTGTATATATATTCTACATACTTTATCCATAGGTCATACTTTAATTATTTTTATCTAAAATCGGGTATGGGTACAAGTTGTGTATACTTTAAGAATTTCTCTGTGTAAATTATACATGTTTTCATAATTAAGCGATATAACAAGCTTTAAAAAAATTGGAAAAACCTATACAAAAAAAACAAAACTAAAGTAAGGTTTTATCCCTGACATTTTCACTATCACTCAAGATTTGAGGATTGAAAGAAACATGGGTTTTTAAGATCCGTTGTTTCATAGTTAATCGACCTTAGTAATTAAGGTTTGAGACTTAATAATCAACACTTGCCTAGTTTAAAAGATGTGAGTGTTATATTGCACGCTTAATCTCTACCTTCTAAGAATATGATCAGTACATCACTTGCACAAATATATGAATGATTAGATGAGTTGAGATTTCACTTAAGGGATGAGGTCTTGAGATTTGAGTCCATACATGATTTTATGATACTCGAGGATGGGATAAAGTCGATGAAAGCTTCATGAAACATGAGTGTCAGCAAGCCCTAGCTAGTATGTGAACAAGTTCTCATGCCACCTTTTAATATTAACCTATGTACTAGGGTGTAATGAAACTTATTAATTTGTTAATCAATGTGTGCCAACTCTTGGTAAAAGCAGTGGAGCTAGCCAAAAAAAAGAAAGAAATATTGAAAGAAAAGCTCTCCTAATATATAGTCAAAAATATCATGAGCAGAATATTTGGCTAGTGCTCTTAACCTTATCAAAGTGTCGACTTGGACTAGAGCTGTTAGGACCAGGAGTCGGGATAGCACCCAAAAAGGGCTCTGCATCGTAAATGCAACAATTCTAAGTGTAGAAGGTATATTATATACCCATAAAAAACATACCCCGGTGTATTTCAAGGAAAACAAGTGCAGACGTCTCCAATTTCTATTGACGGACACACTGGTCAACAGCCAAAGATGTTTTAAGTAATAAATAACTCGAGATGACTCTTGTTCCAATGAGAGGAAGAGAAGAAAAATACATAAACCTAATTCCCCCATCATCAGGCCTTCCGTATGCATTTTCAAGCCTGACAAACTAGTGATACGGTAGACTGAATGCAAGAACTGATATATTCCCTAGTGTTGAGGATTAGGTCTTGAGGAGAGTTTCTCGTTCTTGGACTTTAACTAATGTTTCGACTTGACTCTCATTATTTCAGTACACATTAAATGTCATATCTCTTATACTATATGTATAAATGGAGAGTCTGATAATTAGAGAAGTTGGATTCCGTTTGACTAGAGCGTGGATTGAGCTTAGAATTTTAGAACTACTAAAACCTAGAATTCTTAATGAGACAAGTCTTGAAATTCACACTTTCACAATTATAGATTTAACCTTCTAACTCACTAAAATTTGCTTGGGAACAAGCAAAGAGATAAGTATAGGGGTGTGAAGAATCCATGATTCTTGTACTCTATATTGATGTTTTAGAAAAATCTCCATAATAAATCACTAATCAAATCCCCTAAAATCAATTTATTAACATTCCTAACTTTTCTTAAATTAGGATTAAAATATGTAAATAAATAACCTAACTTTTACCCTTATTAAGCTTATTATTTTATGTTTAAATAATATTTTAACCTAATTCTTGCTCTAAATTATTGTGTGATTAATTAACTAACCGAGCATTAAGAATTAAAATCCATACAAAGAGCAAAATTAATAGAAATAAAAAAATATCTGGCATTGTATATTTTGGGCCTATTTTATCTTTGCTGATTTTATTTCACCTTTTTCTAACCTATAAAAAATCCATAAAATTAGATTAATTATGTATATATTGTATGTAAATTAATTCTCTAAGTAAAATCTAATTTAAAATACAAAAAAATCACAAAAAAATTGTAGTGTTTTATTATCTATAGAGTACCTCCAAAAATACTTTTTGTAAAGTTGAACTCTTTGATGTTGAGTCCTTCACAAAAATTGTAGATCTCGTCGAGACAAATAGCTTTTGCGTTGACATTTTTTATTTAACATCATTTACATTTTCCTTTTTTATTTTTCTATATTTTATTTTACTTTTTTATTTAAATTTTATTTTTTTGTAATTAATTTTTATTTAATTTTTATATTTATTGATTTTATTTTTTATTTTATTTTATTTTTTTCCTTTCCTCCTTTCCCTTGTCTTTTTTTATCTTCTTCCTTTATATATATATATATATATATATATATAGACACACACACACACACACACACACACACACAGACACATACAACCCTCACCAGGTCACATCCGGAGAACGTGACCTCTCCCTCCCCTCAACTCTCTCCAGGTCACGTGCTCTACATGTGACCTCCTCCTCCTTCCCTCGCAATGCTCACCTGATGCCTATCCCCCTCCTTCACTGTAACAACCACCGCACCACCCTCGATCGTTACCTCTCCTGCCTCCTTGCATAACCGTCCCCCAACCTTCTCCCATAAAACCCCGTGCCTCCCTCACTACGATGGTATCTGCCTCCTTCAGAGGATAAGGGGAGAAGGATGATGCCATCTCCAGGTGACAACAGGAGACGACACCACCCCTCCCGATGACCTCGTCACGATCCAGAGAACGATCTCCTCCTTTGCCACAACTGTTTATCGCAACTGTCAAGCTCGGGTTGTGTCGAATCCCTAGAGCAAGAACTGGGATCCATCGAGCTCAGTATTTCCCAAGCACCTCCTCATCGACCAACTTCCATTACACCACTGATCCAGCAACTGCCTCTCCTCCTCAACAGTGGCTGGCCTAGCCGCTGCTCCCATGCACACCCATCGAACGGTCGCCCTAGCCACTGCATCCCTCTTGCGCCCTCGCACCCTTCCATGTGTCGCCCTGCCACTCCACCACGATCGCGCCCTCCAGCACCTCCACCCGTGCGGCAGCGCTGTGCGCACCACAACCTGCTACCCACCAGTTGCTACCTACGGTCAGCCGCCCACTCTGCCCACGTGTGGTGGGGCAACCACCATCATCCTACACTGCCCGCCTCGACCGACTCTACCTGCAGACACCACTGCATGCCTCGGAAGACGATCCCGGCCCCCAATCCTCTTCCCCCTCTCTTCAAGAGCACGTGAGGCTGTGGGATTGCATACACCCCCCAAGGGGAAGGATATGGAATAATCCTCAAGCACCTCATGGAAGTGTGAGCGTCGTATAGAATACGATGAAGAACGAATAGTCAAACTAGTTGTTCTATGCAGCGGAATATAAAATTTTTTCATGCGATGAAACCGCATGATCCAAGAAAGATTCTCAGATCGTTTCATCTAGAACCATAACAAGTAGAAAGGAATACCTCTAGAAGCATGTTTGATTGAGTCTCTATGAAAAGAGACCTCTTGTCTCAAGTCCGATCATCAGAGAAGACGCTTGCGAGCGTGGGGATGAGTCGTGTTATCCTCGCAATGCAACGAGTTGATCCTAGTACGGTGAACTCCTGATCTCGTCGTTCGAGATCGAACGCCTTCTTCGTGAGCGTAGCACTCCAAATAAGACGGAGAACCGAAGAACGTCAAAGCGCGACGCGATGGCGAAGAGATGACGGCTTCTCTCCTCTAGGGTTTGGTGGACGGCCACCATGAAGGAGAAAAGAGAGTTGACGTGTAGAATGAGGGAGAGAATAGAAATGTTCTTCAAAAGCATAACCTTAGAGATCATGGTATGCCTCTCTATTTATAGGGTTTTGGGATCCATGGATCGCAATCCATGGGACACATAAAATCAATGAATGAGATTGATTTATGTTTAATCCAATGGTCAAGATTGTTGTTGATAAAAGCCAACAACTAATAACTTAATTTAGATCAATTATATTTGATAAATCAAATACAATTCAATCCTAAATTAAATCATACAATTATTGAGAGATTAGCATGGAGATTGCTCCCCATAAGGAATAGGTAGGACGGCTACCAATTTCCTTGTGGGAATTGGTGGCCATCCACCATGTCCTCTTGGTGGAGGCAATCTCATGAAATCTCATGAGATTGCATATCTCCCTCAGATTCTCCCATAATTTCCAACAACTTCTGTTGTGATTTATTCTTCAAAAATAATTCACAATTAATTTTGAGATTATTGCAATCTTGCCCTTTGAAATTTGTGAATCACATTCACAACCCAAAACAAAATATAATTTACATTTTCGATTAATTACACAATGTGTATCCAATACACATCAATAATTAATTAACAAATATAAATTATAATTAGCTCTCTCTGTAATACATTATAAATCACATTTATCATATATTATGAATAATTGGATATTGCTATCCACATTATTCGTATCCACAATAATTAAATAACAATTAATTATATTTGATAATTGATATACCTCGGATCTACCCTTTTTATATGTCTAATTAATGTTTTCATTGCAGTCAGATAAATACAGATCGATTAAAAATAACTGCACAAATCAATTAATCAACGAATGAATGTACGCGTGGTTTTATGTTTGTTTAGCTTGGGCAAGCCCCAGGGTCGACTCAAGGAGGCAAAAGAACAACTCAGGATCAAGCTAGAGGAGTTAGATTGCGGGTTTCCAGGTGAGATTTTTTATTTTTTTATGCAATAAAAAGCCAAATGCATTGATGCGAATGAACTAGGTTATTAAGAAAATCAACAATTTAGCCAAATTTAATTTTAATGTGAACTTAATCCAAATTGATCAAGTTATATTTTTCCTGTGAATGTAATTCAATGATTAATGAAAAATATATTTTTTGTAATTTTTGGGTTAAAAATGCATAAATGAAAAATGCAAACTTTTTTAGGGTTTTATGCAATTTTTCGTGCAAATGAAATGCAAAAATTATGAAAAATTTACTAGAAGATAAAAATAATGAAATTAAGCTACCCTAATGTTCTTAGAATTTTCTGACATTTTATGATTTTTTAGGAATTTTTTACTGAAAATAAAGCAACTGTACGTATTTAATTTCTAATAAATCCATGAAGTCAAATTATCTAGGGAATAAATTGTCCCAGATAGATATTTCAATAAGGAATACAGAAGAGTTGAAATTTCTCAAAAATCTTATTTGTGGATTTAATTAAAAATCAATTACAGAATTCACTCTATAATGTATTCTATGCAAGCGACACCTCCAATTTCAATGAAACTTGGATAGTAATTAAATCACATTTAGAGTCATCATGTACAATTTTTTCACAATTTTTTATGCAATAAAAAATTAGTGTGAATTTCAGAGCTTAAATGGGCAAAATATGTTTGATTTTCAATCTCTGAATTTTAATAAATAACCGGATGCTTAAAAAAATGCAAGTAAATAGCCACGAGATAAAGAATTAGTTGTTCTACAACATGTTATTTTTCATTAATATACATGATGCAAAAATACTATCTAAATTAATGCTCAATGTTAGGGGTATCTTTGCAATACAGAAATTAAAATAAAACTGACAAATTGTGCACAGGGACGCTTCTGAAAATAATAAAACATGCATGGGTGAAAATGCAATTTACACAAAATAAAAAAATAGAATTAGACCTTCACTTATTCTTCATCCGCAAGCTAGGGCAAACGGGCATGACTTCAAGGGGCGACACACCCCACGTGCGGAGGGCGACGAGGGCAGTGTCGTGCAGCGGCGGGGGCCGGCGCAAAGGAGACGCGCCGCGGTTGAAGCGCTCGCGGGCGACCCGCGATGGAGGGTGTTGGTGGGGGGGCAGGTCCGACGATCACTTGCGGAGGGGTTAGCGCTGGGTTACGCCACGTGCGGCGTCCAGTGACGGCTTACGCACGGCTAAGGGCTGCGACGGGCGGTGGAGTTGGCGTGGCGGTCACACGCTGCGGAGGAGCCAGGAAGGCAGAGGAGGGTCGGCAGGTAGATGTAGCAAGGGCCTCTTCTAAGCGGTGCGGTTGTGGCGCACCGCAGCGTCCCGGCGAGGTCAGCACGACGGCGTGCTGGGAGCCCAGCGGGGGACTAGCGGTGGAGCGCAGCCGTGCGGGGCTGCGGCAGAGGCGGTTGGGGGGCACTCAGGCGGTGAGGCTGCCACACAGGAGGGTTGGTGGAGGCACGGCTATGGCGGCGCTGGAGGACAGGAAGGTGGTCTTGGCTGATGTCGCGAGCGGCCGCCGGTGGTGGCAGGCCACGGCGTAGAGGCAGGGGGGGCGACAGGTGGTCCTGGAACAGCGAAGGGCGGGGATGCGGCCTGGAGCTCGGTAGCAGGTGGTTGCACCTGCTATGTAGTACACCTGCACGTGCGTCTGGTGAGGGAGGGGTGCGGTGGGGTGGCGCAGCGGGGCTCTGGCGTAGCCAGGTAGATATATCTGCAATGAAGGAGAGAGATCGAGCCAAGCTCGGCTATGGTGGAGGAGAGAAGAAGAAGGGGGAGAAACACGTGGGGGGAGAAGGGCAAAAACAAGGGATTTCATAAAGTCCCCTGTTTTGCCATGCATTTGTTTAGGGGCCTTAAATGTTAAATTAATTGATTATAAAAGTTCCCCCAAAAATTCAATAAAAAACACCGTTGCGATCGTAACGTGTCATTTATCCGTTGAAGTGCGAAAATTTTGGTGAATCGGTGAACGAAGATGATGAAATCGAAGAGAGAGAGAGAGAGAGAGAGAGAGAGTGGGTGTAAAAGAGGAAGAAGAAGATAGGAAGAAAATAGAAACTACCTGGAGTGATGCCTGGGACGTTGGAGTGTATGCTCCAACTGATCATCGCTCAAGGGAACGGCTAAGCCCGAGCGTCAGCAACTTGCAATGGAGCTACGACAAGGGTTAAGCCCCTTGGATCTCGCCTGGGAAGAAGGTGGGTCGTCACTCAACTATAAAACTCCCTAGCTGTCACCTAAGGTTGATAGGAGCTCTCCTCTCCCTCACCGTGAAAATGGCGGATACTGGAAGTGGGAGGGGTCGTTGGCTTTTTAAGGTGATGCAAAGAGGAAGGGTGGCGTAGGTGGTGGAGTTCGTGGGTGAGGTGAGAGGAGTGGGGGAGATGGGGATGGCCTGCTCTTCAAGCCACGAGATAGAGGGGAAATGGGAAGGTATGGAAGAAGAAAGATCCGGGTCGTTGGTGAAAACCCCTTCATCCAACGGCCTCAGATGAAGGAGCTAGATGGGATAAGAGGGGGAATGAGGAGACATTACGTGGAGACTCTAGGAGATGCCACGTGTCGCTCCTAGAAAAATCAACAACTAAATGTAAAAACAATTCGAAAAGAAATAACAAAAGGGGTTGAATCAAAAAGTAGTCAACACGAATGTCGCTCGTCTCGACGAGATCTACAACTTTTATGAAGGGTCAAAAATCAAAAGAAGTCATCTGTACAAAATGTATTTTTGGGTGGTAATTTATAGATATAAAATACCACATTTTATCTTTTCTAATTTTTTTGTCATTTTTAATTAAGAGAAAAATCAAAATAAAAATATAGAAAATATGAAAAGAATATTTACAACTTTATCTTTTTTTTTATTTTTAAAAATTAAGAAAATAAAAAGATAAAATGAAGGGTAAAACGGTCAGTATGTACAATATACAAAAGGGGCCAAACACCCAAGTTTTGCATACGAGCTCCGATTGTAATGAATTGGTGTTGTTTCGAAGGTCTTTGAATGTATATTACTTTAAAAGTGAGTAGACAAAATTCGTAGGTTGTATGAGAGAGATACATGCATTCTAAGGTCTAAGGTCTCCAACTGGATTTGGGGTTTTATAGGGTAATTTTACAAGTTAATATTTTTTTGATATTTTTCTTTAATTAGCGTTAGTCATATATACACTATAGATTAGTTTTATTGGATGCGGAGTTAGTATAAAATATATAGAAATAAGGTATTTTATCTAATATACAGGTGAATATTTACAAGTGAAATTTGGCTTTTTATTTAATGCAAATATGAATGCTAAAATGCAGATATTATCAATGCATGCATGAATGCTAATTATGCAATATTGGTGGAATTATGCTCCTAATTACTCAAGAACAAAGCTCTATTTTCGACTTTTAGAGTGATGAATTACAGATTTATCAACCCCCTATACTTAACCCTTGCTCGTCCCCGAGCAATTAAAATGAAATGCAAGAGTGAAATGATTTTGGGTTCCAAACCAAGGTCATGAACAAAAGTTGAAAATGGAGCTTGACTCGATCGTTGGATTAATTGTGTGGTGGAAACTTATTGGGACTTGAATTTAAGACCTAACAGACTTCAAGTTCCACAAGTCTTCTATTCAAGACTCCTCAATAGTCAGGTCAGAACAAATCCTCAGACGTAAATTCCTGATGACTATGATTCTTACTTGTACTGTGTAAGTGAAATGTAACTCTCCACATAAGAAATGGCTTAGAAACAGCCTCCTCTAACAAGGTAACTCAAATAATCCGGTCTAGTAACTCTTTCCTCGAGGAGCGGGGTATTCCCTTCTAAGTTAAAGTGCGATCAGCTCAAGAGGAGGGGGTAGAGAGAAGAATGGATGGTAGCCAGTGTAGCTACCTATCCCGGGATGCCTGACTAGTGTATCCAAGTCATCTAGCTGCAGACTTCTTCCTAATATACATACTCTGACAGGTATTTCATTTTCTCTTGGACCTGTCTGATATTTTTGGAGTTTTTGCATTTTTTCCTTTTTTTTGAACTATATAGAAGGTGCAACATGTACATCAAGAGTTTTTCTGCTTGAGAAAGTAGACTATCCTTCTTTTGAAGAATTATTGCAACCCACAGCATCTTGTCCTTAGATTTCAACATCACCAGACTAGATTGAGATGCACTACCCTCCCTAGAGGAGGACGGTTGTTTCCACCCGTGTGCTACTCCAAGATAAAGGATTCTACCTCCTCACCACCTCATCAATGAAGAGCTACATGCATAGTGCTTGTCCAAGTTAGGTCATTATCTAAAAGAATCATGTGTGTGCATGAGATATTCTCCTTAGACTAATCAAGATTACATGTGAACATAGACTTGCGGACTCAAAGAATTAAGTCACTTGACTTGAGAAATCTTAACTCCAGTTCCTATAAGGTTCCTCTAAAATTAGGTGTATTAAGGTCAAATCAAGTCCATCCTCAATATGTACTCATAACTTGGTTCAGTACCCACTAGCTTTTCACCTTGCATATGCAAGATATGCAGATGAGGTGCAGATGACATGCTATGTAGAGGAATAAAATGCAAGACTCTTTTTTCTTTCTTTTCTTTTCAGATGCAGAGATGATATGCAAGAGTAAATAAGAAGCCTTTGATTTTTTATTTATTTTTTTATTTTTTTATTTTTTTCAGATACCTCCTACGTTACAACATTTTACAAGTAATATACAGATTATACAAGCGTATTTTACAAAAATTTCTCCAATTTTACCCATCACGTAATTATTGCATAATATATACAAAAATACGTGAAAGTACGAGCAATAGGCAAAGTATATATGTAATATATACATGCCCCCCTATACTTAGCGTGTGCTATGTCCTCAGAGCACGGAAAGCGAGGAAAAAAACATAGCTCGTGCTAAGCATAAGAGAGCCAAAAGAATGAAAATGTATAGAAGTCGTCCTGCCCCCCTATACTTAGGCTCTAGCAGCCTAAGTGTTGAAGAAGGTCAAAAATGGGGCGAATGAGGTCAAGAGGAGAAATGGATGAACATAGACATGGCGGACATCGGTCCCCCCTATACTTAGGTCCACGTCAGCCTAAGTATAGGACTGGAGTGAGTATAAGGACCAATGTGATTTGGAGGATGTACAGCAGACAGACTCAGCTGACTCATCCCCCCTATACTTAGGATCTAGTCATCATAAGTATAGTCCAAGATGGTGATCAATGAAGCTGGGATGAGTTACTAGAGTCACGGGGGATAAGGGGAGAATGTACATGAGTGATGGGTATGTACAAGGATCGTGGACTGAATCTTTCAAGATGCTGCTGATGGCTAGAGCTCACTGCTGCAAGGTATCATACGCGGCTCGATGTGTATCTATTGAATCTATCTCGCACATGAATACAATCTCCTTGACATGGACTAACTGCTCAGTGGATTCGACGAAGTGCTTCAACAGTTGTCCATTCACTAGGAATGTTGGTACGTTGTCTGCGAGATCTGATATCTCGACACATCCACTATCATGCACCGCACGGGAAACAAATGGGCCCGTCCACTTGGACTTCAATTTGCCTTGGAAGATCTTCAGCCTTGTATTAAACAACCATACCTTCTGTCCAGGAACAAAGGTCTTTCGTCTGATATATCTATCGTGCCAATGCTTAACCTTGTCCTTGTACACCAAACTGTTGTCGTATGCGTGGTTTCTGACCTCCACAAGCTCATTCAGATCCATTTCTCTCTGCTTTCGTCCAAGGTGTGTGTTCCAATTGACCTTCTTGATTTCCCATTCTAATTTATGCACTAACTCTGCAGGCAAATGGCATGGCTTTCCGAATACCATTCGGAATGGGGAGGTTCCTAACGGTGTCTTGTAAGTTGTCCTATAAGCCCATAGGACCTGATCCAAGATTTGAGACCAGTCCTTCGTGTCTTGGCGGACAAGCTTTCGCAATATAGTTTTCACCTCCCTATTCGACACCTCAGCCATATCATTAGTCTGTGGGTGGTAAGGACTAGCGATACGGTGCTCGATGCCATAGTCCTTTAAGAGTTTCTTCACCTCTTGATTTACAAAGTGGCTACCCCTATCTGATATCAACATTTTGGGGATCCCGAACTTGGAGATGATATGCTCTCTGATGAAATTACAGACAGTCGTGTTGTCTGCAGCTCGGGTCGGGATAGCCTCCACCTACCTGGATCGGTAGTCTACCGCAAGAAGGATGTACTCGAATCTGTGGCTAATAGGGAATGGGCCCATGAAATCGATGCCCCAGGCGTCAAAGACATCACAAATGATGACAGGCTGCATCGGCATCTCATCCTTCTAACCAACGGTTCCTCCCATTCTCTGGCATATTGGGCACGACTTCGCAAAGGTGATGACATCGTGAAACAGAGTCGGCCAGTAAAAGCCACACTGAAGTACCTTCCATGCGGTCCTCTTCCTGGAGTGGTGTCCTCCTGCCTCCAAGTTGTGGCATAAAGAAAGGACACTCTGGTATTCCTCTTGAGGAATACACCGTCTCCAGACACAATCCGATCCTTCAAAGAAGAGGATCGGATCCTCCCAATGGTAGTGTCTAGCATCCGACTTCGATCGGTCAATATGGCTCTTGCGCCAACCTTCAGGAACCTTCTTGGAGACAAGATAGTTAACGATATTGGCATACCATGGGAGTGAATCGACAACAAAAATCAACTCGTCAAGGAAGGAGTCTCGAATTAGTGAATCCTCAGAAGTACTAAGATCTTCGAGACGAGAGAGATGATCGGCGACTACGTTCTTCTTTCCAGGTTTATCACGAATATCAAAATCAAACTCATGGATAAGCAAAATCCACCGAAGAAGACCCTCCTTCGCGTCCTTCTTTTCCATCAAGTATCGTAGCACCATGTGATCAGTGAACACAATTACCTTGGATCTGATTAAGTGAGATCTGAACTTGTCCAAGGCAAACACTACTGCAAGCATCTCTTTTTACAAAACTGTATAGTTACGCTGAGCGGTATCAAGCACTTTGCTTGCGTAGTGGATTGCAAACGGGATGCCATTCCTCCTCTGTCCTAACACAGCCCCAACAACAAAGTCTGAGGCATCTGTCATGATCTCAAAAGGTAGAGACCAATCTGGGGCTTGTAAGATCGGGGCATCCATGATCATTCCTTGTAATAGCTTAAAGGCCTCAAGACATTTGTGATCAACAATAAACTCCATGTCTTTGCCTAAAAGCTCAGTTAGCGGTCGGGAAATCTTAGAAAAATCCTTGATGAATCTTCGATAGAATCTGACATGCCCGACGAACGACCACAAATGCTTAACGTTTGTTGGTGGTTGGAGTCGTCTCATCACATCCACCTTGGCAGGATCAACCTCCATTCCTCTCTTGGAGATGATGTGCCCCAACACAGTGCATGCCCTCCATCACCATGAAGTGACTTTTCTCCTAGGAGAGCACCAGATTAACCTTACAACAACATTTGAGGACTCGGTCCAGATTCCTAAGATAGGAATCGAAGGAATCAGTGTGGACCGAGAAGTCATCCATGAAGACTTCCAGGAATTCGTTGACCATTTTGGTGAATACAGCAATCATGCACCTTTAAAAAGTACATGGAGCATTGCATAACCCAAAGGGCATGCGCCTGAAAGCATAGGTACCAAAGGGGCATGTGAATGTGGTCTTTTCCTGGTCCTCCGGAGCTATGGCTATTTGATTGTAGCGCGAGAACCATCCAGAAGCGGCGTGTTTCCCCTAGTCTGTGTGGATACTGACGCCTTGAATGCTGCGACGGGAAAAGGAAGGGATTTCTTCGTCGCAGCATTCAGGCGTCTGTAATCCACACAGACGCACCACGACGTGGGCACTCGCGTCACGATCTCCTCTCCGTCCTCATTGGTGGTCGTCTATTTCTCGACTTTTTCGAGACAACATGGATCGGGGCCACCCATTTAGAGTCGGAGATGGGAAAATGAAACCTGTGTTGCACCATTTCTCTATCTCCTTCTTCACTACCTCTCGTAAATTTGGATTCAAACGACGTTGGAATTCATGAGAGGGTTTGGCTTCATTCTCCAGGTAGATATGGTACGAACAGAGAGCGGGATTCATCCTGTGGAGATCAGAAATGCTCTAGCCTATCGCCTTGCGGTTTTTCTCCAGAATCTCTAGCAAGCGAGATTCCTACTCCTCGGTCAATCACGAGCTGATGATGATCGGATATTTCTTCTCCTGACCTGCTAGAAAGGCATACTTAAGTGTTGTGGGTAAAGGTTTGAGCTCAGGTAATGTGTCATCGTATAGGAAGTCTGGCTCAATCAAATCTGGTTCAGTGTTGAAAGTGGCTGGATCTGTCTCTGAAATTGCTGCCACCAACTTATTCGGCTTTGGAGTTGGATCGTCAAAGGTCTCCAAGCAATCGGCAAAAGCCACATCCGACTCGTCATCCTCATCTTTTGATTGTCCTAAAGAGGTAAGGACTGACAGGCCCAACTTGGCATCTAAGTCATCGAAGATGTAGGGAGATGCAGGTTCTGAGCTGTACTCATTTCTGAGGACCTCGCAAACTGACTCATTCACAAGATCATCTCCGGTGGGGAGGGACTCATCGGTTTTGGCTGGGTTCTGTCTCCATGGCCCAACTGTGTCTACATGGTCGCAGTCTACTTCGGTTGAAGAGTACTCGTTGCTGGATTCGGAATCCAATCTCTGCCATCTGGTTTGCTTCATCTCAAGTTCCTCATCTTCTCCTGGAGTTTGGAATTGGATCTTCTCGATCTTGTAATCAAACAAGGCCCCCGCTGTTTTGAGGAAGAGCTTGCCTAAGATGATTTGGGAATCTCTCCAATTACGAGGGGTTTCCATATCTAGGACAGTAAAGTCCATCATGTCTTCCTGACCCTCGACTTTGATGACAACATTCATCAATTCTCTTTGGGACCTCTTGGTTGATTTATCAGCGAACTATAGGAGGGCTCTAGATTTCCTAAGAGGTCCGAGATTAAGACGCTCACAAAGGGATGTAAGCATTAAGTTGATTGAGGAGCCGTTGTCTAAGAGAGTGCGTGCAAACACAATGTCATCGACATGACTCACCACATAATGTGCACCCATGTCTCTTTGTTTCCTTGGAAATGAGTTCTTTATTGCACAAGTCGTGGCTACTGACAGAATGTGTTTCTCAACACGGCTATTGGTCTTCCTGCTAACCCTAGTATGTGTGCATCTCACCTTAAGGTATTTCTGAAACGCAGGTGTCATTTCCATGTACTTGTCAATGGGAATTGTGCCCTTGATATGTTTGTTACAAAACTCTGCCGTCTCAGGGTCATCTTTTTGGATTTTTTTAGTTTTCTTCTTTCCACCCTTAAGAGCTCGGGGGAAAGGAATTATTGACTCCAACTCAGCTTATGAAACTGAAACATTTTCATTCAAAGCAGGAACTGAGTTCTGTACAAGACTCGGACTCTGAAACAGACTTGGACTCTGACTCTGACTAAAAGGAAAATGCAAGTGAGAAACCGGTGATGCATCCTCCGTGACTACTGGACTATCCTCCTCAGATGGAGGCGCGGGCTCTTCATCATTTCGGTGGACTCTCTGCTGGTGCAGTTTCGTTACTGCTTCGAGGACCCAGAAGTCCTCTTCTTCTGCCGGTGGTGGTGATGGTGGTGCTGCTCCTCTTCTGCCTCCAAATTCTCCTCAGGTAGAAACTTGGCGACTTCTTCCTCCGATGCCCGTGCCCAATCATGTACGATTACGGTCCTTCCGCTCCAGAGGGACATATGGTTTACTTTATCATACGAAAGGATCTCATGTTTAGATAAAGATTTATCTGAATAGTATACCTGATCACGAGGTCGGTTCTGGCCTTGATTTAAGCTGTTGAGGTTGGCCTGAACCTGGGTGGGAATTGGGGTCTTTGGCACTATTTACTGGTTCTAGGTACGAGAAACATGATTCAGATTGGTTCTCATATCCAGATAGTTATTCTGGATCTGTTGGACCTTATCAGACAGGGTTTGGATCGCCAAGGTGAGGGTCGCCAATTCGGTTTGCTGGGCTGGCTGATGCTGACTTGCTAATGAGGTTCTGTACTGGCTCTGCTGGCCATGTCTATACTGTTGATGTTGCTGGGACGGTGACGAGCCCTGCTAGCACGAGTAGAACGTGCATTGCTGCTGGTGCTGTTGAGGCTGGTACCCTCGTTCGGGCCTGGAATGAACAAAGCGCGATGCGGGGACGGAGTTGGTTTCCTGGTATGCTGGGAAGATCAGTGAGGTTGATCGTTCCCCATCCCCGACTACCTGCTGATGGGGTCATGGTTGTACCTCAGCCCGTTGATCTCGAACACCTGCGGAGGCTCCTCAAATCCAGTTTCCACTTGTGGGGGTGCATGCTGGTCCTGTTGGGTGTAAGTCCCCGGCAACAGCGCCATTTGATATACCTTGGATCTACTCTTTTTATGTGTCTAATTAACGTTTTCATTGCAGACGGATAAATCCGGATCAATCAAAAATAACTGCACAAATCGATTAATCAACGAATGAATGTACGTGCGGTTTTATGTTTGTTAGCCTGGGCAAGCCCAAGGGTCGACTCAATGAGGCAAAGAAAGAACTCGGGATCAAGCTAGAGGAGTTAGATTGCGGGTTTCCAAGTGGGATTTTTTTAATTTTTTTATGCAATAAAAAGCCAAATGCAATGATGCAAATGAACTAGGTTATTATGAAAATCAACAGCTTAGCCAAATTTAATTTTAATGTGAACTTAATCCAAATCGACAAAGTTATATTTTCCCTGTGAACCTAATTCAATGATTAATGCAAAATGTATTTTTTGTAATTTTTGGGTTTAACATGCACAAACGAAAAATGCAAACTTTTTTAGGGTTTTTATGCAATTTTTCGTGCAAATGAAATGCAAAAATTATGAAAAATTTACTGGAAGATAAAAATGATGAAATTAAGCTACATTAATGTTTTTGAAATTATCTGACATCAATTGAATTTTTTAGGGATTTTTCACTAAAAACAGAGCGACTATAAGTATTTAATTCCTAATAAATCAATGAAGTCAAATTATCTAGGAAATAAATTATCTCAGATAGATATTTCAATAAGGAATACAGAAGAGTTGAAATTTCTCAAAAATCTTTTTTGTAGATTTTATTAAAAACCAATTACAGACTTCACTCTATAATTTTAACTATGCAAGCGATAACTCCAATTTTGATGAAACTTGGATAGTAATTAAAGCACATTTAGAGGCATCATCTACAATCTATTCACAATTTCTAGAGCAATAAATAAAGACGTGTGAATTTCATAGCTTAAATGGGCAAAATATATTTGATTTTCAATATCTGAATTTAAAAAAAACGGATGCTCATAAAAATGCATGTAAATAGCCACAAGATAAAGAACTAGTTGCTCTACAACATGTTATTTTTCATTAAAATAAATGATGCAAATATACTGTCCAAATTAACGATCAAAGTCAGGGGTAACTTCGTAATACAGAAATTAAAAAAAACTGACAAACTATGCATAGGGATGCTTCTGTAAAAAATAAAATATACATATTGAAAATGCAATTTTCACAAAATAAAAAAATAGAAATGGATCTTCACTTATTCTTCATCCGCAAGCTAGGGCAAAGGGGGATGGCTTCGAGGGGCCATGCACCCCGCGTACGGAGGGCAACAAGGGCAGCGACATGGAGCGACGGTGGCCGGCGCAAGGTAGGCGTGCCGCGGCTGGAGCGCTCGCGGGCAGCGCGTGATGGAGGGCGTCGGTTGGGGCGGCTGGTCTGGTGTTCACATGCGGAGGGGATGGCACTGGGCTACGCCCTGTGCGACGTCCAGTGACGGCGCGTGTGCGGCTA
Organism: Ottelia alismoides; assembly: GCA_037367405.1. Classification (NCBI taxonomy): domain Eukaryota; kingdom Viridiplantae; phylum Streptophyta; class Magnoliopsida; order Alismatales; family Hydrocharitaceae; genus Ottelia; species Ottelia alismoides. The sequence continues at coordinate 951,830 of JAZKJV010000620.1, forward strand.
AGGGCAGCGACGGGCGGTGGAGTTGGAACGGCGGTCACGCGCTGCAGAGGAGCCAGGAATGCGGAGGAGGGCCGGTGGGTAGATGTAGTGGGGGCCACTTCTGGGCGGTGCGGCTATAGCGTACCCCGACGTCCCAGCAAGGTCGTCACGATGGCGCGTTGAGAGCCCAGCGGGGGCGTGGAGGTAGAGCGCAGCCGTGTGGGGCTGCGGTAGAGGCGGTTGGGAGGCGCTAAGGCGGCGAGGCTGCCGCGCTGGAGGGTTGGTGGAGGCACGGCTATGGCGGCGCTGGAGCACTGGAAGGTGGTCCTGGCAGATGTTGGGAGCGGCCGCCGGTGGTGGCGGGCCACGGCGTGGTGGCAGGGGTCGGAAGGTGGTCCTAGAACGGCGAAGGGCGGGGATGCGGCCTGGAGCTCGGGCACAGGTGGCTGCACCTGCTGTGTGGTACACCTGCACGTGCGTCTGGCGAGGGAGGGGTGAGGTGGGTGGTACAGCGGGGCTCTGGCGGAGCCAGGTAGATATACCTGTAATGAAGGAGAGAGATCGAGCCAAGCTCGGCTATGGTGGAGGAGAGAAGAAGAAGGGGGGGGGAACGTGGGGGGAGAAGGGCAAAACAGGGGGTTTCACAAAGTTCCCTATTTTTCCATGCATTTGTTTAGGGGCCTTATATGTTTGATTAATTGATTGATAAAAGTTCCCCCAAAAATTCAATAAAAATCACCGTTGCGATTGCAACGTGTGATTTATACGTTGAAGTGCGAAAATTTTGGTGAATCGATGAATGAAAGATGATGAAATCGAAGAGAGAGAGAGAGTGGGTGTAGAAGAGGAAGAAGAAGAGAGTAAGAAAAGAGAAACTATCTGGAATGTTACCTAGAACGTTGGAGTGTATGCTCCAACTGATCGTCGCTTAAGGGAATGGTTGGGCCCGAGCTTCAGCAACTCGCAATGGAGCTGTGACAAGGGTTAAGCCCCTTGGATCTCTACTGGGAAGAAGGTGGGTCTTCGCTCAACTATAAAACTCCCTAGCTGTCACCTAAGGTTGATAGGAGCTCTCCTCTCCCTCACCGTGAAAATAGCGGATACTGGAAGTGGAAGGGGTCGTTGGCTTTTTAAGGTGATGCAAAGAGGAAGGGTGGTGTAGGTGGTGGAGTTCGTGGGTGTGGAGAGAGGAGTGGGGGAGATGGGGATGGCTTGCTCCTCAAGCCACGGGATAGAGGGGAAATGAGGAGGTGTGGAAGAAGAAAGATCCGAGTCGTTGGTGAAAAACCCCTTCATCCAATGGCCTAGGATGAAGGAGCTAGATGGGATAAGAGGGGGAATGAGGAGACGACACGTGGTGACTCCAGGAGCTACCACGTGTCGCTCCCAGAAAAATCAACAACTGAATGCAAAAAATTTCGAAAAGAAATAACAAAAGGGGTTGAATCAAAAAGTGGTCAACACAAAAGTCGCTAGTCTCGATGAGATCTACAACTTTCATGTAGGGCTGAAAATCAAAATAAGTCATCTGTATAAAATGTATTTTTGGGTGGTACGTTATAGATATAAAATATCGCATTTTATCTTTTCTAATTTTTTGTCATTTTTAATGAAGAGAAAAATCAAAATAAAAATAGAGAAAATATGAAAAGAATATTTACAACTTAATCTATTTTTTTAGATTTTTAATAATAAAGAAAATAAAAAGATAAAATGAAGGGCAAAACGGTCAATATTTACAATATACAAAAGGGGCCCAACACCCAAGTTTTGCATACGAGCTCCGATTTTAATGAAATTGGTCTTGTTTCGAATGTCTTTGAATGTATATTACTTTAAAAGTGAGTAGATCTAATTCAGAGGTTGTTTGAGAGAGATAAGTGAATTCTAAGGTCTAAGGTCTCCAACTGGGTTTGGAGTTTTATTGGGTAATTTTACAAGTTAGTATTTTTTTGATATTTTTCTTTAATTAGTGTTAGTCATATATACAATATAGAGTTATTTTGTTAGTCATATATACAATATAGAGTTATTTTTATTGGATTCAGAGTTAGTGTAAAATATATATAAATAAGATATTTTATCTAATATACAAGTGAATATTTACAAGTGAAATTTGGCTTCTTGTTTAATGCAAATATGAATGCTAAAATACAGATATTAGCAATGCATGCATGAATGCTAATTATGCAATATTGGTGGAAATATGCTCCTAATTACTCAGGAACAAAGCTCTATTTTTTACTTTTAGAGTGATGAATCACATATTCATCAATAATTTCTACAACATCAAGATAATTAAATCACATTTAATTATAAATTTCTCAATACTTAGATATAATTCAACTATGGAATTATTCTTAAACACTTTCAAGAATAATGCGATTTCTCTGCAGATACTGGAGATAAGGACTGGCGATTGTATTGTTCAACGTATAGTGACTTGGATATTGAGATCACACCTCAAATTCAGATCTCGGGCCTCCCATAGATGCTTGATTAAATCAAGACCGCAAATCTAATCTTCTCATTGCATCTGAATCACATTCAGATCAATGTCCAGCATTTGGACTAAGATCAGATTACTTCTCTACTGAGAGGAGTCGCTAAAATCCAGACATGTTTCATCACTCCCTAGGAATGGAATCGTCATGGTTATACAACCGTTTATTATCATATCACCCCCAGGTATTCCTAACACATGTACATCCTGCATACTGGAAGATCCAGAATAAACTTGAAGTATAAGATCAATTTTACACTGTCTACTTCAGAGTTTTCATCTTTAAGTTTCTCTTTCGATCATTGGGAGTCGGTACCGATCATATGATTTCCAAAAGCATATATCATACCTAGGTGTTGATCATATACTTTCTAAAAACATATATCAAACCTACAAATTCAGTCAAGATTCCAAAATGAGATGACCGTGCACGGAATTTGGTTCTCCCCAATATCTCATGAGTGAGCTCATATCTTCCGGTTCAGTAATGAACCTGTATGATCCCTTTGAGAGATCGTATTACTCATATGCCCTTATATGCACACCAGCGCGCCAGTGTATTGACCTTGATTAGATCATCAACCTATTGGTCTGCCAATTGTACATATCATACATATAGTAGCACATCTACCTTCGGTCAGAGGATGCGTGCCTATATCATGACAGCTTATGTTATAAGACTTTGGTTATCTCGATCTCGTTAAGTCAACTCTTTGACCTAACTAATCTGACACCTCCGAATCTCTACTCCTATGCAGAGGACCTGCATCAAGAGGTCGGTCAGATATCAGTCTAAATGAGAAAGGATTGCCATCTCCTACTCAGGCTAGAGATCAGCTCTTAACAATCATTTGACGGTGCTTGATGAGTCCTCAATCTAACTCTTTAGATATTCATCCAAGCACTAGCCTCTATGATTCAATAATTGAATCAACAGTTGTATGATCATTAAGATGGCCATGGTACATAACCCTAATTGTAGTAAGAGGCCTATTATGCAAATTATTTATTCTTAATTTCAGATCGGGGAATGATATTCGCAATAACATTTATTGCATAATTGCTCACCGCGGGCTCGCATGTCCAACAATCTCACACTATCCCAAAGAGCCATTAATGGGCTTGATCGTTTAAACCCACACTCATGTGACAATCATAGGCTATTTAGAAAATAGCTAGGTAAGCTGATCAGTCACTCTGTTCCCAAGACACTACGCCAAGTCCTTTTACAGCACTTGCATATCCCCTAGTAACAGTGCTCGCATCCAATGCGAATGTTGCATCTTATGAAACCAATACTCATATTTGTTGTAGTGTCCTTGACACTATAGCTCGATAATTATTATAACCAGTATGCTCATAATACTTATCAAAATACCTTTATTCCTAGAGATCTCTATCTTCTATGGGATCTACATTTAAGACCCTTATAGATCACTATCTACAAGGACTTAAACTTTTGAAGATAAGACTTTGATATCACTATCTCTAAGCTTCATCATCTTTAAAGATATTGTTATTACTGCAATAAAGTGTTTAATCATCATAGTAGGATCAGTAACCGTTTACTACTCCCAGTACATGACAGACATCTGGCTTTTGTACAAATCTAAAATACACCCGGATTCTTGAAACTGACGCACAAGGGCAAGCAGTTTTAGCATTCACATCCTCAACTCTTTGAGGTGATATTCCTGTAGATAGGTCAGTACCCTATCTTGAGGGAAAGAATCCTTTCTTGGAATTTTCCATGAAAACGTCCAAGGTATACCATTAATGTGACTGTGCCAATACCCTCTTTTCATTGCTTCTGAACAACTTCAGAACTAAGATCTAAGAGGTATCCTTGAGATCATATCTCGAGGTATGGAACAACCAGATTATAAAACACTTACTATTATCAACCAGATTATAAAACATGTATTATTATCATCCTTAGATCATTCCAAATGACTAGGATATCTACATTTAGCATGATGAACACAATAGCACTCCACTAAGCTTCACATGGTTTATTCTGAAATCATAACATTTATGATTTCATCAAATCCAATATTCCAACTACAAGAAGCATATTTGAGTCCATAGATGGAGTTCTCTAGCTTGCACACCTTTCTTTCCACAACGATGAAGACCTGGGGCTACTTCATGTGAATATTCTCAGAGAGGTATTCATAGAGGAATGCAATCTTGACTCACATTATGAAGATTTCATAGTCAAGTTGTGTACCTATGGTTAGCAATATTCTGATTGGTTTAAGCAAGGTCACTGGCGAGTAAGTCTTATCGCAAGTGATGTCTTCTCTTCGGTGTGCAGCTCATGGATACGAATCGAGCATTGAAGGTCTCAACCTTTTCATCAGGTTTCCTCTTTCTCTTGAAGATCCATTTACACCTTAATGGGTCTTACCCATATAGGTGGATCCTCGAGGGTCCATTTACAACACTTGTATATGAAGTCTACTTGAGAATTTATTGCTAACATCCATCTTTCCATGCTATGATCTTCAGAAGCTTTATCACATGAAGTCAGATCATTGTCAGATTCAACTGACACATGGAATCCATCTTCAAACTTATTTGAATAGGTATCAGTGTTTCATCTTTAATTGTCCTTTTAGTTTTCAATTTTAAGAGCCTCATTATCTTCTCAAGACTAAATGAGTTCCTTTACTTCATTTTCATCTTGATTCTCAAAAGTCTCATCATCTAAGAATAATATTCTCAGATATGAAATCTTTTAAGAATCTCAAGGTCATAAAGTAGGTATCCAATACCATCCTTTATTTTCCTAATGAAGTAGCACTCTCAAGTGCTAAGTTCCAGCTAACTTGCAGGAATCTTATTAGGGATATATTGTAGTCTCTACTACATATATACCTAGAAACTAATAGTTAATTATGTTAAAATTCATTATTGATCAAATCATGTCATACATTATTCAATTGTATCTCCCCACAACTCTCTTGAGTTTAGGTACATTAGGAGGATTGAGATAGAAAAGACATTCATATCTCTATAAGGTATTCCATGAATTTATCTAAGAAGTACTAGCTACTTTAATCTTCCTTGAAACTTTTTTTCTAAACCAAAATTGTGAAATCTTTGAACATTTCAAAGTTTTCTAAGTGAAGAGAAGAAATCTCATATCACAAATAATCATTAAAAGATATCACATATTCGCAATGTTTATTCTGATATAGATGATTCACATACATCAATATGCATGAGATCTTGAATACCTTGACATTTTACACCATTCTAAGGAAGGGTGTATTGGACATTTTTACTTTTGAATACAATATTCAGAAGTATGTAAGATTTGAACCTTTTAGTCAATCTAAAGTTTCATCTCTCACTAATCTATTGATCACATCAGCAGACAAATGTCCAAGGCTTGTTGCTAGATCATCATCAAATGATCTTCATTCTCCTATTCAGCTTTTAAGGTTTAATTTCAGTATTAGAAATGTTAATGAACAATTTATTAATTTTTCTAATTTAGTAGAGTCCACAAGATTTTAGATTACTATCTGAAATATCTCCATCATAACTCCTTATGATAGGTGTCTCACAGAATTCACATTTATTTCCAGCATCTAGAAATAAACAATGTTTGTATTTTAATATCAAGGTCATAGAGGCATTCTCTAAGACTAAGGGCTATCCCATTGAAATTATGAAGTCTATCAATCTAGTAGAGATTGTTGCAACAATTGCATCAATATCCATGTGGATGACTATTAAACCTATAAGATCAAGTTTCTAATCTTCTAATACATATGCAACTAGCAAGTGTCATTAGAAGATTGAGATACAATTATTAGACTTTATCTTATCAAATAAGTAAGTCAATTTCAATGATTATATGCAGATTATTCTGATGTACTATCTGATTCCTTCTCTAAGGATTCTAGATAGATTTGATAGTCATACTATCAACACATCTACTTATTGCAATATTGGCATTCATCCAACTCTTTGGATGTCATATGGAAGTCAAAGAAGTACAGTCAACTCTTTGACTTTCCTTCTTACTTGGGTCCAACCCATGCTCAACTGCACTCCCTATATCCATAAACAACCATTGCTTAATATGAAGGATCTCTTGTGATAAATTCAAAAGATTACAATATAAGAGCATTTCAACATGTATACATGCTTCATTCAATTCATACAATATGAATATTTTGAAGCTTCATGAATGACCAGAGTATAGACAGTAGAATGATGACACTCATCATATATACATACATCTTAAATCTTAAAGACTTAGGTTCTGGCGGGTACTCAACGATTTGAATACGTCATCTCTTATAGAGCCACCATTCTACATGATGCAGAGAACCATGTCATTCATGATTAAATGTCAAGAGCACATATGTATGCCGGAACATCCTCTTAGATTTTATAAGGATTATTTGACAATTACGATCATCATTGACATGTCACTTCCGAAGTACATTCAATGAGGGATCAAGATTATAGAGACATACAACCACTAAGGTTGTAGTCCTATTATATATTTAATTGTCTCTCCTTATTATAATGAGGAAACTTGCACATTGCAACCACATACAATATGTGTCCAACTGCATACAATATCTTAATCATGGATCCAATACATGATATTTTAATGGTTATTATTGAGTATAGTATTGAGTGGGTTTAATGAAAATTTATCTGAAATAAGAAATTTGCATAAATATATATAAATATATATACACACATTTTACTTTGATTTTGGAATTTTTATATCAAAGTTGTCTTGCCAAGTCAAACACTGAAAGTTCATTCCCTTAATCACTTTCAATGTAAGAGATATACTTACCATTATATCTCAAGCAAGATATGTGATCTCCTTCCTTATCTTTATTACATCCCAATAATATGAGAATCTGCAACTCCGATAAAAAGAAGCGGGAACATATTCCACCTTGCAAGTCCAACTTGCATTCCCAATTCGATCTTTAACACTCGGGCCCACTACCCCTAAGATGATGTTGATCCGTCATTAATTGAACCAACCGTCAACAGGATTAGTACTCGCTAGGCGCAATCTTATATCGCCCCAATAATATGAGGATCTGATATTGGGGTCACTACGCATACAGCCTTACTCTTTTGAGAAGCAAAGAGCCCGATCCAGATGCACTTTCATATAGGAGCTGTCAATTCGTACATGCATCTCCTATATGAAATCCCTGGCGGCGGAAACCCTTCACCTTGACGAGAGGCCATGGATGTCACTTATGTGATCCTCCATCTCTTATTCAAATTTTAATTAATTATTATGAATCATATTCATATGATTAATTCTTCCAAGGAAAATACACATCTATTCATAATAGAGTATTTTAATTGGATATAATTAACTTAATCACATTAAATTAATTTCCAATCCAATTCAATCAACAAACTTGATTGTTTTTACTTGAATACATATATGGTATTATCTCAAAGTATGTATTAATTATAATTTTAATAATTAGAAAAATACATCTTGATTTCTCTTGTATTATCGAGTCCATACCCGTTGTCATGGCCAGTACCGACAAAAGTGGGACGGATCGCAACCGGTGCGACCCGCTACCCCAATTCTTCCCGACTAGACACCATATCCACCTCAGGAAAGGACAATGCCAAATATATCAATATGTACTTGAGATGATCATCGGTTCTTCAACCGGAATTCTATCATATAGTAATAATCAAAATATTTTTTATTATAAGGAAATTTGCTAGACAAATTCCCAATCCTAGTCAAGCAAGTTGTTTGTTGATTGTGTTTCCAATTATGATCTATATCAAATCTAGTCAATTTATTGCTTGAGGCCAAGTCAACTAAGTAAATAATTATCATTAAATATTTCTCAAATATTTTCTATAATTATTTCATGAAATTAACAATTAATTTCACTAATTGACAATCACATGGTTCTTGATTAGGAATGTAGTTTCATCCGTGACCCCTACTTACTAAAATTGACATATCTCAATCAATTTAAATCTAAATTAGACAAAATCAATTTTCTAAGATTGCTAATATGATTTATGACAGAACCTAAGTGATATTTTATGAATTGCTAGGCGGATCAAAACAGTAATTAACTCATTAATCATGTTAAGATTCGCAGTTCCCGCAACAGTGAATACATGTTCATTAAAACAACCATATCTCGAGCAAACGGAATCAAAATTACGTAAACTCAGATCCTATGGTTTCCTTATTTAATGGAAACAAAATCTAAGTGATTAATTCGTGTTTAAATTTTTTAAACAAGGCCGAATTTATTCACTAAACAGATGTGCGACAATGAAATGCGATAAAAACTTTCATGACCTTAACGAACCCAAGTCGTCCTAGGTTTGTGGATCGTATCCAAAACCTTTGACCTAAGGCTCTGATAGCACTTGAAGGATATGGAATAATCCTCAAGCTCCTCATGGAAGCATGAGCTTCGTATCAAATACGATAAAGAACGACTAGTCAAACTAGTTGTTCTATGCAGCGGAATTTAAAAAATTTTCATGCGATGAAAGCACATGATCCAGGAATGATTCTCAGATCGTTTCATCTAGAACCACAACAAGTATAAAGGAATACCTCTTGAAGCATGGTTGATCAAGTCTCTATGAAATGAGACCTCCTGTCTCATGTCCGATCATTGGAGAAGACGTTTGCGAGTGTGGGGATGAGTCGTGTGATCCGCGCAATCCAACGAGTTGCTCCAAGCATGGTGAACTCCTGATCTCATCGTTCGAGATCGAATGCCTTCCTCGTGCGCGTAGCACTCCAAAGAAGACGGAGAACTAAAGAACGTAGAAGCGGCAACGCAGTGGTGAAGCGACGACGGCTTCTCTCCTCTAGGGTTTGGTGGACAGCCGCCAAGAAGGAGAGAAGAGAGTTGACGTGTAGAATGAGGGAGAGGAGATGTGATTCAAAAGCATAACCACAGAGAGCATGGTATGCCTCTCTATTTATAGGGTTTTGGGATCCATGGATCTCAATCCATGGGATACATAAAATCAATGGATGAGATTGATTTATGTTTAATCCAATGGTCAAGATTGTTGTTCATAAAAGCCAACAACTAATAACTTAATTTAAATCAAATATATTTGATAAATCAAATACAATTCAATCCTAAATTAAATCATACAATTATGGAGAGATTAGCATGGAGATTGCTCCCCATAAGGAATAGGTAGGACGGCTACTGATGACCACGCCAAATGACCAAGGTAAAGGTATCAATCGGTCGTCGCGACCTCAATCACTCAGCTAGGTCAAATAAGAAAAATATAGACCACCAAAGAGATGAAAATCAATCAAACACAAAATAGCGATCCTGCTATTAATTTAACCTGGTATAGCGACCAGGGTCGAACACAAGGAGCACGGGTTGGCCTTGCGGCCTACGAAGTAGTCAAAAAGGAAATAAAATAAAATAAGAAAATACTTTTGGTGGTTTTTAATTATTTTATATTTTTTTTGGATTTTTAATGTATTAAGAAAATAATAAAAGCTAAGAAACTATTCACTTCAACAAATTATTAAATACACTAAAAATCAATTAAAAATTCTAACAAAAATGTTTTTATGTGTTTTATAATTTTTAATATTTTTGGTGAATGTTTGGGATTTTTCTGATATTCATTTGATTTTCTAAAAATCAAAAGGTGACTAAAACAGTAGGTACTGTCCAGTCGAGCTAAAAGGGCCTAGATAAAATATCTAAAGGCCCAAATTAGCTAGGAGGTAATTTTCCTGTAAATAGAATAAAACAAGGAAAAATTAGGCACCTAAATTATTATTTTTGGATCTTCGGTTTAATTATGAGAATTTTTATAAGTTTTTTAGTGTTTTTCAAATTTTAGGGGTTTTTAGTAATGAAAAATAGCCAAATTGGCTAGAAAATCAAACACAACAAAATAGACAGTAGACAATTTTTTTGGAATTTTTAAATGATATTTAATATTTTTTGGGGGTTTTTAAAGTTAGACAGTAGCAAAAATGGAGGTTTTTTTAATTTTTAAAAATATCAAATTAAAAAAAAATGTCCACAAAAATCCTCGAAAATTTAACACTATGGTAGGAGCCATGTGTCCAATTTTCGTTGGATTTGGAGGTAATTTGTTATTTTATTCAAAAATAATGAGGGGGCACAGTGCACAGGGACTAAAGTGCAAATACCCGGAAGTCTGGGGGGTTTGGTGCAATTAACCCAGCAAAACACGTGCTACGCGCGTGCCTGGGGCACTCAGGTACCCAAATGTAATGAAAATAAGTCCCGAGGGCTATTTGGTAACAAGTACCAAAAGCCCAGGGGCTTATCTGCAAATAACCCAAAAAATCACGCACATGCTCAAATGTTTCACGCACAGGGGTATAAATGCAAATAAACACAAACTTTCATTCAATCGTTAACAATCAGAACTACAGGGTAGATAATGTAAAAAGCCTAGAGACTCACGTGTTAAAGCACGTGCTAGACCATACACAGGGGCATATCAGCAATTGAAAACAAGCACAAGGGTCTCTATGCAAAAGTTCCAGAAACTAAACAACTACACTACGTATTTACAAGACTAAAAACTAAATAAAATAACAGAGGGGGCCTAAGGGTAAATTACCCTTTATTAATGCGGACCGCAGGATGGAGGCCACGTGTAGTGATCAACGGTGGGGATCGGCTGGCGCTCAACGACTGGGGTCCTCGAAGTGATCCGACGGTTGGGGCTAAGCCACGTGGTGCATCGGACGGTCGTGGCTCTATGTGGCTAACCCTCGAGCATCGGACGGCTGGGATCAGTCCTCCTCAAATCTGACGATGAAGGCGGCTCCTGGAACGGATGGTCCAGATGACAACTGGAGCGGGAGGGCTGATCGGACGGCGGTTGAAGGTCGAGGAAGAACAGGTGGCCGGCGAAGTTCGCCGGCCCAGTGCGTGCGCTTCTGACCTCCCCTGCTGCGCCTGAAGAACGGAGAAGCTCTGGCGTGGTGCTCCGCAGCTGCTGGTGGCCTCCGATGGCCCAGCTGAGCTCTGGGAGCTCCGGCGAGGTCGGCGGAGGCAAGGCTCCTGGCCAGAATGACCCAAGCCCTCAGATGGGCTGGGTAGTACCTGCAAAGACGACCAGAAGACTCGCGGGTCGAGGGCAAACTGCCTCGACCCGGTTAGGCAGGGTGACGGTGAACGGAGGGTCGAAGTGGGCGAGCTCCGGCGAAGGGGGGACGGTGGAGCTCGAATCCCAGCTCCTGTGTGAGCAGGGTTGGATGGGGATATGGAGAAGGTGCGTGGGAAGGAGGCGATGGCTATGGTGAAGCCCGATGGTCGGATGGTGGTCGGAATCGATCGGAATCGACGATGGACAGTGGCGGAGCGATTTGGGCGTAATGGAAAATCAAAGAAAATGAAAGAACTAAGGGACTACCTGGGTGGCTGACGAGACTGGGGATGAGCTAAGGATGCTCTGGGTCTTTGCCTCGAGGAGCGTCTCCCTCCGAGGCTCGAGCTCCAGCTGGGGGCGGAGCAAGGCGGCGAAGCTTCGCCGGATCAGTGGTCACGCTCCCTCTCCTCGCTTCAACAGCACCGGACGCGAGCTCTCACTCTCACGAGCACGCTGGAGCTCACAGGGGGTGGAATCGAATGGCCAAAGATGAGATTCGAGGTGGCGGAGCTCGAGCTAAATATGGGTGCGGGTCCGGCTAGAAGAGGTCGGGTAGGGCGTTGGAGCGCGCGGATCCCGAGGTGGTAGCTCCGGCGAGGGTGTCAGATATATCAAGATCAAATCGGACCAGGGGTTTGAGTGGGGATGAATCGGGTTTACGCGCTAAAAATCCGAGAAGTTGGGTTACCCGCTGAGGACCCGTGTGAAGTGGTCCTGGGGGGAGAGTTGACCGGGCGGTCAACATTCCCAGGACCAGTAGGAAGTGGCCACGTGGCGAAAGTTTGGAAGTGAAATTCAAGGTAGCTAGGGGCCGATTTAGCAAAAAGTTAAAACAAGAAATATTTTTATTTTATTTTTTTCTATTTTTTAGTGATTTTTAATTAATTTTACGAAATAAAAAATAAGGTATCTGCATTATATAGCTATATATAGGTATATGTACACTATATAGGGTTTTTAATTTTTGATTTTTAATTATTATTTTTATACAATTTTATTCCCATTTTATATTTTATTTATTTATATTATAAAATTAGGAATAAAAGTATATTTTTATTTCATTTTTATTATTTATTTATATAGGTGAAATAAATACATATATACATATATACGTGGTATATTTACAATATATTTTTGTGTTTTTATTTTGCTATTTTTATTTTGTTTTTATATTTATAAATATGTACAAGTATTCACAAACCAATTTGCATCTATTTTTGTGAGGAAAATATTTTATTTTATTTACATAAGTATTTACACACATGAGCCCCTATCTCCCTCTACTTTGGCTTTTATGCGGTCAGGCCCATGCTGAGCCCTCCCTTGGGTTAGGTTGCTCAATATTTATTCTAAATATTTCCCTCTTTTTCTTTTTAATCTTTATTCTTTTATTTTTGCACAAAAACATGCTAATTATAGGTTTTTACACAATGCATGCTTTTGGTAATTATTTGTATTTACAACTATCTACATGCATTTGCAACGGTTTTTGTAGATAAAATATAAGAATAAAGAGTGAGGAATGAGTATTCATCACCCCCCTATAGTTAACTTTGCTAGTCCCTTAGCAAACACTTATTTGAAAAAGAAGTGATAAAGAAATAACGAAAAAGAAAAAGAGAATGTACATGGATCAAGGATGATTATTAAACTTGCCTTCATTAAATTAAGGTATGGAGCTCGATCAGATCTTTGGATTATTAATGTGTCGGAACCTTATTTGGACTTAAGTCTAAAACTCAACAGCCTCTAAGTTCCACTAATCTATAACCAAGACTCCTCAATGCTCCAGATCAGAACAAGTCATCAATCACAAACCCTGAAGACCATGAATCTTTTCTTGTCCTGTGACTGTGAGGTCTAAGATCTCCACCTCAGAAATGGTAACTTGACAACCCTCCCCAACAAGGTAACTCTATGACCTCAATCTGGCCACTCTTTCCTCGAGGAGAGGGGTATTCCCTTCTAAGTTGAAGTTCAACCGGCTCAAGAAGAGGAGGAAGAAGAGAATGTGTCAAGGCCAGTGTAGCCAAGTACCCTTGGGAGCTTGACCAGTGTAGCCAAGTCTCCCTGCAGCAAGCTACATCAGGTGGATCATGAAACCAAGCTTTGCTTATTGCACTCTATATACATACTCCGGTGGGATTGTCATTTTCTCTCAGACCCACCACTTCTTTGGAGTTATTTTCTTTTTGCACTTTTTTTTTCAAGTGCATCTATACAACATATACATGTGCAGCATATATACAAGGAGTTTTTCCTCTTGAGCCAGTAGACTATCCCTCTTTTGAAGCTTTATTGCAACCCACAACTCCCGTCGTTAGACCTCATGGCAACCAGACCAAGTTGAGACGCACTTCCTTCACTAAAAGAAGAAGAGAGGTTCCGCCTAGAAGTACTACCCTCATATGCTACCCCAAGTCAAGGAAGACTGCCTCCTCACCACCTCATCCGTAGAGAGCTCGGTGCATAGTGCCGGTGTCCAAGTAAAGCCATAATCTATATGAGTCATGTGTTGTTGATAAGTGCTCTACTTAGGCTCATTGAGATGACATGTGATCATAGCCTAGTGGACTCAAAGAATTAAGTCACCATGGACCTGAAAAGCCTTAAACCTAAGCCCTATAAGATTCCTCTTAGAAATTAGGTGGATTAAGATCTTAATCAAGCTCCATTTCTCAATTTGATTCCAGGCTAGTTTAAATGTCAACTATCATCCAGGAAAACTATATACATATGTACAAAAAGATGCTATTTACACAAATGTTACAAACATGCAAAATTTTTGAAAAATGTTTTGAAATCATGAATGAATGATGCATGAAGTACGAGTTTTGCAAAAAGACATTTACACAAATTTACACAAGATTTTTGCAAACTTTTGATTTTCAAAACATTTTGGAAAAATTTTGTACTATATACATAATTTTGATAAGAAAATATTTATACAAGCTTTACACAAAAGATTTTTGAAATCATTTTTACAAAAATAATTTGTACACTATCTATTTATGTGCAAATAAAAGAAGTTTATGTACATGAAAAATTTTTAATTTTTGTGATTTTTAGCCATTTTATTTATTAACACACTCACACAAAGTACAAGTTATGGCTAAAGTATATATGGAATATATACACCCCCCCCTATACTTAGCTCGAATGATGTCCTCAGAGTCAAGAGCGATGAAGAAGACATAACTCGTGCTAGGTATAGGGAAGTGAAAAGGAAGGCTATATACAAAGACGAATAAATGAAATAGAAAGTCAAAAGGGTCTCGGGTTTTCCCCCTATACTTAGGATCAAGTGATCCTAAGTATAGCAGGCTGTATACTAAGGGAAAACCGAGAGGAGAATGTACAGGGTCTACCCCCCCCCCTATACTTAGGGTGAAATATCCCTAAGTATAGGCAGCAAAAACAGGGGTAGAAGGAAACAAAAGAAATACCCGAAGGTCTCACATCCCCCCTATACTTAGGGTAAAGTACACCCTAAGTATAGCATAATCACAAGATGAAGAAAGGGATGTGGGACTAAAGAATGTAATGATATGGACATCTGGATCTATACAAGGCGGAAGATCAGTGAAACTCAGGCGTGAGATGCATTAGATGTGAGTCAAAGACCACATCTCACGCAAAATGAATAGGGGAAAGATCAGCGACCCGCGGATCATGATCTAGAAATTGCTTGAGCCGCTGGCCGTTCACTCGAAAGGTACTCTCAAAAGACAACTCAGATATGTCAATGCTACCGTTGTCGTGTACCTTCCTGACCAAGTAGGGTCCCTTCCATTTGCTCTGTAGCTTCCCTGGAAATAAACGAAGCCTCGCATCAAACAGCCATACTCTCTGTCCAATCTCAAAATGCTTGTGGCTGATATGAGAATCATGCCACTCCTTCACTCTCTCTTTATACTGTAGGCTGTTTGAGAAAGCCGAATCTCTAAGCTCCTCCAAGGCTGCTAACTCTGCCCTCCTCTGGTCTCCTACGCCATCTGGATCCATAAGAATATCTGTAACTGCCCATAGTGACCTGTGCCTCAACTCAACAGGCAAATGGCACGGCTTGCCATAAACGAGGCGAAAGGGAGATGTGCCCAATGGTGTCTTGAAAGACGTCCTATATGCCCACAAGACCGATTCCAAAACCTATGACCAATCCTTTCGGTCAGGGCGGACGACTTTCTGCAATATAGTCTTGATCTCCCTATTCGACACCTCGGCTAGACCATTCATCTGTGGATGGTAAGGTGTAGCAACACGATGGTCTATACCGAACTCGCTAGCAAGGGCCTTCACCTGGTCGTTGATGAAATGAGACCCCCCATCAGAAATCAGAACTCGTGGAACCTCGAACCGTGTGATGATGTGCTTCCTCAAAAATCTGTAAACTGTCCTTGCATCAGCGGCTCGGGCAGGGATAGCCTCAACCCAACGACTAACATAATCCACGGCCAACAGAATGTACTCAAATCCCGGACTCGTAGGGAATGGACCCATGAAATCGATGCCCCATGCGTCAAAAACCTCACAGAAGTGAATGGGCTGCATCGGCATCATATCACGCTGTCCACAAGTGCCCATCCTCTGACAGTCAGTACACCTCTTCACGAACTCATCAGAATCCTTGAAGAGGGTAGGCCACCACAAGCCGGATTGGAGCACTTTCTGTGTCGTTCTCCTCCCAGAATGATGTCCTCCTGCCTCAAGCTTGTGGCAGTAAGTGAGGACGCTATGGTGTTCTTCCTGAGGAATACACCGACGCCAGACGCTATCCCCTCCTTCGTGGTAAAGAATGGGATCCTCCCAGTGGTAGGACTTGGCCTTCGCAAGGAAGGTCTCAAGCCTCTGCCTGGGCCAATCTTGTGGGACTTTCCCAACAACGAGAAAGTTCACAATATCGGCATACCACGGGAGTGAGGCGATAGCAAGGATCGCCTCATCTGGGAAGGTCTCACAAATGGGATCTATCTGCTCAGACTCCTCAGGCTGCTCTATACGGGAGAGGTGATCCGCCACCACATTCTTAACTCCAGGCTTATCCTTAATCTCAATGTCGAACTCCTGGAGTAGAAGGATCCATCTAGTAAGTCTGGCCTTGGCATCCTTCTTTGCCATGAGGTACCTGATGGAGGTGTGATCTGTGTACAAGGTCACTCTAGATCCAATGATATAAGATCGAAACTTATCTAGGGCGAACACTACGGCTAGCATATCCTTCTCTGTGACCGTGTAATTCCGCTGGGTGGAATCCAATGTGCGGCTAGCGTAGTGAATAGCAAATGGAACTCCATCCCTCCTCTGTCCCAGCACTGCCCCTACGGCAAAATCAGAGGCATCCGTCATGATCACGAATGGGAGAGACCAATCAGGCGGCTGGAGGACAGGACCCTCAATCACACACTGCTGGAGAGTCGCAAAGGACGATAGACACTTGTCATCGACAAGAAACTCGGTGTCTTTCGTCAAGAGGTCAGTCAACGGCCGGGCAATCCTGCTGAAATCATGAATAAATCTCCGATAAAATCCAACGTGCCCGAGGAATGACCGTAGCTGCCTTAAATTGGATGGTGGTGCGAGTTTTCTAATGACATCAACCTTGGCCGGATCAACCTCCATGCCTCTGTTGGAGATGATATGGCCAAGCACCGTCCCTTGAGTCACCATGAAGTGCAAGATAGAACCAAATGGTACTCAATACATCGCTGGAGTACTCAGTCTAGGCAGTCAAGACAGGAATCAAATCCGTCGCCATAGACCGAGAAATCGTCCATGAAGACCTCCAAACACTCCCCTACCATGTCCGAAAAGATCGACAGCATGCACCTCTGAAAAGTCGCAGGGGCATTGCATAGCTCGAATGGCATGCGTCGAAAGGCATATGTACCAAAGGGACAGGTAAGGTGGTCTTCTCCTGATCCTCAGGAGCGATGGCCACCTGGTTGTATCCCGAGTACCCATCCAGGATGCAATAATGGCTCCTCCCTACTAGTCTCTCAATGATCTGGTCAATAAAAGGCAGGGGGAAATGGTCCTTCTTGGTGTCCTGGTTGAGTCTCCTGTAGTCAACACAGACCCTCCAAGAGGTGGGTACTCGTGTAGCAATCTCCTCTCCCGACTCACTGATCACAGTCGTGATGCCCGTCTTCTTGGGCACCACATGCAAGGGGCTGACCCACTTGGAGTCGGAAATGGGATAAATGAAATCTGCACTCCACCATTTTGATATTTCCTTCATCACAACCTCTCTCAGGTTGGGGTTCAGTCGCCGCTGGAACTCACGCGATGGCTTCGCCCCCTCCTCGAGATAAATATGGTGGGAGCACACTGATGGACTAATCCCATGGAGATCTGCTACGCTCCATCCGATTGCCTTGCGGTTCTTGTCAAGAACCCCCATCAAACGGGATTCTTGCTCTCCAGTCAGATCAGCGGAGATGATGACTGGGTACATCTCAGGTTCGGCCGCAAGGAACCGATACTTCAGCGAAGTAGGGAGCGGCTTCAGCTCTGGACAGCTGGGGGCTGGCAAATCTGGCCTCGGAAGAAGATGTGTGAATGCTGCTAACTCTGCCAAATCTACCTGGGAGAAAGAATACGAGCTCTCGCAAACTGGATCTGGAGGAGGCTGCTCAACTGTGCTGTCTCTGATCTGCTCTGCCTCTACCTCCTCCTCATCTGTAGGCTCAGGGGGACTCAGGTCTGGCATCTGGTCATCACAATCTGCCCAATCAGACTCTGAATCCGAGGGATCTGCATGAAACAAGGTGGCATCAGTACCACAGTCACGCAAGGTGGCCTCAGTACCACCATCACTAGAAACCGTGTCGCGGTCGAGATCCGGCTCTGCTGCCTCGGTAGTATCCTGGACCAGGGCTGTGCTCTCCAAGCTCTCCTCTACTGTCATCTCTACATCAGTGGTGTCTGGAAATGAGAGGATGGCCTGTGCTGAAGGGTCTGCCCATGCTGCCTCATCATCTGTGATCACAAAATCACAGTCCTGGTGGATGTCTAGCTCGGCATCTGTCAGTTGCTCTGTATCTGTGCTGGTCTCTGAGCATAATCTCTCTCTGGCTCTGTAGTCCTCGACCGTCTCTATTTGTACACTCTCGCCCTCGATGCGAAAGTATACCTTCCCGCTATCATGATCAGTCACCGCCTTGGCTGTGGCCAAGAACGGACGACCGAGGATGATGGGGGTATCGGCCACTGAATCAGGGATCTCCATGTCCAACACTACGAAGTCCACGGGGAATTGCAGACCCTGAATAGTGACGATAACGTCTCGTAACAACCCCTTCGGCCTCTTGACAGATCAATCAGCAAACTGAAGGACTGTCCTACTCTGTCAAAGAGTGCCCAACTCGAAGCGGTCGAGAAGGGCTGCCAGAAGGAGGTTGATAGACGATCCGCTATCCAATAGAGTACGGTCGAACCTTTGCTCACTAATCTGGCATCTGACATACGGGGCTCCTGAATCTGGCCTCTTGGTCGGCAGACGGTTCTGGATCGCGAAACACGTGGCTTTCGTCAGCACATGTATCTCTGAATGGTGGTTCCTCCTCCTCCTCCTTACTGTGGTCCTATCTCTCAAAGATCGCTGAAGAAGGGGGATGTGCTGCAAAGCCTCCTGAAGGGTCAGCTGTATGTGAAATTTGTCGATCATGCTCTGGCTGAACTCCTCCTGCTCTCTCTTTTTTGGGTCTTTTTCTCATTTCTTCCCCTTCCCCATCTGAAGGGCTCTGGGGAAGGGGATCATAGGGTCCTTCTCAGATGAAGGACTAGGAAGAGGTCTAGACGGCTCGACGGCCGGATCCGCACATACATCAATCACCACAGTGGGACCAGAAGAAACTAAACCTTTTCCTTTATTCACAACAGTGTTCTGAGATACATCAACAGAAGGAAAAACAACATCTCTCTCAAAATGAACACCGGTGGCCTCAGTACCACCACGGGCTAGCTCTGCTAAACGTCTCGCGGCCTCAGTACCGCGTGCTGGCTCGGCTACTCTGGTGGCGTCAGTACCACCTCCTCGAACTGGTGAAGCGGCGGCCTCAGTACTGCCAGTAGAATCAGCATCCTTGGTGGCATCAGTACCACCATCATCATCGTGTGCGGCCTCAGTACCGCTCTCCTCCTCCTCACGTGGCGCCCCGGATGTATCCTCGTGGTGTAGCTCAGACGAGGCACCACCGCCTGCTGGTGTCCTATCGCTCCTAAGTGCAACAAAATCAGCATCAAACAGATCCGAAGATGTATCAACAAATGGATCACTAGGAGTGGCGTGCTCAGTGTAAGCTACCTGCTCAGATTTCCGCTTCAGGCTGTTCGGATTCGGCTCTATCTGTGTAGGGATGGCGGCCTTCCCTCTCATCAGGTCCCGCATCTCCTGGCGGAACTCGTCCATCTCCCGTCTAAAGGTAGCCTGCTGGTCCGTGAGGGGGCGGGCTATGTCGTCCAAGGCGGGGCTCTCATGGGAGCCCGACGGGTAGCCTCTCTGGTAATGAGGCTGCTGGAACTGGTGCTGCTGCTGCTGAGAGGGGTAGGAGGAAGGATGCTGCTGCTGGTGTGGCTGGTGAGCCTGCTGCTAACGTCTCCAAGACTGTCCCTGCTGCTGATAGGGATGAGGAACGAAGGATGACTGCTGGTGTGGCTGGTAGGCTGGGGGCTGCTGTTGCTGGTGATCCCTCTGCTGGCCATACTGCCCTCCCTGACCGGATGACTGCTGTTGGGGCTGGGTACCTCCAGTCCCCCACCTGAATCCGGGATGGTCTCGTCGGATCCCAGGCTGTGGACGGTCATACCAAATCCCATTGACATCCATCAATGGCTCTGCATCGAACTGGGCTGGCGGGAGTACGGTCAGAGGCTGATCCGGCTGGTATACCACCATCTGCAAGTCTGGAGATGGTGGGGACTGGTATGAGGGCTGGTGCTACTGGTACGGCTCCTCCTGTACAAGGTGAACCTGTCTAGGCTGCTGAAAGGAGCTGGAGCGCTGGGACGAGCTGCTGCTGCCGCCGGTATCGCCTCGCGACTGAAGGCGGGGCTGTGAAGCCATCTATGCCTCCTGGAGACACATGAGCTGGGTCTTCATGTCGCTCAGAGTCTGTGCCATCTGCTCCATCTGAGTGATGCCCTGGCACTGCTTCTTCTCGATCAGCTCCATGCGGTCCATCTTCTTGCTGATGATACCCATATCCGCAGCGGACGACTCTGCCTGTGCTGCTGCAACTGCGGATGAACTGGATGGACCGGCATCGACCCGTGCTATCCTCTGGTACTGCACGGGTCCTGGCTGCTGCTGGGGTCTGCCCTGTGTATACAACCGGGTCTGGGACATCACCATATAGTTCTCGGCCATCTCCTCGTAGATGGCCCAGACCTGGTCGTGATCCTTGGCAAAATAGGACCCACCACAAGAAGCGTTCACCAGGCCCTGGAGCTCTGGTGTCAGCCTGCTGAAGAAGCTCTGCACAAGGTTCGGCTTTGAGATATCATGGTGCGGGCATCGGTCAGTAAGCTCACGGAACCTCTCCCATGCCTCATGGAATTGCTCGTTGGGGAGCATGGAGAAGTTGTTGATCAGGGCCCTCGCTGCATTGGTCTGCCCGAGTGGATAGTACTTGTTCAAGTACTCGGTGCGGAGCTGCTCCCAGGTGTAAACAAACTTCCCCAAATGCTTCAGCCAGGTGGCTGCTCTGTCTGCTAGGGAGAAGGGGAAGGCCATCATTCGAATCGTATCCTGGTCCACATGGCGGTCGTGGACAGTACTGCAGATCATCAAGAACTCTTGGAGGTGGAGATGGGGCTCCTCGGTGGCAAGTCCGTGAAAACGGGGAAGCATCTGCAGGGTGTTCGGGGGGAACTTAAAGTCCCCCACGATAGCAGGCACCACCACCCAATGATGCATCAGTGTAGATCCGAGATTATGCAACTCCCGCATCGGTCTCGGTGGTCCTCCTACCGCGGCGGCTGCCGCTGCGGCGGCGGCGGCTGCTGCTGCTGCTGTGGCTGCTGCGGCTCGTGCCTCTACATCTGGTCCGTCCTCAGGCTCGCTCTGATCTCTTTGCTCTGTGCTCTTAGTCGCTCCAACTCTCTCCTCATCTCAATCATGAAAGCTCCCTGATCCCTCAGCTGCAGCTGCACTGTCTCTAACGAGGCCATCAGGGTGGAGTTGATCGCTCCCTGGTCCATCACAATGTGCTCTGCTCTGGAGCGATCCTCTGAACTACCGACCATGACGTCTGCAAAATCAAATGAGCCAAACTCAGGTGCTGTCAAATCTGCTATTCTCTCCTCTGGCTCATATCTCTCAGAACCGAAAGAAAGGGGGTCGAGGGGAAATAGGGCGGAATCGTACTCGGGCTCGGAGAACTGGTCTCGGCTCTCACGGGCCAACCTAGATGATTTGGTAGACGTGCCCGAAAGCGGTGCAGCCAGAGGCTGCCTAAGAGAGCGTCTACCCATTATCGTGATCTAACGAGTAGGGCGGATGAGATCTGGAAAACTATGATGAGCAACCAAACCCTCGGTTCACCAACGCAACGCGAGCTGAAGACCGTAAAAGCTCGGTCAAGTTATCTTTTCAATTTTTATTAGGTGAACACACAATATATCAGTGCCCTTACGTGACCTGTTAGGATACCCGATGCTACTCCAACCGACTGGCCTGCACGGAAGAGTCGGTAGTCAGCTGGAAATAGCACCGGAGGGCTCTACCTAGGGTGCGGGTCATTCGCTCGCGCAAGCAAACCAAACAATGAGGGGGTTGCTCTCCCCAAGACAAATTTTTAGGTGAAGTGTCTTTTAGGGTCAATAGTTTTAACCAGTCCCAATTTTATGGTTTTTCTTTTTAATATTTTTCAAATAAAAACAAAGGCCTAACAAATTTTTCGGTTCTCCTGGTTATTTAATCCAAAACAGGGGGGAGAAGACGAAAAAGCCGATGCGCGATGAAATCAATGATGCATGCTGAGATAGAAATGCGTAGCTTACCTCCAGCACTCTACATGCAAGTGATCCGCGCAGAATTTAAAGACTAAAAATAAACTACCCTAAATGATGCAGCGATAAAAACCGAGTCCTAGATGAGCAATTCTACTCGCAGAGCCGTCTAACTGGTCACCGACCTCCAAGCCAAAGGGTCCGGTCCTGGCCCACCCCTCCTCTGCCCGACAAATCGGGGGTAGGAGAAAGCGCTTTACGGGGCAGGCTGCGGCACGTAGGCTACGAAGGAGATGAATCAGTTATTTTTATTAATTGATTATCAGTAGGTCCAATTAAGCGCACTATATGAACAGGCAGATAATTAGGTGCGGGGACCCTACTAATTACGGCACAAGCAAGCAAAAAATCCTAAGTCTAGGGGCTCGATAAAAACCGCGTAAACACCAGAAAATGCAGTAAAAAAGAAAACAAAACCAAAACTGCGAGAAAGCCACGAAAAACACCTAAGGGTCCCCCGAGCACACCGGTGCTCGGCGAAACAGACCCGCTAATCCAAAGAGTCCAAAGAGTCCAAGTCTGAGTACATGTATTATTACAATAATAATCACATAGAAGAAAAATAAAACCTCTCCGACTCTTTTCTCTCTCTCGCTCTCTCCTGCGGCTCCGTACAGAAGGGAGCTGCCTCCAAGTCCTGCGGTTGCGTCGGCTCCTCGAAAGTCGCCTCCGCGGTCCTCGGGCCCTCGCAAGAAACAGAGACAAGTGGTTAGACCAAAATAATCAAATAATGATAAGAAAAATAAGTGGAAATAAAATGAAGGTATATATGCAAAAATGCAAAATAAAATAAACACTCAAAAACAAAAATAAAATAAAATAAAATAAAACAAAATAAAACAAAAATAAAATATAAAGAAAAGCCGCGAACAAGTCGCGAGCTCTGCAAGAGCCACGAAAAGCCGCGAAAATAAAAATAAAGCGAAAACAAAAACTACTAAGCCATGCTCCCCGGCAATGGCGCCATTCTGATGACCATGCCAAATGACCAAGGTAAAGGTATCAATCGGTCGTCGCGACCTCAATCACTCAGCTAGCTCAAACAAGAAAAATATAGACCACCAAAGAGATGAAAATCAATCAAACACAAAATAGTGGTCCTGCTATTAATTTAACCTGGTATAGCGACCAGGGTCGAACACAAGGAGCACGGGTTGGCCTTGCGGCCTACGAAGTAGTCAAAAAGGAAATAAAATAAAATAAGAAAATACTTTTGGTGGTTTTTAATTATTTTATATTTTTTTTGGATTTTTAATGTATTAAGAAAATAATAAAAGCTAAGAAACTATTCACTTCAACAAATTATTAAATACACTAAAAATCAACCAAAAATTCTAACAAAAATGTTTTTATGTGTTTTATAATTTTTAATGTTTTTGGTGAATGTTTGGGATTTTTCTGATGTTTATTTGATTTTCTAAAAATCAAAAGGTGACTAAAATAGTAGAACTGTGCAGCCGAGATAAAAGGGCCTAGATAAAATATCTAAAGGCCCCAAATTAGCTGGGAGGTAATTTTCCTGTAAAGAGAATAAAACAAGGAAAATTTAGGCACCTAAATTATTATTTTTGGATCTTTGGTTTAATTATTAGAATTTTTTATAAGTTTTTAGGTGTTTTTCAATTTTTAGGTGTTTTTAGTAATGAAAAATAGCCAAAATTGGCTAGAAAATCAAACACAACCAAATAGATAGTAGACAATTTTTTTGGAATTTTTAAATGATATTTAATATTTTTTTGGGGTTTTTAAAGTTAGACAGTAGCAAAAATGGAGGTTTTTTTAATTTTTAAAAATATCAAATTAAAACAAAAATGTCCTCAAAAATCCTCGAAAATTTTACACTATGGCAGGAGCCATGTATCCAATTTTCGTTGGATTTGGAGGTAATTTGATATTTTATTCAAAAATAAAGAGGGGGCATAGTGCACAGGGACTAAAGTGCAAATACCCGGAAGTCTGGGGGGTCTGGTGCAATTAACCCAGCAAAACACATGCTACGCACGTGCCTGGGGCACTTAGGGACCCAAATGTAATGAAAATAAGTCCCGAGGGATATTTGGTAACAGGTACCAAAAGCCCAGGGGCTTATCTGCAAATAACCCAAAAAATCATGCACATGCTCAAATGTTTCATGCACAGGGGTATAAATGCAAATAAACACAAACTTTCATTCAATCATTAACAATCAGAACTACAGGGTAGATAATGTAAAAAGCCCAGAGACACGTGTCAGACCATACACAGGGGCATATCAGCAATTGAAAAAAAGCACAAGGGTCTCTATGCAAAAGTTCCAGAAACTAAACAACTACACTACGTATTTACAAGACTAAAAACTAAATAAAATAACAGAGGGGGCCTAAGGGTAAATTACCCTTTATTAATGCGGACCGTAGGATGGAGGCCACGTGGAGTGATCGACGGTGGGGATCGGCTGGCGCTCAACGGCTGGGGTCCTCGAAGTGATCCGATGGCAGGGGTTAAGCCACGTGGTGCATCAGACGGTCGTGGCTCTTTGTGGCTAACCCTCGAGCATCAGACGGCTGGGATCAGTCCTCCTCAGATCTGACGATGAAGGCGGCTCCTGGAACGGATGGTCCAGATGACAACTGGAGCGAGAGGGCTGATCGGACGGCGGCTGAAGGTCGAGGAAGAACAGGTGGCCGGCGAAGTTTGCCGGCCTAGTGCGTGCGCTTCTGACCTCCCCTGCTGCGCCTGAAGATCGGAGAAGCTCCGGCGTGGTGCTCCGCAGCTGCTGGTGGCCTCCGATGGACCAGCCGAGCTCTGGGGAGCTCCGGCGAGGTCGGCGGAGGCAAGGCTCCTGGCCTGAATGACCCAAGCCCTCAGATGGGCTGGGTAGTACCTGCAAAAATGACCAGAAGACTCGCGGGTCGAGGGCAAACTGCCTCGACCCGGTTAGGCAGGGTGACGGTGAACGGAGGGTCGAAGTGGGCGGGCTCCGGCGAAGGGGGACGGTGGAGCTCGAATCCTAGCTCCTGTGCGAGCTGGGTTGGATGGGGATATGGATAAGGTGCGCGGGAAGGAGGCGATGGCTATGGTGAACCCCGATGGTCGGATGGTGGTCGGAATCGATCGGAATCGACGATGGATGGCGGCGGAGCGATTTGGGCGTAATGGAAAATCAAAGAAAAAGAAAGAACTAAGGGACTACCTGGGTGGCTGACGAGACTGGGGATGAGCTAAGGATGCTCTGGGTCTTCGCCTAGAGGAGCGTCTCCCTCCGAGGCTCGAGCTCAAGCTGGTGGCGGAGCAAGGCGGCGAAGCTTTGCCGGATCAGTGGTCACGCTCCCTCTCCTCGCTTCAACAGCACCGGACGCGAGCTGTCACTCTCACGAGCACGCTGGAGCTCATAGGGGGGTGGAATCGAATGGCCAAAGATGAGATAGAGGTGGCGGAGCTCGAGCTAAATATGGGTGCGGGTCCGGCTAGAAGAGGTCGGGTAGGGCGTTGGAGCACACGGATCCCGAGGTGGTAGCTCCGGCGAGGGTGTCGGATATATCAAGATCAAATCGGACCCAGGGTTTGAGTGGGGATGAATCGGGTTTAAGCGCTAAAAATCCGAGAAGTTGGGTTACCCGCTAAGGACCATGTGAAGTGGTCCTGGGGGGAGAGTTGACCGGGCGGTCAACATTCCCAGGACCAGTAGGAAGCGGCCACATGGCGAAAGTTTGGAAGTGAAATTCAAGGTAGCTAGGGGCTGATTTAGCAAAAAGTTAAAACACGAAATATTTTTATTTTATTTTTTTCTATTTTTTAGTGATTTTTAATTAATTTTACGAAATAAAAAATAAGGTATCTACATTATATAGCTATATATAGGTATTTGTACACTATATAGGGTTTTTAATTTTTGATTTTTAATTATTATTTTTATACAATTTTATTCCCATTTTATATTTTATTTTTTTATATTATAAAATTAGGAATAAAAGGATATTTTTATTTCATTTTTATTATTTATTTATATAGGTGACATAAATACATATATACATATATACATGGTATATTTACAATATATTTTTGTGTTTTTATTTTGCTATTTTTATTTTGTTTTTATATTTATAAATATGTACAAGTATTCACAAACCAATTTGCATCTATTTTTGTGAGGAAAATATTTTATTTTATTTACATAATTATTTACACACATGAGCCCCTATCTCCCTCTACTTTGGCTTTTATGCGGTCAGGCCCATGCTGAGCCCTCCCTTGGGTTAGGTTGCTCAATATTTATTCTAAATATTTCCCTCTTTTTCTTTTTAATCTTTATTCTTTTATTTTTGCACAAAAACATGCTAATTATAGGTTTTTACACAATGCATGCTTTTGGTAATTATTTGTATTTATAACTATCTACATGCATTTGCAAAGGTTTTTGTAGCTAAAATATAAGAATAAAGAGTGATGAATGAGTATTCATCAGCTACCAACTTCCTTATGGGAATTGGTGGTCGTCCACCATGTCCTCATGGTGGAGGCAATCTCATGCAATCTCATGAGATTGCATATCTCCATGAGATTCTCCCATAATTTCCAACAACATTTGTTGTGATTTATTCTTCAAAAATAATTCACAATTAATTTTGAGAATAATGTAATCTTGCCATTTGAAATTTGTGAATCATATTCACAACATAAAACAAAATATATTTACATTTTCAATTAATTACACAATGTGTATCCAATACACATCAATAATTAATTAACAAATATAAATTATAATTAGCTCTCTCTCTAATACATTATAAATCACATTTATAATAAATTATGAATAATTGGATATTGCTATCCACATTATTCTTATCCACAATAATTAAATCACATTTAATTATATTGGATAATTTCCACATACATCAAGATAATTAAATCACATTTAATTATCAATTTCTCACTGCTTAGATATAATTCAACTATGGAATTATTCTCGAACACTTTCAAGAATAATGTGATTTCTCCGCAGATACTTGGAGATAAGGACAGGGCAATTGTACTATTCCACGTATAGTGACTTGGATATTGAGATCACATCTCAAATCCAGATCTCGGGCCTCCCATAGATGCTTGATTAAATCAAGATCGCAAATCTAATCTTCTCTTTGCATCTGAATCACATTCAGATCAATGTCCAACATTTGGACTAAGATCAGATTACTTCTCTACTGAGAGGAGTCACTAAAATCCAGACCCGTTTCATCGCTCCCTAGGAATGGAAGCGTCATTGTTATACAATCGTTTATGATCACATCACCCTCAGGTATTCCTAACACCTGTACATCCTGCATACGGGAAGATCCAGAATAAACTTGAAGTATAAGATCAATTTTGCATTGTCTACTTCATAGTTTTCATCATTAAGTTTCTCTTTCGATCATTGGGAGTCGGTATCGATCATATGATTTCCAAAAGTATATATCATACCCAGGTGTTGATCATATACTTTCTAAAAACATATATCAAACCTACAAATTCAGTCAAGCTTCCAAAGCGAGACGAACGTACACAGATCTTGGTTCTCCCCAATATCTCATGAGTGAGCTCATGTCTTCCGGTTCAGTAATGAACCTGTATGATCCCTTTGAGAGATCATATTACTCATATGCCCTTATATGCACACCAGCGCGTCGGTGTATAGACCTTGATTAGGTCATCAACCTATTGGTCTGCCAAATATACATACTCAGACATATAGTAACACATCTGTCTCCAATCAGAGGAAGCGTGCCTATATCGTGACAGCTTACGTTATAGGACTTTGGTTATCTCAATCTCGTTAAGTCAACTCTTTGACCTAACTAATCTGACACCTCTGAATCTCTATTCCTATGCAGAGGACATGCATCAAGAGGTCGGTAAGATATCAGCCTAAATGAGAAAGGATTGCCATCTCCTACTCATGCTGGAGATCATCTCTCAACAATCATTTGACGGTGCTTGATGAGTCCTCAATCTAACTCTTTAGATATTCATCCAAGCACCAGCCTCTATGATTCAATAATTGAATCAACAGATGTATGATCATTAAGATAGCCATGGTACATAACCCTAATGGTACTAAGGGACCTATTATGCAAATTATTTATTCTTCATTTCAGATCAGTGAATGATATTCACAATAACATTTATTGCATAATGGCTCGTCGTGGACTCACATATCCAACACAAGGTTCAAGAAATCACAAGAAGCCCCCCATCATATTGTTAATGTCAGCGGTACGTGCCCCACATGTGAGCTCTATGAAAATTGGAAGGCACCACCCTAGGGTCTTGATATTTGCTCCCAAATCCATGTTCAATGCGTAATTTTTATTTTCATTTATTTTCTTTATTTCATTTAGACCCCAACATTTGCATTTTAATTTGAGAAGTCATTTATCATCCATTTTTAATTTCAAAAATTGCATATTGTAGAACAATTTATTCTCTACATTGTGGTTGGTTGATGGTATTTTGCAAGTAGCTGTTAATTTAATTAAAGTGGTGGAAATTTTCGTATTTTACTCATTGTGCGCTCTTTAATTCGTATTAAATTTTTCCATGCTCCAAAAGTTGCTAAAAGATCACACTAGGTAGATTTAATTATTCTCTATCACTTTCCCAAAAATCATTGCATTTCCATGATATCTAGGTCAAAAAAATTATTTTGTAATCCGAGCAATTGATTTTAAATTAATTGTGCCCTTTACGTTTTAATAAAATAAAAGTTATTCTAAATACCCTCACACTGACCTATCTCGGATAATCTAATTTCTGAAAAATAATTAGGTTTGCTTCTTATTGAAAATAAATTACTTAGAATCACATTGCATGCATTTTTAGTTCACAATAAATTCATTTTGCATCTGAAAAATCCAAAAATGTAGTAGGCTAAATTTGCATATTTTCACATTCTAGTCAAGTTTTAGGATTTTTGGAGATCATTTGATTAAATTTATTTTTTAGTCTTCAAACTTTACCAAATTGCATTTTCATCATTAATTTACATAAAAATTAACATAAAATTTGATTGGAAAACCGTTCATTAAGTTGGATAAATTCATCCCGAAGTTATTCCTTTGCCTCCTTGAGTCGATCCTGGGGTTTTCTCATGTTATATAAACAATAAGCTGCTCATTGCAGAAATCGATTAAATTAATTATTCATGAGGTTAAATTTTGATTGATTCGCAACAACGATGGTGTTCTCGTCTTGTGTACAACACCAGACCAGCTCAAAACTCATGTTCAACAAATGCTATCATTGCCGAGGAGCAACGTCGCATAGATTACTTTTCTTCTTCCATGTTTATTTTATATCCCTTATTTATTTATCTATTTTATTCCCTTTGTTTATCTCTCTATATAGAATTAACTGACAATCTCTTTGTTTAACCTTGTTGTGGGGGACCGTGGATCAAGGGAGGTTCTCTTAGGAGTCATGTTCACCATGTGAAGCGAAGTCAGCTTTTAGCACAAGCCGGCAAGAGAGAGTAGTAGGACAATGTCAAATCGAGAATTGCATGGGTCTTGTGTTCCACGCAAGGTGGGAACACAACAGCTGAGGAGACCCACAATAAACTCCAATTCAAACAACAATTAACCCACAAGAGATATAATCAACAAGCAGAACATCGATCAAAATTTATTATATCCCTACAAAATAAATGGGTATACTGACAAGTATGTGTAGGGATCGAACAAAGGTAGAACAGGGAATGGACTACAAAATTGGCAAAAAAACAATTAAAGTTTTTGTGTTTTAATGGGTTTTTTTAGTTTTTTTGGGTTTTAATATTTTTTTGAAATTTTTATTTATATTTTTTTGTTTTTAATTTTACAAGTTTATTATTTTTATTTTCTAATTTTTAATTTTCTTTTTAATTTATGGAATACATATATGATATATGTAGATAATGTAGATATTATAATATATAAATAGGATATAAATAGATATAAAATATAAAAAAATCTAGAAAATACCTAAGGTAAATCCTTTTATTTTTTAAGGATATTGAAAATATTTTTGGTATTTTTGATTATTATAATACTAATAATTATGATGTATTAAAACGTATGTATAAATATACAATAGTATATAGATAAATATATCTATAAATACTCAAAATAAAATCGGTTTTCATATATTTTATTCTATTTTTGTGTTTTTTATATTCATATTTGCTATTTTTATTTTTTATTTAATAAAATAAGAAAATAATGAGCAATAACATGTGGCCAGATTGTTTTTGGTTACAATAATAGCTAAGTAGCTCAAACATTTTCAAAACTATTTTCAATATGTAATATAAATATAAAATAGATATGATACAGAAACAGAAATGGAAAACCCAATTTTTGGATTTTTTTTAATGATTTTTTATAATTTTTTTAATATTAGCTAGTGTTTACCATTTTTAAATATTATTTTGTATTTTTTGGTGATTTTTGGTCTGTAGGTGTAAAATACAATAATAAATAACCCCTATTTTTTGAAAGATTTAAAATATCTTTCTATTTTTATGGGTTTTTAATGCAAATAGGGAATAAATACAATGTTTTTGAAATTTTAAATATAGTGAAATTTTTTAAATGGGCTAGCGAAAAATATGTGTGAGTTGATAATATAGCAAGCGCTTAAAATAAAATTCCTATATTTTTAAATGCAAAATGTTATTTTTAGTGCAAGAAATAAAGAAAATATACAACACTAACAAGGACTGAAATGCAATTAAAATAAAAAAAAGCAATCCAGAACAAATATCCAAAGTACAAGGGCCAATGCGTAATTTTCCCACAAATATGTAAATCATTCAACATTAGAAGTGGTATAAATGTAATTTGTAAAACACAGCAAGGCATATATGCAAATATTCCAAAAAGTTTTGAAATAAGTTACAAATATACTGGACTAAACAATATCATGCAAGCATAGGGGGATTACTGCAAAAAGACCACCACCTATTGTGTATGGGTACATGAGGTGACGTGCCAAGGGACCTAAGTGCAAAGAAAGATAGTATAAAGGTCTACTTGTAAAATAACCAAAAGTCTTTACACTACAAATGATAGTTTATCGACTAAAATTAAAATACAAAAAGCAAGGGTAGAGTTTGCAAAATATCTAATAAAGGCGTTAGCAGAAGGCTGGATCTCTTCCACTAATACGCATGTTACGCGTGGGACGACCGCTGATGCTTTGAATTTGGATGGCCCAGATTAGATCTGGGCGTCTGATTTGATGGCTGAGGAAGCAAGCATCAGACGGTTGTAGTCAAAACTGAAGTGGCTCGACGATTGGATAGTTGTTGCTCTTCACCAAATCAGGGAAGTACATCAGTAGTGTTGGGCTTCGAAGGGCTCCTCCTTCCTCCATCGATGGTCAGCGATGCACCTCTTGGGCTCAAAATGATCCTGACATCGCCCTCCAATAGCTGGAAGCTTCAGAAGGGGTCGTGGGGCTCGGGTGAGGTTCAATAATGTCGAGGAAGATTTGGAGTTCCAAGACCCTTCTTGTGGTATAATCGAGGCGAGATGAGGCAAAGATGAGTCGGGCGGAGAGCCTCCTGCGAGCGGTGGAGTCGAGACCTTGATCTCTTGATCTGGGGAATATCAAGGTGCATGGAGGTGTGTGGGGCGAAGTTGAAGCATAGAGGAGAGAAATGGAGGCAATATGAAGGGTGGAGAAAAGTCGGAGCATGCTAGAATAGTCACCGGATCTCAGCTCCGGCGAACTACAACCTTTGATTTTAATGAAAAACAATGTAAAATTAAGTAAAACTAAAAGGTAAGCTACATTAATCTAGGCCCTAAGAACATAAACAAATGATAAGATATGGCTCTACCTCAGAAAATGAAGGAACCGAAGGAGCTCCGTTGATGGTGGCCGACGATGCCTGGATCTTATCCTCTACTCCTCCACCTCTGTATCAACAGATCTGTCGATATTCCAACTATCACCAGCAAGCTACAATGCATGAGAGTCGGAGATTTTGAGGGTCTAAATGGAATCAAACTCTTATCGAAGAGGCCTAGGGGTTTATGTACAAGGTGATCTTTGACTGAGGCTATGACTCACAGCAATCTTCCATCGATCAAGGAATCGATGTTGCGTGAAAGAGTGAAGATCGATGAACAAAAACGCTGAAGGAATCAAGATGGCTTAGTGTAAGGAGGCTCAGGGAAAACTGAGGAATACGGGTTAACGATGAGGTTCGACAGACCTACGGCTTCAAGGGCTCAGTTGACCGGCGGGTCAACTGAGGGTGAGCACTCATTCGTCCACTTGATCACTACAAGATAAACCTGGAAGAAAAAAGAGAAACAAATCGAAAAGAAATGAAAAATTATTTTATTGCTTTTTCATAAAATACAAAAAAATATTTATTAAATTATGTAGTATTATAATATGATTTTTATATATTTTTTCAAAGTTATTTTTTGTTTGTTACTTTTTACAAGTATAAATACATGTATATTTACCTGTATATTAAATGTTTTATTTTTAATTTCTATTTTATTTTTTATTATTTTATATAAATAATTTTATATTTATAACTTATTTGAATACACTTAATAATATTTTTATTGTATTTTTTAAGTTGTTTGTACACTTAAATAAATATGTATATTTATTATATAGGTATAAGTATAAATAACTCATCTATGTATTTTCATAGATTTATTTATTTTATTGTATTTTAGTAGTTTTGTTTTATTTTCATTATGTATGTAAGTTATAAATACTATTTACAAGATTATAAAAATATAAAAGTTTGAAAAATATAAAGAATAAATAAAATGATTATTTTATTCAGGTAAACTATACTATAGGGGTCTAAAATCTAACTTTTGCAACTTAACTCCAAATTGAATGAAACCACCATCATTAAATAGGTAATTAAAAGTTATATACAATTGAATTATTTAAATCTCCCCAAGTATGATTCAAGGTCATTTTGGTTGATTTTGGTATAGTTAAAAATGTACAAGTTTGTGAAGTTGGGATTTTGGCTTTTTATTTTGAGTGTCAAGGGCACATTATGCATTATTTTTGGGTAAAGTAAAATTTGTGTTTTTCTATGCATTTTTATCTATAGCTTTCATGTACAAAGTTTACTGATTTAAGGTGTAAATATCAAAGAATAAAATAGATCCAAAAATGGACTTATTGATGAATTTAAAATTATGGTTTTGATATACTTTTTGCTCTTATCTCCCCCCCCCCACTTTACTCCTTGTCAACCCAATCATCATGATGCCCAGGTCTCGGATTTTAGGGTCATTCAATACCTATGGTATTTCATTTCGTTTTTTTCTTTTCTTTATTCTTTTATTTTATCTTAAATAATGTATTTTATACAGATTTACTTTGTAAATAATAGATGTTATTTTATGCAATATAATGTTATATACATGCTTTTACCTAGGGTTTAAAGACCAAAATGAAAGAATGAAGGTGATGGAATGGTTATTCATCACTCCCTATGCTTGCCTTTACTAATCCCTACCAAACACTTTTGCCTATAAGTGCAAAAAGAAAATAAAGAAAAGAAAATGAAATAAATTGGATTGATTTTAACTCTTAAACTTATCTTCACAAAAACAAAGTATGGAGCTTAGTCCGACTTTGGAATTTTAGGTGTGTTTGGAACCTAATTGGGAATCAGACTTGAAACACAATTACCTCTAAGACCCACAAAACTCTGCCCAAGTCTCCTCAATAGCCAGTTCTAAGCAAGTTGATGTCATACGTGATCCCTTTTGACTCTGAGTCTATCTCATACAGTGTTAGTTATATGTATCTCCTCTCATCTAAAGCGATAAAAGACATACTTCTCCAACGTGGTGACCCTAATTCCCCAATCCAGCAAATCTTTCCTCGAGAAGCGTGGTATTCCTGAAGGATATGGGATAATCCTCAAGTGCATCAAGGAAGAGTGAGCATTGTATCGAATACGATGAAGAACGACTAGTCGTACTAGTTGTTCTATTCAACGGAATTTAAAAAAATTTCATGTGATGAAACCACATGATCCAAAAATGATTCTCGAATCGTTTCATCTAAAACCACATCAAGTATAAAGGAATACCTCTTGTAGCATGGTTGATCAAGCCTCTATGAAAGGAGACCTCTGTCTCAAGTCCGATCTTTGGAGAAGATGCTTGCGAGCGCGGGGATGAGTCGCGTGATCGTCGCAATCCAAGAAGTTGATCCAAGCACGGTGAACTCCCGATCTCGTCGCATGAGATCAAACACCTTCTTCGTGAGCGAAGCACTCCAAAGAAGATGGAGAACCGAGGAACATCGAGGCGGTGGCGTGGTGGCGAAGCGATGACGAAGTTTCTCCTCTAGGGTTTGGTGGACAGCCACCAATGGAGAAGAGAGGAGAGTTGGCATGTGGAAGGAGAGAGAGAGAGAGATTGTTGTATCTCAATTAAATTACCATAGAGAGAAAGGGGTGCCTCTCTATTTATAGGATTTTGGGAGTCCATGGATCACAATCCGTGGGACAAACCAAATCAATGGATGAGACTGTTTTGTGTTTAATACAATGGTCAAGATTGTTGTTGGTAAAAACCAATAACTAATAACTTGATTTAGATTAAATGTATTTGATAAATCAAATATGATTCAATACCTAATCAAATCAACCAAACATGGAGTTAATTGGTTGGAGAATCCACCCTCCATAAGTGGAGTGGACGGCCACCAATTTCCTTAGGGAAATTGTGGTCGTCCACCCTTCCAATATGGAATGGTGGGATCTCCACCAATCTTGAGATTTCTTGTAATCTCTTTATAATCTCCATGATATTTACAACAACTCTTGTTGTAAATTATTCTACAAAAATAATTCATAATTATTTTGAGAATATTGCTATCTTGCCATTGAAGATTTGTATATCACATTCACAACCCAAAATAAAATGTGATTTACATTTTCAATTAATTACACAATGTGAATCCAATTCACATCAATAATTAATCAACAAATATAAATCATAATAAGCTATCTCTCTAATACATTATAAATCATATTTATAATATATTATTTATAATTGGATATTTCTATCTACATTATTCTTATCCACATTAATTAAATCACATTTAATTATATTGAATAAATATACACATGCATGAAGATAATTAAATCACAATTAATAATCAATCTCTCAATGCTTAGATATAATTCAACTATGGAATTATTCTTGAACCCTTTCAAGAATAATGTGCTTTCTCCGTAGATACATGGAGATATGGACAGGGCGATTGTATTGTTCCACGTATAGTGACTTGGATATTGAGATCACATCTCAATCTCGATCTCATGGACCTCCCATAGATGTGTGATTGAATCAAGGTCATAGACCTAATCTTCTTATTGCATCTGAATCTCATTCAGATCAATGTCCAATACATGGACTAAGATTTGGTCACTTCTCTACTGAGAGGAGTCACTAAAATCCAAACATGTTTCATCACTCCCTCGAAATGGAAGCGTCATGGTTATACAATCACTTATGATCACATCACCCTCATGTATTCCCAACACCTGTACATCTTGCATACTGGAAGACCTATGATGAAACCTAAAGATATAGATCAATGTTATATTGTCTTCTTTAGGGTTTAATCATCAAGTTTCTCAATCTTGG
Source organism: Ottelia alismoides (assembly GCA_037367405.1). NCBI lineage: Eukaryota > Viridiplantae > Streptophyta > Magnoliopsida > Alismatales > Hydrocharitaceae > Ottelia > Ottelia alismoides. The sequence continues at coordinate 988,145 of JAZKJV010000620.1, forward strand.
TCATTGGTAATCGGTGTTGATCATATGATTTCTCAAAGCATATATCATACCTTTAAATTCTTGTCATGCTTCCAAAGCATGACGACCATGCATGGAATTTGATCAGTCCGAATACCTCATGAGTGAGCTCATGTCTTTCGGTTCACAAGTGAGCCTGTATGATCCCTTTGAGATATCGTATTACTCATATGTCCTTACATGCACACCAGCTCGCCGGTGTATAGACCTTGGTTAGGTCATCAACCTATTGATCTGCCAAATGTACACACTCAGACATATAGTAATACATATGTCTCTGGTCAAAGGATGTGTGCCTATATCATGACAGCATACGTCATAGGACTTTGGTTATCTCGATCTCGTTAAGTCAATCCATTGACTCAACTAATATGACACCTCAAAATCACTATTCCCATGTAGAGGACTTGCATCATGAGGTCGGTCAGATATCAGCCAAATGAGAAAGGATTGACATCTCCTACTCTGGCTGGAGATCATCACTTAACAATCATTGGTGATGCTTGATGAGTCCTCTATCTAACTCCTTAGATATTCATCCAAGCATCAGCCTCGATGATTCAATCAATGAATTAACAGCTGTATGATTATCAAGTTGGACATGGTACATATCCTTATCTGTACTAAGGGACCTATTATGCAAATTAGTTATTCTTCATTTCAGATCAGGGAATGATATTTGCAATAACATTTATTGCATAATAGCTCGCCGTGGGCTCGCATGTCCAACAATCTCCCACTAGCCCAAAGAGCCATTAATGGACTAATCATTTAACTCCGCACTCATGTGACAATCATAGGCTATTTAGAAAATAGCAAGGTAAGCTGATCCGTCACTCTGTTCCTAAGAGACTATGCCAAGTCCTTTTACGGCACTTGCATATCCCAAGGTAACAGTGCCCACATCCAATGCGAAGGTTGCATATATGCAGCCAATACTCAATTTTGTCAGTTATAGTGTCCTTGACACTACAACTTAAAAATTATCATAACCAGTTTTCTGTTATCCTTATCAGAAATGCCCTTATTCCTGGAGATCTCTATCTCCTAAGGTTGTCTTAGTTAAGACCTTTTAGATCTCCATCTATAAAGTCTTAATTTCATGAAGATAAGACTTAGAGATCACTATCTCACAAGATTTGTCCTCTATGATGATATAGTTATTACTGCAATCAAGTGTTTTATCACCATGGTGGGATTAGTAACAGTTTACTAGTCCCACTGCATGGTAGACATCTGGCTTTTGTATGCATCTAGTATACACTCGGCTCCTCAGAACTGATGCACAAGGGCTAGCAGTTTTAGCATTCACATCCTCAACTCTTTGAGATGTTATCCCTTTAGATAGGTCAGTACCATATCTTAATGGAAAGAAGCCTTTCTTGGAATTTTCCAGAAAATGGAATATGTCCAAGGTACACCACTAATGCGACGGTCTCAATACCCTCTTTCTTTGCTTGTGAACAACTTTAGAACTAAGATATAAGAGGTATCATTGAGATCATATCTCAAGATATGGAACAACCAGTTATAAAACACTTATTATTATCCACATATCATTTAAATGATTAGGAAATTATCTACATTTAGCACGATGAACACAATGACACTCCTACTAAACTTCACATGGTTCATCAAGATTCTATCTGAAATCATACCATTTATAATTTCATTAAATCTTATGTTCCAACTATAAGAAGCTTATATGAGTCCATTGATGGAATTCCTCAGCTTGCACACCTTGCTTTCCTTATCCATGAAGCCATGGGGTACTTCACATGAATATACTCAAAGAGGTATTCATAGAGGAATACAATCTCGACTCACATCTTGAAAATGCTATAAACAAGTTGTGTAGCTAGGATTAGCTATATTATGATGGATTTAAGCATGGTCATTTAAGAGCAAGTCTCATCGCAAGCGATGTCTTCTCTTCGGTGTGTAGCTCATGGCTACGGACCGTGCTTTTAAGGTCTCTACCTTCTCATCAGGTTCCATCTTTCTCCTGAAGATCCATTTACACCTTAATGGGCCTTACCCATATAGGTGGATCCTCGAGGGTCCATATACAACACTTGTATATTGAAGTGTACATTAGACTTTTATTGTTAACATCCATCTTTCCATGTCATGATCCTCGGGAGTTCATCACATAAAGTCCGATCATTTTCAGACTTAACTTACACATAGAATACATCCTCAAACTTATTTGAAGAAGTATTAGTTTTTCATCTTCAATTATTCTTTTAGTTTTTGATTTCAGGAGCCTCATTATCTTTTCAAGATTAATTGAGTTCCTTTACTTCATTTTCATCTTGATTCTCAAGAGAGTCATCCTCTAAGAATCACATTCTCAGAGATGAGATCTTTTAAGAATCTTAAGGTCATAAAGTAGGTATCCAATACCATCCTTTATTTTCCTAATGAAGTAGCATTCTCCAGTGCCAGATTCCAGATTACTTGCATGGAACCTTATTAGGGATATATATTGTAGTCTCTACTAAATATATACCTTGGAAACTAATAGATAATTATGCTAATATTCATCATTGATCATATCATGTCAAACATGATCCAATTGTATCTCCCTACAACTCTTATTGAGTTTAAATTTATTAGGAGGAGTGAGATAGAAATGATATTCATATCTCTATAAGGTATTCTATGAATTCATCTAATAGGTACTGACTACCTAGATTAGTTCGAATTCATTTAATCTTCCTTAAACTTTAGTTCTAAACCAAAATTGTGAAATCTATGAATAATTCAAAGGTTTCTAAGTGAAGAGAAGAAATCCCATATCATAAATAATCATTAATTGATATCACATATCTACAATGTTTATTCTGATATAGATGATTCACATACATCAATATGTATGGGATCTTGAACACCTTGACATCTTATACCATTCCCAAGGAAGGGTGTATTGGACATTTTTACTTTTGAATACAATATTCACAAGTATGTAAGATTTGAACATTTAGACAATCTAAGGTTTCATCTCTTACTAGTCTATTAATCACATCAACAGACAAATGTCCAGGGCTTGATGCCAGATCATTGTCAAATGATCTTCACTCTCCTATTGATCTTTTAAGGTTTAATTTCAGTATTAGAAATGTTAATGAACCATTCATTAATTTTCTAATTTAGTAGAGTCCACTAGATTTTAGATTACCATCTGAAATATCTCCATCATAACTCTTTATGATAGATCTATTACAGAATTCATATTTATTTCCAACATTTAAAAAAAACAATGATTGTATTCTGATATCTAGATCATAGAGACATTCTCTAAGACGAAGGATTCTCCCACTGAAAATAACAAGTCCAACTATCCAATAGAGACTGTGCAATAATTACACCAATGTCCATGTGGATGGCTATTGAACCTTAAGAATAAATTTTTCTAGTCTTCTAAAACATAAGCAACCAATTGAAAGTGTTATTAGAAGAATGAGATGCAATTATTAGACTTTGATCTTATCAAATAAGAAAGTCAATTTCAATGATTATATGTAGATGTAGATTATTCTGATTCACCATCTGGATCCTTGTCTAAGGATCCTAGATAGAAAGATAGTCACACTATCAGTACATCGGCTTATTGCAAAGTTGGCATTTATCCAAAAATTTGGATGTCATATGGAAGTCATAGAAGTACAGTCAACTCTTTGACTTTCCTTCTCACTTGGGTCCAACCCATGTTTCCACTGTGCTCCCTTCATCTATAAACAACCATTGCTTGAGATAAGGGATCTCTTATGTTAAATTCAAAAGATTTCAATATAAGAGCATTTCAACATTTATACATGTGCTTCATTCAATTCATACAATATGAATATTATGAAGCTTCATGAATGACCAGAGTATATACAGTAGAATGATGACACTCGTCGTATCTACATCCATCTAAACTCTTAAAACATTGGTTCAGGTAGGTACTCTAACATTTTGAATACATCATCCTTTATAGAGCCACCATGTCATTCATGATTAAATGTCGAGAGCACATATGTGTGCCAGAACATCTTCTTAGATTTTATAAGGATTAATTGCGATCGTCATCGACATGTCACTTCCAAAGTACATTTGATGAGAGATCAAGACTGTAGAGACATACAAACCCTAGGGTTGTAGTACTATTGTCTACTTAATTGTCATTCCTCATATGAGGAATACTTACACATTGCAATCACATACATTATGTGTCCAAATGCAAGTACAATATCTTGATCATGGATCAAATCCATGACAATTTACTGGTTATGATTGAATATAAAATTGAGTGGGTTTAATGAATGATTATCTGAAAAAAGAAATTTGCATAAACATATATAAATATATAATTTATTTTGATTTAGGAATTTTATATCAAAGTTATCTTGCTTTGTCAACAACGAAAGTTCATTCCCTTAATCACTTTTAATATAAGAGATATACTTACCATCATATCTTAGCAAGATCTGGGATCTCCTTCCTTATCTTGGTTACATCCCAATAATATGAGAACCTGTAACTCCGATAAAAAGAAGCGGGAACACATTCTGCCTTGCAAGTCCTACTTGCATTTCCCAATTCGGTCTTTAATACCAAGGCCGACCACCCCTAAGGTGATGTTGACCCGTCGTTAATTGAATCAACCGTCAACAGGAATAGTACACGCTAAGCGCAATCCAATATCACCCCAATAATATGAGGACCCGATATTGGGGTCACTACACATATGGCCTTACTCTTTCGAGAAGCAAAGAGCCCAATCCAGATGCACTTGCATACAGGACCTGTCACTTCAGACAGGAGTCTCCTACATGCAATCCCTGGTGACGAAAACCCTTCGCCTTGAAAGGAGACCATGGATGTCACTTATGTGATCCTCTACCTCATATTCAAATTTTAATTAATTATCATGAATTATATTCAGATAATTAATTCTTCCAAGGGAAATACTCATCTATTCATAATAGAGTGTTTTAATTATATATAATTAATTCAATTTCATTAAATCAATTATCAATCCAATTCAATCAACAAACTTGATTGGTTTTACTTGAGTATATATATGGTATTATCTCAAAGTACGTATTAATTCGAATTTTAATAATTAGAAAAATACATCTTCATTTCTCCTGCATTATCGAGTCCCTACCCTCTGTCATGGCCAGTACCGGCAGGAGTGGGACAGACCACACACGTTGCAACCTGCTACCCCAACGCTCCCTGACTAGACACCATATCCATCTCAATAAAGGATAATGTCAAATAGATCAATGTGTACTTGAGATGATCACCAGTTCTTCATTCGAAATTATACCATATAGTAATAATCAAAACAAATTTTATTGTAAGGAAATTTACTAGACAAATTCCCAATCCTATTCAAGCAAGTTGTTTGTTGATTATGTTTCCAATTATGATCTAGATCAAATCTAATAATTTATTTGTTATGGCCATGTCAATTAAGGAAATAATCATAATTAAATATTTCTCAAATATTTTCCATAATTTTTTCAGGAAATTAACAATTAATTTCACTAATTGACAATCACATGGCTCTTGATTACGAATGTAATTTCAGCAGTGACCCCTACTTACTAAAATTAACATATCTCAATCAAATCATATCCAAATTATGCAAAATAAATTTACAAAGATGCTCATTGATTTATGACAGAACCTAAGTGATATTTCACGCATTTCTAGGAGCATCAAAACAGTTATTAACTCATTAATCATGTTAAGATTCGCAGTTCCCGCAACAGTGAATACGTGTTCATTAAAACGACCATATCTCGAGCAAACGGAATCCAAATTATGTAAACTCAGATCCTATGGTTTCCTTATTTTATGGGGAAAAATACAAGTGATTAATTCTTGTTTAAACATTTTAAACAGGGCCGAATTTATTCACTAAACTGATGTGCGAAAATGAAATGCAATAAAATGCTTTCGCAACCTTAACGAACCCAAGTCGTCCTAGGTTTACGGATCGTAGCCAAAACCTTCAACCTGGATCTGATACCACTTGAAGGATAAGGGATAATCCTCAAGTGCATCACGAGAGCATGAGGATCATATCGAATATGACGAAGAGCGACTAGTCGAACTACTTGTTCTATGCAGCGGAATTAAAAAAATTTCATGTAATGAAACCACATGATCCATGAATGATTCTCAGATCGTTTCATCTAAAACCACATCAATTATAAAGGAATACCTCTTGTATCATGGTTGATCGAGTCTCTACGAAAAGAGACCTCCTATCTCAAGTCCGATCTTCGGAGAAGACGCTTGCGAGCGTGGGGATGAGTCGCGTGATCCTCGCAATCCAAGAAGTTGATCCAAGCACGGTGAACTCCTGATCTCATGGCATGAGATCAAACACCTTCTTCGTGAGCGAAGCACTCCAAATAAGATGGAGAACCGAGGAACGTCGAGGCGGCGGTGCGGTGGCGAAGCGACGACGAAGTTTCTTCTCTAGGGTTTGGTGGACAACCACCAATGGAGAAGAGAGGAGAGTTGGCATGTAGAAGGAGAGAGAGAGAGAGAGAGAGAGCTTATTGTATCTCAATTACATTACCATAGAGAGCAAGGGGTGTCTCTTTATTTATAGCGTTTTGGGAGTCCATGGATCACAATTCATGGGACACACCAAATCAATGGATGGGATTGATTTGTGTTTAATACAATGGTCAAGATTGTTGTTGGTAAAAATCAACAACTAATAATTTAATTTAGACTAAATATATTTGATAAACCAAATTTGATTCAATCCCAAATCAAATCAACCAAACATGGAGTTAATTTGTTGGAGAATTCACCCTCCATACATGTAGTGGACGCCCACCAATTTCCTTAGGGAAATTGTGTCCGTCCACCCTTCCAATATAGAAGGGTGGGATCTCCGCCAATCTTGAGATTTCTTGTATTCTCTTTGTAATCTCCATGATATTTATAACAACTCTTGTTGTAAATTAATCTACAAAAATAATTCATAATTATTTTTAGAATATTGCTATCTTGCCTTTGAAGATTTATGAATCACATTCACAACCCAGAATAAATTGTGATTTACATTTTCAATTAATTACACAATGTGAATCCAATTCACATCAATAATTAATCAAAAAATATAAATCATAGTAGCTCTCTCTAATACATTAAAAATCATATTTATAATATATTATGAATAATTTGACATTGCTGTCCACATTATTATTATCCACATTAATTAAATCACATTTAATTATATTGGATAAATATCCAGATGCATCAAGATAATTAAATCACATTTAATTATCAATCTCTCAATGCTTAGATATAATTCAACTATGGAATTATTCTTGAACCCTTTCAAGAATAATGCGCTTTCTCTGCAGATACTTAGAGATAAGGACAGGGCGATTGTATTGTTCCACATATAGTGACTTGGATATTGAGATCACATCTCAAATCTAGATCTCATGGACGTCTAACAGATGCTTGATTGAATCAAGGTCGCAGACCTAATCTTCTCAGTGCATCTGAATCTCATTCAGATCAATATCCAATACAAGGACAAAGAATAGGTCACTTCTCTACTGAGAGGAGTCACTAAAATCCAAACCTGTTTCATCACTCCCTTGAAATGGAAGCATCATGGTTATACAATCGTTTATGATTACATCACCCTTAGGTATTCCCAACACCTATACATCCTGCATACCGAAAGACCTATGATGAAATCCAAAGATTTAGATCAATTTTATACTTTCTTCTTTAGGTTTTAATCATCAAGTTTCTCAATCTTGGTCATTGGGAATTGGTACTGATCATATGCTTTCTCAAAGCATATATCATACCTTCAAATTCTTGTCATACTTCCAAAGCATGATGACCATGCACGGAATTTGATCAGTCCCGATACCCCATGAGTGAGCTCATGTCTTCTAGTTCACAAGTGAACCTGTATGGTCCCTTTGAGAGATTGTATTACTCATATGTCATTACATGCAAACTAGCTCACCTGTGTATAGACCTTGGTTAGGTCATCAACCTATTGGTCTACCAAATGTACACACTCAGACATATAGTAATACATCTGTCTCTGGTCAGAGGATGTGTGCCTATATCGTGACAACATACATCATAGGACTTTGGTTATCTCGATCTCGTTAAGTCAACCCATTGACTCAACTAATTTGACACCTCCAAATAACTAGTCACATGCAAAGGACCTACATCAAGAGGTCGGTCAGATATCAGCCAAATGAGAAAGGATTGCCATCTCCTACTCAGGCTGGAAATCATCACTTAACAATCATTTGATGATGCTTGATGAGTCCTCTATCTAACTCCTTAGATATTCATCCAAACATGAGCCGCTATGATTCAATCAACGAATTAATAGTTGTATGATTATCAAGTTGGCCATGGTACATAACCGTAATTGTACTAAGGGACCTATTATGCAAATTAGTTATTCTTCATTTCAGATCAGGGTATGATATTTGCAATAACATTTATTGCATAATGGCTTGCCGTGGGCTCACATGTCCAACAATTCCCTTCTAAGTTCAAGTGCAACCAGCTCTAGAACATGAGGTGGAGAAGAGAATGGATGGTAGCTAGTGTAGATACCTATCTTATGATGCTTAGACGGTGTAACCAAATCATTCGGTTGTAGGCTCACATGTATCTTGGACTTTGAAGCTCATGCTTTCTTATTGACTATATACACACTCCGATAGGAATTGATTTCTCTTTGATTTTTGCACGTCTATTTTTTTGGAGTTTTTTTTATTTTTTCATTTAAAAAAACTATATACAGCAGCATTTACATAGGGACTTTTCCTTCTTGAACCAGTAGATTATCCCTATTTTCAAGCATTATTGCAACCCAGGACATTTTGTTTTTGGACCTCTTGGCTACTGGATCGGTTTAGGTCACAATGGCCATGGAATCCTGACTTCATATGTTTCCATTCTCTTTTGTCTCATACTGGCAAATCCATCCTCTACCACTTCAACTGAGTTGAGCAAGGTGTAAGGTGTAGCATTGCAAGTTAGGTCACTGTCAACAAGAGTCGTGTGTGTGTTCCAAAATATTCTACTTAGGTAGTCAAGATGACATTGAGCCAAGTCCTGTGGTCAAAGAATTAAGTCTAGTAAACTTAACGCATCTCCATTCCAGTTCCTATAAGGTTCCTATGATTAGGTAGATTTAGGTCCAACCAAGCTTCAATCTTTGGATTTTATTTAGACTAGTTGAACTATCATTATCAATCTGAAAAATGCAAATTCCATGTACAATAGAAGAAAATGTTTTTTTGTGAAGCAATTTTCTATTTTAAACTTTTTATGGATTTTTGGAAGAAGTTTTGCAAATTTTTATGTAGGTTTTTTAAAATATTTTGCAAAGTTTTCAGAGTTTTGAATTTTGCAGATTTTTAGGGCTTTTTGAATAAAAGTTAGCGAAAGAAATATGTACAACTATTTACACGAGAGTGCTTCAAATTTACAAGAGTTAGGGTATTTTAGAAAGGGATTTTACAAGATGAGTGTTAGTGATTATTTACAAAATCTATATTCAAGTTTTACACATTTTTTGTAAGGCATTTATTTAAGATATTATTTACACAAGGTTCTTAAAACATATGAAAACATTTCTGCAAACATTTTGAAAGCTTATTTTTGCAAATAATTTTAATAAACAATTTTACAAACATTTCCAATCCTTGAAAATCATTTTGCAAATATTTTCCAAAAAGTCTATATAGGTTTTTCAAAAGTTTTTTCAACCATTTTTCAATCATTTAAAAACATATTTTCAAAAAGAATATATTTACATAAATAAAAGAAATTTTTGTAAACAAAACATTTTTAAAAAAAGTTTGAAAGCATTTTACAAAAGTTTTCCAAATAATTTTCGAAAGATTTTTCAGATAATTTTTCAACCATTTTTAAAATTATTTTGCAAAATATTTTAATCGATTTATTACAGGTATTTACAAAGAATTTTGGTGATTTTGTTAATTATCCATATTATTGAAGAAACGAAAGTATGAGTTATGGATAAAGTATATACAACGTATATAGGACCCTCCAACATACTTAGCTTGAGCTTTGTCCTCATAGATCAGAGAGAAAAAAGGAATACATAACTCGTACTAAGTATAGAACAATCTATACTACAACGACTAATGAATCAACGAATGAGAAGTTGATCCTCCCCCTTATATAAAGGATGAAATAATCTTAAATATAGCAGGATGTACACAAGGCAAGGAGGGTCAAGGGTGGGGATATACAAATTCATTGGCTCGACCTGTCCCAGACTATACTTAGGATGAAATATACCAAAGTATAGACATAATATCAAGAGTTGAGAGGACAGGTGAGGGATCACAGAAATGAATAACTCGAGGTACTCACCCCCTATACTTAGGACAAAGTACATCCAAAGTATAGAAATGATGAAAGGGTGAACACTTGTTCAGAAGAATTAGAAAAATGAAAAGGAAAAGAAGAAAAGAAGAAAAAGAAAATATTTTTGTGATTTTTCTACTCAAATATATGACTTGTCTTATTCTGTGAGCTCATCTTCAAACCAAACTTCAATAGAATCTACAATGGATAAGAATTTGACATGCTCTAGATATGTCTTCAGCAACTGTCTGTTGACTACAAATGGATTTGTGTCATGTGACAATTCAGATATCAATAAACTCTCGTTGTCCTGCATAGTTTTTATTATTGGTTCAGTCCATTCGCTCTTCAGTTTTCATGGGAAAATCTTCAACTTTAAATCAAATAACCACACCTTCTATCCAGATTCGAAAGTATTCCTACGGATGTATTTGTCATACCATTTCTTGACTTTCTCTTTGTACATAAGGTTCTTATCATATGCTTAGTCTCAAAACTCTAGAAAATGGTTAAGATCAACTTTTTGGTTCTTTCCCGCTTTCTCCGAATCAAGGTTACACATGTTAAATGCCCAAAGTGACTTATGAATTAACTCCACAGGCAGGTGGCATGGTAGGCCATAGACAAGGCGGTCGGGAGACATGCCAAGAGCAAACATGTACGTTGTACGATATGCCTAAAGAACTGAATCAAGCAGCTATGACTAATCTTTTTGTCTGGATGTACAAGCTTCTGCAAGATAGTTTTGATCTCCATGTTTGAGCATTCTGCTAAGCCATTTGATTTAGGGTGGTACAGTACTGCAACATGATGTTCAATGTTGTATTCTTTGGTCAACTTCTTGACCTTTGTTAATGAAGTGGATCCCCCATCATATATGAGAACCTTAGGAATCCTTAACCGCAAGATGATATTGTTCTTCAAGAAGGGATAGACTGTGCACCTGTATGTGGTTCGAGCAGGGATTGCCTCTACCCATCTGCTAACATAATCGACAAGCATCAAGATGTATTCAAAGCCCTGAATGTTAGGGAATAGGCCCATATAGTCAATGCCCCAGGCATCGAAGATGTTGGATATCTGAATGTATTTCAAAGGAATTGTGTCTTATATACTGACGTTCATGGGCATTCTCTAACAATCAATACATTTATTTACATATTCTACTGCATCCTTGAATAAAGTCGCCCATCAAAGGTCAGATTGGAGTACTTGTGTTGACATCTTCTTTCCAGAATAGTGTCCACCAGCTTCAAGCTTCTGATAGTGGTCTAGGACACCCATTATTTCCTCCTTAGGTATGCACATCCTCATGATGTAATCTACACTGATCCTCCCAATGGTTGAAGTGAATGTCAGCCAAGAATTTGTCAAGTTTGATCTTTGGCAAATCCAATGGAGTTTTCTTGGTGATAAGATAGTTGAAAATGTCTACATGCCAGGGGAGAGAGGATATAGAAAAGATTTCCTCGTCTGGAAAAGTTTCTGTAATAGGAATGGAGTTCTTCTTTGGAGATTCAACTTTTATAATTATGGAAAGATGATTTGCAACCACATTTTTAACGCATGTTTTTCACAAATTTCCAAGTCAAATTCTTGAAGTATAAGAATCCAACGAATTAGACGAGGCTTGGCATCTTTCTTGCTCTATAAGTATTTATTGGCAGAATGGTCAGTATAGATGCGATATGAACTTCTCCAGGGAAAACACTACGGCTAGCAGTTCTTTCTCTATTACTTTATTTTCTTTTGGGGTCTCATCAAGTGTTATGCTAGAGTAATGAATCGCAAATGCCATCTAATCTCATCTTTGTACTAACATAACATCAATTTCATCTGTCAGGATCTCAAAGGGAAGAGACCAATCAGGCAGCTAGAGGACAGGAGCATGTGTGATCAGTTTCTTCAATAGATTGAAGGATTGGAGGATCTGATCATCAACTACAAAATTAGCCTCATCGTCAAGCAACTCAGTCAACGGTGGGGCAATCTTGTTGAAGCCTTTAATGAATCTACGATAAATTTTGACATGCTCCAAAAACAACTGGACATGCTTGAGATTTGTGGGTGGCTCATGTTTCGAAATTACGTCTACCTTGGTTAGGTCAACCTCCATGCCATGATTGGAGATAACGTGACCCAACACAATTCCTTCAGTCACCATGAAGTGACTCTTCTCCCATGAAAGTACAAACTTCACCTCACAACATCTTTTCAGAACTCGGTCTAAGTGGACGAAACATTGATCAAACCTATCACCATGGACCGAGAAGTCATCCATAAAAACTTCGAAAAAACTTCCTACCATATCAGAAAATACCTCCAACATGCATCTCTGAAATGTAGCTAATGCATTGCATAGTCCAAAGGGCATTCGACGGAAGGCGTATGTTCTGAACAGGTAGGTGAATTTAGTCTTCTCTTGACCGTCTGGAGCGATGGCGACTTGATTATATCTGATTTAGCTGTCCAAGAAGCATAAATATTCCTTCGTGACCATACTTTCGACTATCTGGTAGATGAAGGGCAATGGAAGTGATCCTTCTTGGTTGCAAGATCTAAGCATCTGTAGTCCACATAGATGCATCATGAGGTCGACACTCAGGTCAAAGTCTCTCTCCTTTGTCATTGGTGACTATGGTGATCCATGACTTCTTAGGAACTATGTGCAAGGTACTCACCCATTTGTTGTTAGAAATGGGATAGATAAATCCCGCATCACACCATTTGGTAATTTCTTTCATGACTAACTCTCACAGGTTTGGATTCAATCTTCTCTAAAATTCATGGGAGGGCTCGCTATCTTCTTCAAGATAAATGTGATGCGAGAACAATTACGGATTTATCCCATGGAGATCTGTGATATTCCTACCAATTTCCTTGCGCTTTCTTTCAAGAACCTCAAGCATACTAGATTCTTATTCTTCAGACAAATGAGAATTGATAATGACTGGATGCATGTATGGCTCACCGGTAAGGAGGGCATACTTCATGTTGGAGGGATGAGGCTTTAGCTCTGCGGAGAAGGAGTCTGCTTCGTGGTGACTTCAAAAATTGAGGCAGGTGTCTGCTCCTTCAGCTATTTGTTGTCCACCATTGTACAATTCTGACTCAGAATTCATGATATGACACATATCTGCAATCAATTCATACTTCTTAGATGAGGATGGCTATTCAAGAATCTCATAATATCCATTAGCTAGCATCTCATCATCAAAGACATTAGGAATATTGACTGTGATTTCTAGACCTTCCTCAAGAGAGAGGAATGTTTGTGTCTCATTATTGTCTAAGAACAAAACTATATTTCTGATTTCAGCTAGAAATTCACAGTCTTCTTTGCCATATGGTTCAAGCACTCTCGCAACTGATGCCACTTTAGCAGGTTTGGCTTCTGAGACCGTCCCAATCAGAACTTTGTCAATGCTGGAACGGAATGTAATTTCTTTAGTGCCATAATCTACCACCGCCTCAATCGTTAGAAGGAATGGCTGACCGAGGATGATTGTGGTGTGGAGGAAAGGTGCAGAGGTGTCCAAATCAAGAACAATGAAATCCACTGTAAACTGCATCCCTTGGACTATGACGATGACGTCCTCTAACATGCCCCTGGGTCGCTTGACGGATCTATCTGCGAAATTTAGAATTATCTTTGTATGCTCGAGCAATCCTGCCCCAAATTCCTTGAGCAGGGAATACGACAATAAATTGATTGGTCATACACTATCGAGCAGTATGCGCTCAAACTCTTGGTTATAAATTAGGCATCAAACGAGTGGTGCTCCCTTGACTTTCTATTTGCTTGGGAGGTTGATGATAGTGTTCCCAGTTGCCATGGTCAGAACTTGCATGTCAATTCTCTATCTCTTTTGTCTATTTGGAGGCTTTTTGGTGCATGCCTCTTTAAGTCATCTTTTTACTGTAGGCATGTACTCCATGACTTTCAATAATGGCATTTCAAGAATAAAGTTTTGCAATATGCTCACAATCTCAGGATTAAACAAAGCATTTTTCAATTTTTTACAATTTTTACTTTAATTGCTTGCGAAAAAGTAATATTTACATCAGATGAAACTATACTAGGTAAAATTGTGTCAATATCATGATGTATAGGTAGATGGGAAAAAATGTGAAAAATCATCTACATGTTGTGGACCAGAAAATGGAGCAAACTCGGCTTCTTTGGTTGGCTGTGGTTTAGCTATTATTGTTGGGGTTGGTGTCTCCTTCACTATCATGGGATCACCTTGGCCGCTGATGTTTGTTTATATGTCTAAATTTTCTTAATTTTTTGTATTTGTTTTGGTGTTGCATCATCAAAAATATCTCCAGCCCCTACGGCTGGTGTGGATGAAGACTCGCCTTTGGATGATGTAGATTTTTCCTTCACTGTCGCAGGTGATTTGAGTGTCCTACCACTCCTGAGAGTTACAACATTGTATAAAACAATATAATTTCTTCCTGATTCATAATGAACACTACAAACTACATGCTCCTTGCGACGGAAGTTATTTGGATATGCTTCAGCCTGGGCCATAATGGTAGTTTTCATGCTCCTTAGGTCATCAATCTTCTGGCTCACCTCATCCATGTTCTATGTGAGTTGTGCCAAATAATCCAAGGTAGGGTTAACCAGGGAAACCTCAAAAGATTCAGCCTTATAAGCCCGTTGACTCTACTGATAGTGTGAGGGAGGCTGTTGCTGATTACCCTGAGAGTACTAAGGAGGAGGAGGGGGAGGAAAAGAAAGGTATTGCCGATACTATAGGGAGGAGTACTGGTGATGATACGGAGTAGCTGATTGTTGATACTGCTAGTAGTTGTTCTACCTCCAAGTGTATCCTTGTTGCGGAGCCTGCTCGTGATGGGCCGACTTGGGCTGGTAGTTCCGCCCTTCTGATTGTTGGAAGAATGGTCAACTCGAATTGTGTTGACCATGGGGTAGTCCCTGAGGATGAGTTAGCTACTGATAATTACTCTTGAAACCATTCACCTCCTGAATGAGTGGAGGAGGTGTGGAACATGGCTTGATGTACTAAGGCTGGAACTCAAATGGTTGGTAGATGACCATCTGCGTATGTGGTTATGGCATCTACGTCTCAGGAGCTTTCACGTAATATACATGCAAGACCATGGGCTAACTGGGACTTGGCTGAGGCGATTGTGGATGTGTCATCTCCTTCTTCTCAGTTGGAGGCTCATGTGCAACTGTTACTACATTGTAGGAACTGATAATGTTCACCAGTAGCTCTAGCTGCTTGGTGATAATGTCGAGCTTGTCCCAACCTTTCATGCGTTGATCGATCCCGATGAACTTCTTTAGGTCATGCGACCTCTTATCAATGATATCTACCTTGGACAAGTGACTCCCAATGATGCTCAAGTTATACTTATCACCCCTGTCTACTTCTTGGTTATCTACCATATTCACATTCTTGCGGAGGATCTATGGTGGCGGTTGAATTTAGAAGAAGCAAGATGAAGAGAGCACGATATTTCTTTCAGCCATCTCCTAAATGATCTACAATATTGCATCCTCATCATTGTTGAAATGTAAACCTCTACAAGCAACATCAAACAGACGTTGACTATTTTCTATCAACCCCCTGAAGAAATGCTGGACCAAGCTGGTCTTCGGTATGTCATGGTAGGGGAACTTCTCAATCGGATCGTTGAAACACTCCCATGTCTCATGGATGGACTCTTGGGGTCCCTGGTAGATGCTAGCAATCTTCGACCGCATGAAATTTAGAAGGTCGATAGGATAGTACTTGTGTAGGAAAGCAAACCAGAAATCCTTCCAAGTCATCACCACCTTCCCCAAGTAGTTGATCCAGTAGAGTGCTTTGCTTTGTATGTTGAATGGGAAGGTTGTCATCTTAACTACACCCAATGGGATGTTGGGGTATGCGTGGTGCTATAGATACGACTAAATTGTTGCAGAATAATGTAAGTCTCTGATGACCACGCCAAATGACCAAGGTAAAGGTATCAATCAGTCGTCGCGACCTCAATCACTCAGCTAGGTCGATCAAGAAAAATATAGACCACCAAATAGATGAAAATCAATCAAAATACGAAATAGCAGTCCTGCTATTAATTTAACCTGGTATAGCGACCAGGGTCGAACACAAGGAGCACGGGTTGGCCTTGCGGCCTACGAAGTAGTCAAAAAGGAAATAAAATAAAATAAGAAAATAATTTTTTGGTGGTTTCTAATTATTTTATATTTTTTTTGGATTTTTAATGTATTAAGAAAATAATAAAAGCTAAGGCACTATACACTTCAACAAATTATTAAAAGCACTAAAAATCAACCAAAAATTCTAACAAAATATTTTTATGTGTTTTATAATTTTTAGTGTTTTTGGTGAATTTTTGGGATTTTTCTGATGTTTATTTAATTTTCTAAAAATCAAAAAGTGACTAAAGCAGTAGGTACTGTCCAGCCGAGCTAAAAGGGCCTAGATAAAATATCTAAAGGCCCCAAATTAGCTGGGAGGTAATTTTCCTGTAAAGAGAATCAAACAAGGAAAATTTAGGCACCTATATTATTATTTTTGGTTTTTTGGTTTAGTTATTAGAATTTTTATAAGATTTTGAGTGTTTTTCGATTTTTAGGGGTTTTCAGTAATGAAAAAAAGCCAAAATTGGCTAGAAAATCAAGCACAACAAAATAGACAGTAGACAATTTTTTTGTAATTTTTAAACAATATTTAATATTTTTTTAGGGTTTTTAAAGTTAGACAGTAACGAAAATGGAGGTTTTTTAATTTTTAAAATAATCAAATTAAAACAAAAATGTCCTCAAAAATCCTCGAAAAGTTTACACTATGGCAGGAGCCATGTGTCCAATTTTCATTGGATTTGGAGGTAATTTGCTATTTTATTCAAAAATAAAGAGGGGGCACAGTGCACAGGGACCAAAGTGCAAATACCCGGAAGTCTAGGGGGTCTGGTGCAATTAACCAAGCAAAACACGTGCTACGCGCGTGCCAGGGGCACTCAGGGACTCAAATGTAATGAAAATAAGTCCCGAGGGCTATTTGGTAACAGGTACCAAAAGCCTAGGGGCTTATCTGCAAAATACCCACAAATATTCGCGCATGCTCAATTAAAATACTCACAGGAGTATAAATGCAAATAAACACAAACTTTCATTCATTCATTAACAGTCAGAACTACAGGGGCATGATATGCAAATAAGCCAAAAACTCACGTGTCGATGCACGTGTCAAACCATACACAGGGGCATAAATGCAAACTAACCAGAGTACGGGGTCCTCTATGCAAATATCCCAAAAACTGAACAACTATATTACGTATTTACAGGACTAACTACGAAATGCAATAAACAGAAGGGCCTAAGGGTAGTTTACCCTTTATTAATGGAGCGGCTGGATGGAGGCCACGTGGAGCATCTGACGGTGGCGAACAACGGGCGCTCCACAGCTGGGCTCCTTGGGCGAATCCGACGGTGGGGGTTCAACCACGTGGAGGATCGAATGGTGTAGGGCACAGGTGTCTAACCCTCGTGCATCGGACGACTGGGATCAACCCT
The DNA here is from genome assembly GCA_037367405.1 of Ottelia alismoides. Lineage (NCBI taxonomy): Eukaryota > Viridiplantae > Streptophyta > Magnoliopsida > Alismatales > Hydrocharitaceae > Ottelia > Ottelia alismoides. The sequence continues at coordinate 1,006,137 of JAZKJV010000620.1, forward strand.
CCTCAGATCTTACGGTGAATGCGGCTCCTGAACGGACGATCCAGATGAAAACTGGAGCGGGAGGGCTAATCGGACGTCGGCTGAAGGTCGAGGAAGAACAGTTCGCCGGCGAAGTTAGTCAGCCACGTGTGTGCGCTCCTGACCTCCTCACGGGGCGCTGGGGATCGGAAAAGGTCTGGCGTGGGCCTCCGCGTCTGATGGGGGTCTCTGATGACCAGGCCGAGCTCTGAGGAGCTCCGACGAGGTCAGCGGAGCTGCGCCTCCTGGCTCGATGTCGAAGGACCTCATATGGCCCTCATTGAACCTGCAAAACTGTCCAGAAGGCTCACGGGTCGAGGGCAAATTGCCTCGACCCGGTTAGGCGGGTGAAGGTGGACTGTGGAGCGATATGGGCGAGCTCCGGCGAGGGGGGTAGATGGTGGAGCTCGAATCCCAGCTCCTGTGCGAGCTGGGGTAGATGGGGATATGGAGAAGGTGCGCGGGAAGGAGGCGATGGTGAATGTGGATCCCGATGATCGAATAGAGCTATGGAGTGGTCGGAATCGGCGTAACACGGCGGAGCGGCGATTTGGGGGAAATGGAAAATCAAAGAAAAAGAAAGACCTACGAGATTACCTGGGTGGCTGATGAGACTGGGGATGAGCTTGCGCAGCTCTGGGTCGTCACCTCGAGGAGCGTCTCCCTCCGAGGCTCGAGCTCCAGCCGGTGGCGGAGCAAGGCGGCGAAGCTTCGCCGGATCAGTGGTCACGCTCCCTCTCCTCTCTTCAACAGCACAGGACGCGAGCTGTGACTCTCACGAGCACGCTGGAGCTCACAGGGGGTGGAATCGAATGGCCAAAAATGAGAAATGAGGAGGCGGAGCTGAAGCTTTATATGCTGGAGAGTCCGGGAAGAAAGGCGCGGGTAGGGCATGGAAGCGCGCAGATCCCGAGGGGAAGGCTCCGGCGAGGGTCTCGGATACATCATTAAGGAGTCAGACCCAGGGTTTAGGTGGTAGACGATCGGGTTTAGATGGGGAAAATCCGAGAAACGGGTCGCCCGCTAAGGACCCGTGGGAAGTGGTCCTGGGGGGGTAGTTGACCGGGCGGTCAACAATCCCAGGACCAATAGGGATCGGCCACGTGGACAATATTTGGAAGTGAAATAACAGGTGGCAAACGGCCGAATTAGTGAAAACTTAAAACATGAAATATTTTTATTTTATTTTTTTTCTATTTTTTAGTGATTTTTAATTAATTTTTCAAAATAAAAATAAGGTATATACATAATATGTTATATATAGGTGTATATACACTAAATGGAATTTTAATTTTTGATTTTTAATTCTTATTTTTATACAATTTTATTCCCATTTTATATTTTATTTATATTATAAAATAAGGAATAAAAAGACATTTTTATTTTATTTTTATTATTTATATACATATGTGAAATAAATACATATATACATTTATATACATGGTGTATTTACAATATATTTTTGTGTTTTAAATTTTGTTATTTTTATTTTGTTTTTGTTTTAGTTGTTTTTATTTTATTTATTTACATTATATAATGTAGAATATTTACAAAAATTTTGGAGATTAATTTTATTTATTTATAAGGCTGAATAAATATAAAGGTGGTTCTATATACAAGTTGATCATGTACATGAATGATATTTTTATTTTCTTTTTAATTTTTTAATTTTTATCTTGATTTTATATTTAGGAATATATACAAATATCTACAAGCCAATTTTGCATCTAATTTTGTGAGGAAAATATTTTTATTTTATTTACATAAATATGTACACACATGAGCCCCTATCTCCCTCTACTTTGGCTTTTATGCGGTCAGGCCCATGCTGAGCCCTCCCTTGGGTTATGTTGCTCAATATTTATTCTAAATATTTCCCTCTTTTTCTTTTTAATCTTTATTCGTTTATTTTTGTACAAAAACATGCTAATTATAGGATTTTACACAATGCATGCTTTTGGTAATTATTTCTATTTACAACTATATACATGCATTTGCAAAGGTTTTTGTAGCTAAAATATAAGAATAAAGAGTGATGAATGAGTATTCATCACCCCCCTATACTTAACTTTGCTAGTCCCTTAGCAAACACTTATTTTGAAAAAGAAGTGAAAAAGAAATAAAGAAAAAGAAAAAGAGAATGTACATGGATCAAGGCTGATTATTAAACTTGCCTTCATTAAATTAAGGTATGGAGCTCGATCAGATCTTTGGATTATTAATGTGTCGGAACCTTTTTTGGACTTAAGTCTAAAACTCAACAGCCTCTAAGTTCCACTATTCTATAACCAAGACTCCTCAATGCTCCAGATCAGAACAAGTCATCAATCACAAACCCTGAAGACCATGAATCTTTTCTTGTCCTGTGAATGTGAGGTCTAAGCTCTCCACCTCAGAAATGGCAACTTGACAACCCTCCCCAACAAGATAACTCTATGACCTCAATCTGGCCACTCTTTCCTCGAGGAGCGGGGTATTCCCTTCTAAGTTCAAGTTCAACCGGCTCAAGAAGAGGAGGAAGAAGAGAATGGGTCAAGGCCAGTGTAGCCGAGTACCCTTGGGAGCTTGACCAGTGTAGCCAAGTCTCCCTGCTGCAAGCTACATCAGGAGGATCATGAAACCAAGCTTTGCTTATTGCAATCTATATACATACTCCGGTGGGATTATCATTTTCTATCAGACCCACCACTTTTTTGGAGTTATTTTCTTTTTGCACATTTTTTTTCAAGTGCATCTATACAACATATACATGTGCAGCGTATATACAAGGACTTTTTCCTCTTGAGCCAGTAGACTATCCCTCTTTTGAAGCTTTATTGCAACCCACAACTCCCGTCGTTAGACCTCATGGCAACCAGACCAAGTTGAGACGCACTTCCTTCACTAAAAGAAGAGGAGAGGTTCCGCCTAGAAGTACTACCCTCATATGCTACCCCAAGTCAAGGAAGACTGCCTCCTCACCATCTCATCCGTAGAGAGCTCGGTGCATAGTGCTGGTGTCCAAGTAAAGCCATTGTCTATATGAGTCATGTGTTGTTGTTAAGTGCTCTACTTAGGCTCATTGAGATGGCATGTGATCATAGCCTAGTGGACTCAACGAATTAAGTCACCATGGACCTGAAAAGCCTTAAACCTAAGCCCTATAAGATTCCTCTTAGAAATTAGGTGGATTAAGATCTTAATCAAGCTCCATTTCTCAATTTGATTCCAGGCTAGTTTAAATGTCAACTATCATCCAAAAAAACTATATACATATGTACAAAAGATGCTATTTACACAAAGTTTACAAGCATGCAAAATTTTTGAAAAATGTTTTGAAATCATGTATGAATGATGCATGAAGTGCAAGTTTTGCAAAAAGATATTTACACAAATTTACACACGATTTTTGCAAACTTTTGATTTTCAAAACATTTTGGAAAAATTTTGTACTATATACATAATTTTGATAAGAATATATTTACACAAACTTTACACAAAAGATTTTTGAAATCATTTTTACAAAAATAATTTGTACACTAGCTATTTATGTGCAAATAAAAGAAGTTTATGTACATGAAAACTTTTTAATTTTTGTGATTTTTAGCCATTTTATTTATTAACACACTCACACACAGTACGAGTTATGGCTAAAGTATATATGAAATATATACACACCCCCCTATACTTAGCTCGAACGATGTCCTCAGAGTCAAGAGCGATGAAGAAGACATAACTCGTGCTAGGTATAGGGAAGTAAAAAGGAAGGCTATGAATAAATGAAATAGAAAAGTCAAAAAGGTCTCGGGTTTTCCCCCTATACTTAGGATCAAGTAATCCTAAGTATAACAGGCTGTATACTAAGGGAAAACCGAGAGGAGAATGTACAGGGTCTACCCCCCCCTAAACTTAGGGTGAAATATCCCTAAGTATAGGCAGCAAAACAGGGGTAGAAAGAAACAAAAGAAATACCCGAAAGTCTCACATCCCCCCTATACTTAGGGTAAAGTACACCCTAAGTATAGCATAATCACAAGATGAAGAAAGGGATGTGGGACTAAAGAATGTAATGATATGGACATCTGGTTCTATACAAGGCGGAAGATCAGTGAAACTCAGGCGTGAGATGCATTAGATGTGAGTCAAAGACCACATCTCACGCAAAATGAATAGGGGCAAGATCAATGACCCGCGGCTCATGATCTAGAAATGGCTTGAGCCGCTGGCCATTCACTCGAAAGGTACTCTCAGAAGACAACTCGGATATATCAATGCTTCCATTATCGTGTACCTTTCTGACCAAGTAGGGTCCCTTCCACTTGCTCTGTAGCTTCCCTGGAAACAAACGAAGCCTCGCATCAAACAGCCATACTCTCTGTCCAATCTCAAAATGCTTGTGGCTGATGTGAGAATCATGCCACTCCTCCACTCTCTCCTTATATTGTAGGCTGTTTGAGAAAGTTGTATCTCTAAGCTCCTCCAAGGCTACTAACTCTGCCCTCCTCTGGTCTCCTACACCATCTGGATCCATCAGAATGTCAGTAACTGCCCATAGTGACCTGTGCCTCAACTCAACAGGCAAATGGCATGGCTTGCCATATACGAGGCGAAAGGGAGATGTGCACAATGGTGTCTTGAAAGACGTCCTATATGCCCACAAGACCGAGTCCAAGAGCTGTGACCAATCCTTTCGGTCAGGGCGGACGACTTTCTGCAATATAGTCTTGATCTCCCTATTCGACACCTCGGCTAGACCATTCGTCTGTGGATGGTAAGGTGTAGCAACACGATGGTCAATACCGAACTCGCTAGCAAGGGCCTTCACCTGGTCGTTGATGAAATGAGACCCCCCATCAGAAATCAGAACTCGTGGAACCCCGAACCGTGTGATGATGTGCTTCCTCAAAAATCTGCAAACTGTCCTCGCATCAGCAGCTCGGGCGGGGTTAGCCTCAACCCAATGGCTAACATAATCTACAGCCAACAGAATGTACTCAAATCCCTGACTCTTAGGGAATGGACCCATGAAATCGATGCCCCATATGTCAAAAACCTCACAGAAGTGAATGGGCTGCATCGGCATCATATCACGCTGTCCACAAGTGCCCATCCTCTGACAGTCAGTACACCTCTTCACGAACTCATCAGAGTCCTTGAAGAGGGTAGGCCACCACAAGCCGAATTGGAGTACTTTCTGTGCCGTTCTCCTCCCAGAATGATGTCCTCCTGCCTCAAGCTTGTGGCAGTAAGTGAGGACGCTATGGTGTTCCTCCTGAGGAATACACCGACGCCAGATGTTATCCCCTCCTTCGTGGTAAAGGATGGGATCCTCCCAGTGGTAGGACTTGGCCTTCGCAAGGAAGGTCTCAAGCCTCTGCCTGGGCCAATCTTGTGGGACTTTCCCAACAACGAGAAAGTTCACAATATCAGCATACCACGGGAGTGAGGCGATAGCAAGGATCGCCTCATCTGAGAAGGTCTCACAAATGGGATCTATCTGCTCAGACTCCTCAGGCTGCTCTATACGGGAGAGATGATCCGCCACCACATTCTTGACTCCAGGCTTATCCTTGATCTCAATGTCGAACTCCTGGAGTAGAAGGATCCATCTAGTAAGTATGGCCTTGGCATCCTTCTTTGCCATGAGGTACATGATGGCGGTGTGATCTGTGTACAGGGTCACTCTAGATCCAATGATATAAGATCGAAACTTATCCAGGGCGAACACTACGGCTAGCATCTCCTTCTCTGTGACCGTGTAATTCCGCTGCGCGGAATCCAATGTGCGGCTAGCGTAGTGAATAGCAAATGGAACTCCATCCCTCCTCTGTCCCAGCACTGCCCCTACGGCAAAATCGGAGGCATCTGTCATGATCTCGAATGGGAGAGACCAATCAGGCGGGTGGAGGACAGTAGCCTCAATCACACACTGCTGGTGAGTCGCAAAGGATGATAGACACTTGTCATCGACAAGAAACTCGGTGTCTTTCGTCAAGAGGTCAGTCAACAGCCAGGCAATCCTGCTGAAATCATGAATAAATTTCCGATAAAATCCAACGTGCCCCAGGAATGACCGTAGCTGCCTCAAATTGGACGGTGGTGCGAGTTTTCTAATGACATCAACCTTGGCCGGATCAACCTCCATGCCCCTGTTGGAGATGATATGGCCAAGCACCGTCCCTTGAGTCACCATGAAGTGACTCTTCTCCCAAGATAGAACCAAATGGTACTCAATACATCGCTGGAGTACTCGGTCTAGGCAGTCAAGACAGGAATCAAATCCGTCGCCATAGATCGAGAAATCATCCATGAAGACCTCCAAACACTCCCCTACCATGTCCGAAAAGATCGACAGCATGCACCTCTGAAAAGTCGCAGGGGCGTTGCATAGCCCGAATGGAATGCGTCGAAAGGCATATGTACCAAAGGGACAGGTAAAGGTGGTCTTCTCCTGATCCTCAGGAGCGATGGCCACCTGGTTGTATCCCGAGTACCCATCCAGGAAGCAATAATGGCTCTTCCCTACCAGTCTCTCAATGATTTGGTCAATAAAAGGCAGGGAGAAATGGTCCTTCTTGGTGGCCTGGTTGAGTCTCCTGTAGTCAACACAAACCCTCCAAGAGGTGGGTACTCGTGTAGCAATCTCCTCTCCCGACTCACTGATCACAGTCGTGATGCCCGTCTTCTTGGGCACCACATGCAAGGGGCTGACCCACTTGGAGTCGGAAATGGGATAAATGAAATCTGCACACCACCATTTTGATATTTCCTTCATCACAACCTCTCTCAGGTTGGGGTTCAGTCGCCGCTGGAACTCACGTGACGGCTTCGCCCCCTCCTCGAGATAAATATGGAGGGAGCACACTGATGGACTAATCCCATGGAGATCTGCTACGCTCCATCCGATTGCCTTGCGGTTCTTTTCAAGAACCCCCATCAAACGGGATTCTTGCTCTCCAGTCAGATCGGCGGAGATTGATGACTGGGTACATCTCAGGTTCGCCCGCAAGGAACCGATACTTCAGCGAAGTAGGGAGCGACTTCAGCTCTGGACAGCTGGGTGCTGGAAAATCTGGCCTCGGAAGAAGATGTGTGAATGCTGCTAACTCTGCCAAATCTACCTGGGAGAAAGAATACGAGCTCTCGCAAACTGGATCTGGAGGAGGCTGCTCAACTGTGCTGTCTCTGATCTGCTCTGCCTCTACCTCCTCCTCATCTGTAGGCTCAGGGGGACTCAGGTCTGGCATCTGGTCATCACAATCTTCCCAATCAGACTCTGAATCCGAGGGATATGCATGAAACAAGGTGGCATCAGTACCACCGTCACGCAAGGTGGCCTCAATACCACCATCACTAGAAACTGTGTCGCGGTCGAGATCCGACTCTGCTGCCTCGGTAGTATCCTGGACCAGGGTTGTGCTCTCCAAGCTCTCCTCTGATGTCATCTCTGCATCAGTGGTGTCTGGAAATGAGAGGATTGCCTGTGCTGAAGGGTCTGCCCATGCTGCCTCATCATCTATGATCACAAAATCACAGTCCTGGTGGATGTCTAGCCCGGCATCTGTCAGCTGCTTTGTATCTGTGCTGGTCTCTGAGCATACTCTCTCTCTGGCTCTGTAGTCCTCGACCGTCTCTATTTGTACACTCTCGCCCTCGACGCGAAAGTATACCTTCCCGCTATCATGATCAGTCACCGCCTTGGCTGTGGCCAAGAACGGACGATCGAGGATGATGGGGGTATCGGCCACTAAATCAGGGATCTCCATGTCCAACACTACGAAGTCCACGGGGAATTACAGACCCTGAATAGTGACGATAACGTCTCGCAACAACCCCTTCGGCCTCTTGACAGATTAATCAACAAACTGAAGGACTGTCCTGCTCTGTCAAAGAGTGCCCAACTCGAAGGGCTGACGGAAGGAGGTTGATAGACGATCTACTATCCAATAGAGTACGGTCGAACCTCTGCTCACTAATCTTGCATCTGACATACGGGGCTCCTGAATCTGGCCTCTTGGCCGGCAGACGGTTCTGGATCGCGAAACACGTGGCTTTCGTCAGCACATGTATCTCTGAATGGCGGTTCCTCCTCCTCCTCCTGACTGTGGTCCTATCTCTCAAAGATCGCTGAAGAAGGGGGATGTGCTGCAAAGCCTCCTGAAGGGTCAGCTGTATGTGAAATCTGTCGATCATGCTCTGGCTGAACTCCTCCTGCTCTCTCTTTTTTGGGTCTTTTTCTCTTTTCTTCCCCTTCCCCATCTGAAGGGCTCTAGGGAAGGGGATCACAGGGTCCTTCTCAGATGAAGGACTAGGAAGAGGTCTAGACGGCTCGACGACCGGATCTGCACATACATCAATCACCACAGTGGGACCAGAAGAAACTAAACCTTTTCCTTTATTCACAACAGTGTTCTGAGATACATCAACAGAAGGAAAAACAACATCTCTCTCAAAATGAACACCGGTGGCCTCAGTACCACCACGGGCTGGCTTTTCTAGACGTCTCGCGGCCTCAGTACCGCGTGCTGGCTCGGCTACTCTGGTGGCGTCAGTACCACCTCCTCGAACTGGTGAAGCGGCAGCCTCAGTACCGCCGGTGGGATCAGCATCCTTGGTGGCATCGGTACCACCATCATCATCTGGAGCGGCCTCAGTACCGCTCTTCTCCTCCTCATGTGGCGCCCCGGATGTATCCTCGTGGTGTAGCTCAGACGAGGCGTCGCCGCTTGCTGGTGTCCTACCGCTCCTAAGTGCAAAAAAATCAGCATCAAACAGATCCGAAGATGTATCAACAAATGGATCACTAGGAGTGGCGTGCTCAGTGTAAGCTACCTGCTCAGATTTCCGCTTCAGGCTGTTCGGATTCGGCTCTATCTGTGCAGGGATGGCGGCCTTCCCTCTCATCAGGTCCCGCATCTCCTGGCGGAACTCGTCCATCTCCCGTCTAAAGGTAGCCTGCTGATCTGTGAGGAGGCGGGCTATGTCGTCCAAGGCGGGGCTCTCATGGGAGCCCGACGGGTAGCCTCTCTGGTAATGAGGCTGCTGGAACTGGTGCTGCTGCTGCTGAGAGGGGTAGGAGGAAGGATGATGCTGCTGGTGTGGCTGGTGAGCCTGCTGCTCACGTCTCCAAGACTATCCCTGTTGCTGATAGGGACGAGGAACGAAGGACAACTGCTGGTGATCCCTCTGCTGGCTATACTGCCCTCCCTGACCGGATGACTGCTGCTGGGGCTGGGTACCTCCACTCCCCCACCTGAATCCGGAATGGTCTCGTCGGATCCCAGGCTGGGGACGGTCATACCAAATCCCGTTGACATCCATCAACGGCTCTGCATCGAACTGGGCTGGCGGGAGTACGGCCAGAGGCTGATCCGGCTGGTATACCACCATCTGCAAGTCTGGAGATGGTGGGGACTGGTAAGAGGGCTGCTGCTGCTGGTACGGCTCCGCCTGTACAAGGTGAACCTGTCTAGGCTGCTGAAAGGAGCTGGAGCGCTGGGACGAGCTGCTGCTGCCGCCGGTATCGCCTCGCGACTGAAGACGGGGCTGTGAAGCCGTCTGTGCCTCCTGGAGACACATGAGCTGGGTCTTCATGTCGCTCAGAGTCTGTGCCATCTGCTCCATCTGTGTGATGCCCTGGCACTGCTTCTTCTCAATCAGCTCCATCCGATCCAACTTCTCGCTAATGATGCCCATATCCGCAGCGGACGACTCTGCCTGTGCTGCTGCAACTGCGGATGAACTGGATGGACCGACGTCGACCCGTGCTATCCTCTGGTACTGCACGGGTCCTGGCTGCTGCTGGGGTCTGCCCTGAGTGTATAACCGGGTCTGGGACATCACCATGTAGTTCTCAGCCATCTCCTCGTAGATGGCCCCGACCTGGTCGTGATCCTTGGCGAAATAGGACCCGCCACAAGAAGCATTCACCAGGCCCTGGAGCTCTGGTGTCAGCCCGCTGAAGAAGCTCTGCACAAGGTTCGGCTTCGAGATATCATGGTGCGGGCATCGGTCAGTAAGCTCACGAAACCTCTCCCATGCCTCATGGAATTGCTCATTGGGGAGCATGGAGAAGTTGTCGATTAGGGCCCTCGCTGCATTGGTCCGCCCGAGTGGATAGTACTTGTTCAAGTACTCGGTGCGGAGCTGCTCCCAGGTGTAAACAAACTTCCCCAAATGCTTCAGCCAGGTGGCTGCTCTGTCTGCTAGGGAGAAGGGGAAGGCCATCATCCGAATCGTATCCTGGTCCACATGGAGGTCGTGGACAGTACTGCAGATCATCAAGAACTCCTGGAGGTGGAGATGGGGCTCCTCGGTGGCAAGTCCGTGAAAATAGGGAAGCATCTGCAGGGTGTTCGGGGGGAACTTAAAGTCCCCCACGATAGCAGGCACCACCACCCAATGATGCATTAGTGTAGATCCGGGATTATGCAACTCCTGCATCGGACCACCGTGCAACTCCTGCATCGGTCTCGGTGGTCCTCCTGCCGCAGCGGCTGCCGCTGCGGCGGCGGTGGCTGCTGCTGCGGCTGCTGTGGCTGCTGCGGCTCGTGCCTCTGCATCTGGTCCGTCCTCAGGCTCGCTCTGATCTCTCTCTGCTCTGAGTCGCTCCAACTCTCTCCTCATCTCAATCATGAAAGCTCCCTGATCCCTCAGCTGCTGCTGCATTGTCTCTAACGAGGCGATCAGGGTGGAGTTGATCCCTCCCTGGTCCATCACAATGTGCTCTGCTCTGGAGCGATCCTCTGAACTACCGGCCATGACGTCTGCAAAATCAAATGAGCCAAACTCAGGTTCTGTCAAATCTGCTATTCTCTCCTATGGCTCATATCTCTCAGAATCGAAAGAAAGGGGGTCGAGGGGGAACAGGGCAGAATCGTACTCGGGCTCGGAGAACTGGTCTCGGCTCTCGCGGGCCAACCTAGATGATTGGGTAGACGTGCCCGAAAGCGGTGCAACCAGAGGCTGCCTAAGAGAGCGTCTACCCATCATCGTGATCTGACGAGTAGGGCGGATGAGATCTGGAAAAGCTATGATGAGCAACCAAACCCTCGGTTCACCAACGCAACGCGAGCTGAAGACTGACGTGTCCGAAAATGTCGGTTTTAATAAGTTGTTTTTATCGTGTTGTGCGTTGTAGGCGGCAATCGGAAACGATCAAGAAAATACCACAAATAAATTATTCAATTTTTAATCTCGTGGTTTTATGTTTATTTTACTTGGGCAAGTCCCATGGTCGATCACAAGGAGGCAAAGAAACAACCTAGAATTAAGTCTATCAAAGTTCGTGTTCGGTTTTTGAGACGGTCTTTTTTTGGAATTTTTAATGCAATATAGGGTGCAATATGCAAATTCGGCCTACTTTATGGACTAAAATGTGAATTACGTTCAAATGATGTCCGAAAAATACGAAACTTGGCCAAGATGTAAAATATGATGAAATGGGTGCACTGTAATTTTTTTGGAATTTTCGGATGCAATATGAATTTTTTATGGATTTTTAAATGCAAACAAAATGATTTTTAATATTTAATTTTAATAAATATCAAACCTACTTATTTTCAAGAATCAAAATTATCTGAGATCTACCACTAGGTGACGGATCTCAGAAAAATCCTAAACCTCGAAAATGTGGGGTTTAATACCTATTAAAAATTAAATACTAAAAGATGCAAAATGATTTTTACAGGACAAAATATGCATGCAAATGCAAATCTTTTTGGGCACAATGTTAAGAATAATTAACTCTACAAGATGTGATTTTTTGAGAATTTTTACAGCAACGGTTAATCAATATCAATTTCAGAGCAAGAAATGGGTAAAATATGCAATTTTCCACAAAATGATTATTTATTAATTAACCATCAATCAGAAAAATACCCACAACACGTCAAAGTATAGAGAGTCAATTAACAAACATCATGCAATTTTTGGATTGATAAAATAATGTAGAGAAAATGATTCAAAACTTAGGGGGAACACAGGGGTCTGATTGCAATATAAATAAAGAAATAATGTAGAACAAGGACTTAGATGTAATTACCAATAGGCCTAGGTAGAATGCTGCAAAATTTCCAATGGGGCACGTGCGTGTCACATTCACTTGGAGGCGGGGCTGATCTGCAAATGGGAGAACCTTCAGGGGGGTTTTGTAAATTGCCCAAGGGACACGTGCGCAGCACGTGACCCTGGGGTGTTGCTTGCTGGGGACGTTCCCCCACGCACGTGCGAGGGGCGTGCGGGGGGCCTCGGGCTTCGAGCCCGATCGATGGCGAAGGGGCGGAGCTTCTGATGGTTGCGGCGGAGGGCCAGTGGCGATGGCCGAGTCGTCCGGCCAATGACGTGGCTGTGGCGGCGTGAAGACGAAGCGGCTGAAGACGATGATGCACGGTGGAGCGTCGTTGGTAACTGGAGCGGAGATGGCGGTAGTCGGGGGAATCTTGATGTTGTAGTTGGCTCGACGGAAGATGACCGGAGCGGGAGCAGAAGGCCTGGCGGAGCTGTGACGAGGCTAAAGGAGCCTCGGATCTCGCCGAGGAAGAGGATCCACCGGGCTGTCACCCCGGTGTGCGTGAAGTTGTGATTCGGCGGATGAAGTGCGACGAGAGGGCGGCAGAGGTTAAATAGGAGAAGGGCTTCTCGCCGGATATGGCAGGAGGGGGGTTGATTGAAGGGATGGAGGAGGAGATCTGGTTCGACTGGGGATCTGATTGGGGATCGGGGGGATACGCGGGGGCGGCGATCGGAGATGGGCGGAGATCGCGAGATTTGCGGAGGCGCGGCGGCGCGGGATACGCGGCGAAGAAGTCGGGGCGGCGGAGCTCCCAAAGAGGGCGAGATGCGGAGGAGGAAGACGAGCAGGGGTCGTCCGATCGGCCGAGATCGGGCGGCCCTGCGTGCGACACGTGGCGGGTCAGAGGGATAGCAGGCGAGGCACATGCGTGGCGCGTGCCTGGGAGGCACGTGCCTTGCACGTGCGGTTTTAATTTTAATTTTTTTCTTTTTTTTTATAAAACGAATATCTAATAATGCCAAAAATGGCTGACACGTGGCGGCACCAGGTGCTGCCACATGTCAGCACCAGAAATTCCGAAAATAAATATCTTGTAAAATCGAAAATAAATAATAAATGACCTCAGATCGAAAAACTTTCTTCTCGAAAATTGCTCGTCTCAATGAGATCTACAACTTTCATTAAGACATCAAAACCAAAATCGATCATTTGCACAAAGTGAATTTTTGGGGTATCCTATGTACATAGAATACCTTAATTTTGGGGTTTTGTAATTTTTATGTCATTTTTAAACAAGATAAAAATCTGGAAAAATATGGAAAGAAACAAAGATAAATAAAAGACACTTAATTCTAATTTTTTTTGGATTTTTATTGATTAAGAAAATATATACAGAAAATACACGGTCAAAAACCGCGAAAATATACAATGTACAAAAGAGGCCCAAAACCCAACTTTCACATATGAGCTCTGATTCACTTGAACTTGGTCTTGTTTTGAAGGTAATTGAATGCACATTATTCAAAAGTAAGTAGGATTAAATCAGACACTGGATGGGAAAGATATATGGCTTTTAGTCCGAAAATCCTGAAATTAGGGTTTGGGTTTTTGGTCCACTTATTTGGGTTAGTTATTTTTTTGTATTTTTCCTTTATTCTTGTTAGTGATATGTACACAGTGGAACTGGTTTTGAGTTATTCGGAGTTAGCATGAATGAGTTAAAAATCCGAGAAGTTAGGTTATTTACAGGTCATTTTGGCATGGATTTTTGGCTTCTTATTTTATGCAGATTTTTGTGCTAAAATGCCATTCTTATGGAAACATGCATGAATGTTAATTATGCAAAATAGATGCAAGAATGCTGTTGATTTTTAGGGATTTGAGCTTAATAAATGAGATTTAGAGTGATGAATACGAGATTCATCAAAGACCGTAAAAGCTCGGTCAAGTTATCTTGTCAATTTTTATTAGGTGAACACACAATATACAGAGCGCTTACGTGACCTGTTAGGATACCCGATGCTACTCCAACCGACTGGCCCGCACGGAGGAGTCGGTAGTCAGCTGGAAATAGCACCGGAGGGCTATACCTAGGGTGCGGGTCACTCTCTCGCGCAAGCAAACCAAACAATGAGGGGGTTGCTCTCCCCAAGATAAATTTTTAGGTGAAGTGTCTTTTAGGGTCAATAGTTTTAACCAGTCCCAATTTTATGGTTTTTCTTTTTAATATTTTTCAAATAAAAACAAAGGCCTAACGAATTTTTCGATTCTCCTGGTTATTTAATCCAAAACAGGGGGGAGAAGACGAAAAAGCCGATGCGTGATGAAATCAATGATGCATGCTGAGATAGAAATGCGTACCTTGCCTCCAGCACTCTACATGCACGTGATCCGCGCAGAATTTAAAGACTGAAAATAAACTACCCTAAATGATGCAGCGATAAAAACCGAGTCCTAGATGAGCAATTCTACTCGCAGAGCCGTCTAACTGGTCACCGACCTCCAAGCCAAAGGTCCGGTCTTGGCCCACCCCTCCTCTGCCCGACAAATCGGGGGTAGGAGAAAGCGCTTTACGGGGCAGGCTGCGGCACGTAGGCTACGAAGGAGATGAGTCAGTTATTTTTATTAATTGATTATTAGTAGGTCTAATTAAGCGCACTATAGGAACATGCAGATAATTAAGTGTGGGGATCCTACTAATTACGGCACAAGCAAGTATAAAATCCTAAGTCTAGGGGCTCGATGAAAAAAAACCGCGTAAACAACAGAAAAGGCAGTAAAAAGAAAAGAAAATAAAACCGCGAAAAAGCCGCGAAAAACTCCTAAGGGTCCCCCGAGCACACCGGTGCTCGGCGAAACAGACCCGCTAAGTCAAAGAGTCCAAAGAGTCTCTGAGTACCTGTATTATTACAATAATAATCAAATAGAAGAAAAATAAAACCTCTCTCACTCAACTCTCTCTCTCTCGCTCTCTCCTGCGGCTCCGTACAGAAGGGAGCCGCCTCCAAGTCCTACGGTTGCGTCGGCTCCTCGAAAGTCGCCTCTGCGATCCTCGGGCCCTCGCAAGAAACAGAGACAAGTGGTCAGACCAAAATAATCAAATAATGATAAGAAAAATAAATGGAAATAAAATGAAGGTATATATGCAAAAATGCAAAATAAAATAAACACTCAAAAACAAAAATAAAAGAAAAGAAAAGAAAAGAAAAGAAAATAAAACAAAAATAAAATATAAAGAAAAGCCACGAAAAAGCCGCGAGCTCTAAAAGAGCCGCGAAAATAAAAATAAAGCGAAAACAAAAACTACTAAGCCGTGCTCCCCGGCAACGGCGCCATTCTGATGACCACGCCAAATGACCAAGGTAAAGGTATCAATCGGTCGTCGCAACCTCAATCACTCAGCTAGGTCTATCAAGAAAAATATAGACCACCAAATAGATGAAAATCAATCCAAAATACGAAATAGCGGTCATGCTATTAATTTAACCTGGTATAGCGACCAGGGTCGAACACAAGGAGCACGGGTGGCCTTGCGGCCTACGAAGTAGTCAAAAAGGAAATAAAATAAAATAAGAAAATATTTTTTTGGTGGTTTTTAATTATTTTATATTTTTTTTGGATTTTTAATGTATTAAGAAAATAATAAAAGCTAAGGCACTATACACTTCAACAAATTATTAAAAGCACTAAAAATCAACCAAAAATTCTAACAAAAATTTTTTTATATGTTTTATAATATTTAGTGTTTTTGGTGAATTTTTGGGATTTTTCTGATGTTTATTTAATTTTCTAAAAATCAAAAAGTGACTAAAACAGTAGGTACTGTTCAGCCGAACTAAAAAGGCCTAGATAAAATATCTAAAGGCCCCAAATTAGCTGGAAGGTAATTTTCCTGTAAAGAGAATCAAACAAGGAAAATTTAGGCACCTATATTATTATTTTTGGTTTTTTGGTTTAATTGATAGAATTTTTATATGATTTTGAGTTTTTTTCGATTTTTAGGGGTTTTCAGTAATGAAAAATAGCCAAAATTTGCTAGAAAATCAAGCACAACAAAATAGACAGTAGACAATTTTTTTGTAATTTTTAGACAATATTTAATATTTTTTGGGTTTTTAAAGTTAGACAGTAACAAAAATGGAGGTTTTTAATTTTTAAAGATATCAAATTAAAACAAAAATGTCCTCAAAAATCCTCGAAAATTTTACACTATGGCAGGAGCCATGTGTCCAATTTTCATTGGATTTGGAGGTAATTTGCTATTTTATTCAAAAATAAAGAGGGGGCACAGTGCACAGGGACCAAAGTGCAAATACCCGGAAGTCTGGGGGGTCTGGTGCAATTAACCCAGCAAAACACGTGCTACGTGCGTGCCTGGGGCACTTAGGGACCCAAATGTATTAAAAATAAGTCCCGAGGGCTATTTGGTAACAGGTACCAAAAGCCTAGGGGCTTATCTGCAAAATACCCACAAATATTCGCACATGCTCAATTAAAATACGCATAGGGGTATAAATGCAAATAAACACAAACTTTCATTCATTCATTAACAGTCAGAACTACAGGGTCATGATATGCAAATAAGCCAATAACTCACGTGTCGATGCACGTGTCAGACCATACACAAGGGCATAAATGCAAACTAAACATAGTATGGGGTCCTCTATGCAAATATCCCAAAAACTAAACAACTATATTACGTATTTACAGGACTAACTACGAAATGCAATAAACAGAAGGGCTTAAGGGTAGTTTACCCTTTAGAGCGGCTGGATGGAGGCCACGTGGAGCATCTGACGGTGGCGAACAACGGGCGCTCCACAGCTGGGCTCCTCGGGCGAATCCGACGGCGGGGGTTCAACCACGTGGAGGTTCGAACGGTGTAGGGCGCAGGTGGCTAACCCTTGTGCATCGGACGGTTGGGATCAACCCTCCTCAGATCTTACGGTGAATGCGGCTCCTGAACGGACGGTCCAGATGAAAACTGGAGCGGGAGGGCTGATCGGACGTCGGCTGAAGGTCGAGGAAGAACAGTTCGCCGGCGAAGTTCGCCGGCCTCGTGCGTGCGCTCCTGACCTCCTCGCGGGGCGCTGGGGATCGGAAAAGGTCTGGCGTGGGCCTTCGCGTCTGATGGGGGTCTCCGATGACCAGGCCGAGCTCTGAGGAACTCTGGTGAGGTCAGCAGAGCTACGCCTCCTGGCTCGATGTCTAAGGACCTCAGATGGCCCTCATTGAACCTGCAAAACAGTCCAGAAGGCTCGCGGGTCGAGGGCAAATTGCCTCGACCCGGTTAGGCGGGTGAAGGTGGACTGTGGAGCGATATGGGCGAGCTCCGGCGAGGGGGGTAGACGGTGGAGCTCGAATCCCAACTCCTGTGCGAGCTGGGGTGGATGGGGATATGGAGAAGGTGCGCGGGAAGGAGGCGATGGTGAATGTGGATCCCGATGATCGAATAGAGCTATGGAGTGGTCGGAATCGGCGTAACACGGCGGAGCGGCGATTTGGGGGAAATGGAAAATCAAAGAAAAAGAAAGGCCTACGAGATTACCTGGGTGGCTGATGAGACTGGGGATGAGCTTGCGCAGCTCTGGGTCGTCGCCTCGAGGAGCGTCTCCCTCCGAGGCTCGAGCTCCAGCTGGTGGCGGAGCAAGGCGGCGAAGCTTCGCCGGATCAGTGGTCACGCTCCCTCTCCTCGCTTCAACAGCACAGGACGCGAGCTGTCACTCTCACGAGCACGCTGGAGCTCACAGGGGTTGGAATCGAATGGCCAAAGATGAGAAATGAGGATGCGGAGCTGAAACTTTATATGCTGGAGAGTCCGGGAAGAAAGGCGCGGGTAGGGCATGGAAGCGCGCGGATCCCGAGGGGAAGGCTCCGGCGAGGGTCTCGGATACATCATTAAGGAGTCGGACCCAGGGTTTAGGTGGTAGACATCAGGTTTAGACGGGGAAAATCTGAGAAACGGGTCGCCCGCTAAGGACCCGTGGGAAGTGGTCCTGGGGGGGTAGTTGATCGGGCGGTCAACAATCCAGGACCAATAGGGATCGGCCACGTGGACAATATTTGGAAGTGAAATAACAGGTGGCAAACGACCGAATTAGTGAAAACTTAAAACATGAAATATTTTTATTTTATTTTTTTCTATTTTTAGTGATTTTTAATTAATTTTTCAAAATAAAAATAAGGTATATACATAATATGTTATATATAGGTATATATACACTAAATGGATTTTTAATTTTTGATTTTTAATTGTTATTTTTATACAATTTTATTCCCATTTTATATTTTATTTATTTATATTATAAAATAAGGAATAAAAAGACATTTTTATTTTATTTTTATTATTTATATACATATGTGAAATAAATACATATATACATTTATATACATGGTGTATTTACAATATATTTTTGTGTTTTTAATTTTGTTATTTTTATTTTTTTTTGTTTTAGTTGTTTTTATTTTATTTTTTTACATTATATAATGTAGAATATTTACAAAAATTTTGGAGATTAATTTTATTTATTTATAAGGCTGAATAAATATAAAGATGGTTCTATATACAAGGTTATCATGTACATGAATGATATTTTTATTTTCTTTTTAATTTTTTAATTTTTATCTTGATTTTATATTTAGGAATATATACAAATATTTACAAGTCAATTTTGCATCTAATTTTGTGAGGAAAATATTTTTCAATTTATTTACATAAATATGTACACACATGAGCCCCTATCTCCCTCTACTTTGGCTTTTATGCGGTCAGGCCCATGCTGAGCCCTCCCTTGGGTTAGGTTGCTCAATATTTATTCTAAATATTTCCCTCTTTTTCTTTTTAATCTTTATTCTTTTATTTTTGCACAAAAATATGCTAATTATAGGATTTTACACAATGCATGCTTTTTATAATTATTTCTATTTACAACTATATACATGCATTTGCAAAGGTTTTTGTAGCTAAAATATAAGAATAAAGAGTGATGAATGAGTATTCATCAGTCTCCTCATGTGAATTCTCGTGGAAGCTATGGAGGAAAGAAAAGAATTGAGGCTTCAACTCGAAATGTTCATGGATCGTGGGAATTTGGATCCAGTCAGTAATGCGGCGGACCACTGGATTGTAAGTTTGTTTCATGGTAGGCTTGGAGATTATCGTCAGTAATGCGGCTGACTGCAACTCTCCATCTAAAGAGTGATCATTGTCATCATTACCATGGAGATTATCATCACCTCCTCCTTGGTTTCCTCCTCTTCCTTCTGATCTTCTTCTCAGGTCATTCAACATTTCTTGAAAGGCGACCTGGGCCAACACCTAATCGGTTAGTTGTTGCCTGATGGCCTGGATGGAGGCCAAGTGCTGACTATTAACCTCATTCTGATTCGTACCATGCTCTGTGTTTTATTCAGTGTTGGAGAGTTGCGGTCCCTTTCCTCTGCTTGTGGGAGCCATCTCTGATTTTGGTTGTGAGGAAGTGGGCTCCAAATTGGGGTCAAGATCTGCAATGAGAAAGATACCCTGACTAGCATGCATGCAGGCACTATATGGAGTTTAGAATTAGGGTCAATTCTAAATCTTATTAGGTATGGAGAGTTATATGGAGTAAAATTAATCTCTATCCAAAAGGGGCAGAACTCAGAAAGATAGTTTTCCCTGTCTGTGTAAGGAAGAAGAAGAAACACGGAGTCCTGAGGGTGATTCGCAGAGTCTAAACCATGAATCTGGGATTAGCCCTTAATTATTAGAGATATCAAACTCGAGGAGTCGATGAGGGTGTTGGCGGAGACCCGACAAAGCCATCATAGAGTCGACATCTTGAAGAAAAAAGGAAGTAGATGATAGATGAAGGATACAATGGTGAATAAGAAATAAATGTAGTGTAAATAGTAGAAGGTTCACGATGAGCAAGGGTTCAGGGGAAGTATGCAAAAGAGAAGAAGTGACAAAATTGCGCAAGTGCGTGGGACTTTGATCTTTGAACCTAATCTAAATCAAACAAACACCAAATAAGATGGATTCACCAAGTCAACTCAATGTGAAGCCGTAAGAGTTCGACTATTTTTATCTCTTCATGTTTAGAGTTGTGATTCAGGTAAAATTTGCCACGAGCCCTTATCGGCTAGCCTTAGAGGAGAGCATGTATTGCCAGAAAAGTATCCTCGTAGTTGTTCTACCTCCTTTGTATCCTGTGATCTACACTTTTTGAGGTCGTCAATATCAATCCCGGGGGGCTACTCATCCGAAGAAAAGAGAGAGTAAACCGATAGGCGAAACCACTACTTCTCTTGCAAGTGAGGTACTCGAACGCAAGATGATGAGACAGACACCCTCGTGAGGGCATGGCATCTACTCAATACTCCAGATCAAGTTAGATGCTCTACACAGGGTGAGAGCACCGTCATCGACAAGACCCTACTCCCTATGTATGATAGAAGCGTCAATACTTTGCCACACCCAGGTGATAGTTGAGGTAGCCTCAGATCTGATTTTTGGCTCTATTCCTTAAGGATAATGCCTTACTCCATTTAGAATGTACCTAAAGTCAATGAGGGCTTTGTGAACCCAAACAATGATGTTCATTATGATTTTTAATTTGGTCAAAGTTCAATTAACAGTCCCCTTGTTTTATTTTTTTTATTTTCACTTTTTTAAGTATTTTCGATGCAAAATGCCTAATGATTTTGTGGATTTTATTTTTACCCTAAGTGCTCAAAATCATATGGAGAGAACGACAAAGAAATGCAAGGTGATTCAAGGATGAAATCCTCACCCTTAAACCTAACTGATGAATGCATACATAGAATTACTTATAGCTCTTCCCAGCTCTCTCCATAGGGGAGTAAGGCATAAAATTATAAACCTAATATTTATGCACGAAATGCAAATGAAGAAATCACCCTAAATAGGAATTGTTATTCAGATGTGAAGAACCAAATGTTACTTACCCAAAAATTAAACTCAAATGTCTGATCATGGAGACTCTTCGATGCCTGCACAGCAGGTACTGTAAGCGCTATGCAGAGTCTCCTGCAGCGCTTGGATCCAAATATAAGTGATCAACAATTAATTATTTAACTAAATCCAAACGTAGAAAACTATAGATACATGCTTCTATTAGGTGTTTGGACCTAGTTTACAAAGCAAGCAATACTAAAATGTTAAGGGCTCATTCCACAAAATAAATGAAAAGAAAGAGGAAAGCACAAAATGCGGAAAACAAAGGAAAAATGTGAGGAAAATAATGGAAAACACGGTGAGCCCCCAAGTGTACAAGCACTTGGTAAAATAGGCCAAAGTGTCCAAAGTCTAGTTCACATGTATTATTATTACAACTAATAATAGAAATAAAAATGTCTCTCGCTCACCAAAAATAAAAAGAGAAGTGACTATGGTAAATCTCTCTCTCCCTCTCTCCTGCTCTCTCCTCTTAGTCAACAAAAAGAATGATGAGCTCCTCACAGCTCAGGTGCTTCAACTACCTAAGTGGTCACCTTCGCCTCGAGGTCCCCTCATAAGAAAAATATAAGAGAAGTGATTAGCACAAATAAACAATTATATCAAGAGAAGAGAAAATATGACAAGAAAAATAATGAAACAAAAATAGAAAAAAAAATCTATCCTACGTGTCGATTGCCGGCAATGGTACCATTTGTTGAACTCGAGAATTACACGGGTCTTGTGTTCCGCACAAGATGGGAACATAATCGCTGAGGCGACCCACAATAACCTAGAATTGAAACAACAATTAACCAACAAGAAAAATAATCTAAAAGTAAAAAGTGGATCAAAATTTATTATATCCCTATAAAATAGATGTATATTGTGATAAGCAGGTGTAGGGGTCGAACACGGGGAGCATGGGAAATATACTACAAAATTTGCAAAAAGACAATTAATGTTTTTGTGTTTTTATGGTTTTTTTACTTTTGTGGGTTTTTAATATTTATTTTTTGAGTTTTTAATTTATAATTTTTTGTTTTGTTTTTAATTTTATAAATTTTCTAATTTTATATTTTTCTGATTTTTTATTTTCTTTTTTATTCACTCAATATATGTGATGTATGTAAATAATATAGATACCATAATATATAAATAGACTATAAATAGATATAAAATATAGAAAAATCCAGGAATACCCAAGGTTCAATCCTTTTTTAAGGGAATTAAATATAATTTTAATATTTTTTATAATTATAATAATAATAATTTTAATATATGTAAATATAGGTATAAATATATAATACATGCTAACATATATATAAATATACCTATAAACACTCAAAATACACAAAATAAAATCTTTTTATACCATTATATTTTACTCTATTTTTTCCAGATTTTTATCATAGTTTTGATAGATTTTATGTATTTTTAAAAGTATATAAATTGGAAAATAGTGAGCAATAGTACGTGGTCGGATTGTTTTAGATTCCAAAAATAGCTAAATAGCTTAAAATTTTTAAAAAATAAATTCCATAGGTAAAATATAATAAATTAGATATGGAAACAAAAAACTCATTTTTTGGATTTTTTTAATGATTTTTATATTTTTTTGGGCTTAGCGAGGGTTTGCAATCTTTTGGTTTTTCTCTTTGTATTTTTTGTGATTTTTGGTTTATTGGTCCAAAATAAAATAATAAATAAACCCTAATATTTTTGGAATTTTTAAAATATTTTTTTTCTAATTTTTATGTATATTTTAATGACAATAGGAAATAAAGGCAATGTTTTGAATTTTTAAATATAAGAAAATATTTTAAATGGACTAGCGAAAAAAATTATGAGTTGATAATATAGTATGCACTTAAATTAAAATTCTTATAATTTCCAAATGTAAAATGCTATTTTCAATGCAAGAAATAAAGAAAATAAAATTTCAATACTAGAAAGGACTGAAATGCAATTAAAATTAAATAAAAATGCAATCCATAACAAATATCCAAAGCATAAGGGTATAAGGGTCTCTACGTAATTTTCCTTGAATATTTAAATTATTCAATACAAGAAGGGGTATAATCGTAATTTATAAAACATGGCACGGCATACATGGAAATATTCCAAAAAGTTTTGAACTGAATTGCGAATTTACTCGACTAAACAATAACATACAAGCATAGGGGGGTTCCTACAAAAAGCCCACCACCTCACGTGTATGGGCACGTTAGGTAACGTGGCAAGGAACCTAAGTGAAAATAAAGGTAGTACAGGGGTCTACTTGCAAAATAACCAAAAGATTTTACTCTACACACGATAGTTGATGGACTAAAAATAAAATACAAAAATTCGGGGGTAAAGTTTGCAAAATACCCCTAAAGGTGCCGGCAAACAGCTGGATCTCTTCCACTAATACACATGTCACGTACGAGACGACAAA
This sequence comes from Ottelia alismoides, assembly GCA_037367405.1. Taxonomy (NCBI): domain Eukaryota; kingdom Viridiplantae; phylum Streptophyta; class Magnoliopsida; order Alismatales; family Hydrocharitaceae; genus Ottelia; species Ottelia alismoides. The sequence goes on from JAZKJV010000620.1 coordinate 1,029,525, forward strand.
CGATGCTTCGACTTTGGATTGCCTAGATTAGATCTGGGTGTCTGATCTGATGGCGAGGAAGTAAGCATCAGATGGCTGTAGTCAAAATTGGAGCAGTTCAACGATGGGATGGATGCTGCTCTTCACCAAGAAGATGGAGGAACAACAGTAGTGTCGAGCTTTGATCAGCTTCTCCTTCCTCCTCAAGCGGTCAGCGACGCGCCTCTTAAGCTCAAAATGATCATGACGTCGCCCTCCAATGGTTGGAAGCTTCAGAGGGGGTCTTGGGACTTGGGTGAAGTCCAATAAGGTCTAGGAAGTTTTGAGGCTCCATGACCCTTCTTCTCGAACAAAATCGACCCAGGAGGGGTCCTTATCCTCCAAAACCTGCAAGTGAATCTCAAGTGTGCAAAATAGGGGGTACTAGGGGTCTAATCAAGGCGAGATGAGGAGAAGATGAGTCAGGCAGAGGGCCTCCGATGATCGGTGTAGCTGAGACCCTGATCTCTTGATCCAGGGAAGATCATGGTGTATGGAGATGTGTGGGGAAAAGATGAAATGTAGAGGAGAGGAATGGAGGCAATATGAAGGAAGGAGAACAGTTGGAGCATGATAGAATAGTCATTGGAGCTCAGCTCCGGCAAACTATGACGTTTGAATTTAACGAAAAAAATAAATTAAGTAAAACTAAAAGCTAAACTACACTAATCTAGTCCTAGGAACAGAAAGAAATGCTAAGCTATGGCTCTACCTAAGAAAATGAAGGAACCGGAGGAGCTCCACCACTAGTGGTCGATGATGCCCAGATCTCAACCTCTACTCCTCTTCCTCCACGCCAATGGATTTGTTGATGTTCCTGTTGTCACCAGGAAGATACAAGGCATGCGAGTCAGGGATTTCAAGGGCTAAAGGGGATCAAACTTGAATCGAAGAGGTAGAGGGGATTATGTACAAGACGATCTTTGACCGAGGCTATGACTCACCACTACGTTCCATCGATCGAGGAATCGATGCTGCGTGAAATATTGAATATCGAGGAACAAAAAGGCTGAAGGAATAGATAGTGCAAGGAGGCTCAAGGAAAAATCAAGGAATACGGACTAGAGATGAGGTCTGAAAGACCTAGGTTTTCAAGGGCTCAGTTGACCGATGGGTCAACCGAGGTTGACCCCTCATTGGTCCATGTGGCCTCTACAAGACAAAACCCAACAATAAAAGAGATATAAATATAAAAGAAATAGAAAATGATTTTATTATTTTTTCACAAAACATAAAAAATGTTTAATAAACTATCGAGTATATTAATATGATTTTTTTATTTTTCTCGAAGTTATTTGTTGTATGTTAATTTTACAAGTATAAATACAAGTACATTTACCTATATATTGGGTTTTTTTATTTTTAGTTAATATTTTAGATTTTATTATTTTATATAAATAATTTATATATTTTTAACTTATTAGAATACACTTAAATATGTTTATTGTATTTTTTTGAAGTCGTTGGGACACATAAATAAATATGTATATTTATTATATTGGTATAAGTATGAATAATTCATATATGTATTTTCATATACTTATTTATTTTATTGTATTGTTAATACTTTTATTTTTTTAATTGGGTATATATGTTATAAATAATATTAAGAGAATTATAAAAATATACAAGTATGAAAAATATAAAGAATAAATAAAATGATCATTTCATTCAAGTATACTATACAATAGGGGTCAAAAACCTAACTTTTACATCTTATCTCCAAATTGAATAAAACCACCTTCATTAAATAGATAACTAAAAGGTCTACACAATCAAAGGGTGATTTTGGTCATATTCGATACCGTATGGAGAAGATACAAGACTGTGAAGTTGGGATTTTGGCTTTTTATTTTGAGTGTCTAGGGCACATTATGCATTATTTTTTGGTGAAGTAAATTTTGTATTTTCTGCGTATTTTTATTTAAACCTTTCACATACACTATTTATTGATTTAAAGTAAAAAAATAAAGAATAAAATAGGTCCAGAAATGGACTTATTGATGAATTGCAAATTAGGGTTTTGAGGTACTTTTGGTTCTTATCTCCCCTACTTTATTTCTTATCGATCTATTTATCATGATGCATATGTCTCGAGGTTTATGGTCATTCAATACCTTTGGTATTTTATTTCCTTTTCTTTTTTTCTTTATTCTTTTATTTTTGCTTTAAATGCAATATTTTATACAATATTTACATTGTAAATAATAAATGTTATTCTATGCAATGTAGTGCTATTTACATGCATTTAGCTAGGGTTTAAACGCCAAAATGAAAGAATAAAGGTGATGAAATGGAGATTTATCAGAGAGGACTTGGAGATTTTTGAGAGCAGTTGTACTTTAATTTCTATTTTATTTTGTAATTCAAGAGAGAGAAAGACCTTTTTAACATGTAATAATTGAACACTAAGGACACTTCGGAGCCTGAGGTCCATTGCCAAAGTGATTGTTCACTTGGGAGCCTTGTATGATTTTTCGCAGCTTTCCTGCCTTTTCTTTTTCTTTGTTTGCCATTTTTTTAGTTTTCACCTTTTTATTTTTCTTTGTTTTGTGTTGTTGAACCCTAGTTTAGGATTGCTTGCTCAATAATCTAGGTCCCAGGTCCTATATGTATCATGCTCCTATAGAGTAAATTGCTTGGACTTAGATCAAATTAATTGTTGTTTGTCTAGACTTTATACCGTCTGATAGAGAGGGACAATACAATGCTTACAAGATCTGATTTGTTGAACACCGATGACCCTCCAAGACCAGACCCTTTTATGTCTTTCTAGGCAACCATATTTTGTGCTTCACGCTAATAGAAATTCTTGTACTTGGGTGATTTAATCAGCTTTGCATTTGCATATAGTCTAGGTTTCAATTTTATTTAGCATCCTGCACGAAGAGAGCTAGGAAGCAATGTGAGCATTTCTGACTAAGAATGCATCATTGATTATTCATTAGCATTTCTTTTCCGATCTCTCCCTCTGATTTTGATCACCTTAGGATACTAAAGGAATTAAAACCCCGTTAGACATCGTGCACAAAAAACATCCAAAAAAGTAATAAACCAAAATAAAATTGGGACTGTTAATTCTAATTGACCTTAAAATCAAACATATTTGGATTCTTTATTTTGGGAAGAGCAACTCCCTTATTGTACATATGATGTATTATGATAGAGTGAAGTACGCAACCTTTAGGACTAGTGCCCCCATCCTTAGACTTGTGCCCTAAGCACTTGGGTCAACCTTATTACTTACTATAGCCACTTGCCTCCAATCAATGATGAAGTGTCCCATGTGTTAAGTAGGTGTGATTCACCAACTTGAGCACGGCCACACCAGGAGACTACACATGTGAGCTTGTGTAACTATTGCGAATTCACCTAACTTTAAAATTGAAAAGATAATAGACCGATCTCTTACAATCTTCACTATGTTAAGTTGGTGAATTGGAGTTTGCTTTGGGTTTGAATGTTGTCCTTGGATCCTAGTGCATCTATCTTTACTTGAAGTTATCGTCCTTTTCTTTATTTCTTCTTTTCATTTCTTGAGTCCTTTTTCTTGCTCATCTTCATCTGCATTATAATCACGGGCTATCCTTATCTTCAATCGGATCCCGCAACTTCTTTTCACCCATTGTCTACATCCTTAGTCTAGACCAAGATGACTCTCTTCTTGAGCCACAGTTTTGCCTCGTCCGGTTTGACCTCAGGCCTCGTGAGGTTGGAGTCCTTTCTAGAATTTTGTTTTGTATGTCTCGCCCACCCTCTATGTTCCCTACAGTTTTGCCTTCCCCTATTTCTAGGCACGCAGTGTTGTGTAATGAGAAATGCATTAAGGATGCTATTAATCTTAGTAAATCAGGAAGATTTGAGGCTCGAATGAGTGTGCTTCCATCGGTATATTTTGGATCTAATTTGTGTGATGCTATTATTGAGGTTTTTTATGTTGCACACCTAGTTGAGGATGTGATCTCTGAGGTAATAGAGATTGAGGATGATGATACTGATGTTGTGTGTTTCCATTTCTTGATAACGACCCTTGAGTTAGCCCTACACGCCTTGTTTTAGGAGCCTATTATACTACCTCTATCGGTGCCTCAGGAGATGGAGCCGGAACTTGCATTATTCCAACCACCCTATTGACTGATCTATTTTTCTCCCCCTGACTTCCATATCCCCATAGAGCATATAGCTATTTTTTATCAATATCCTGAGTAATTTCAGTGGATGTTGCTTGGTGACGGCCTGCATATTCACATGCCCTAGCTTGTTAGCATCTCCCAAAAACGTCGCATCCTCCAGATTTATGAGTGTAATGATTTCTAGAGGATAAGAGTTTGGATGCATGCATGACCTCACTTTCCATTGATCATCTTGCATTACGCCCCGAGGGTTTTTTGCAGGTGGATGCAACACTTTCTAGGAACTCGATCTCACCCTCTAATTGTGTAGTCGGACTGCTGACTGCACCAACCGAGTCGTCTGATTCATGTGACTCCTTTGAGATTTATCTCCTCGATGACCCTCTTGAGGATTAGCCTCATTTTGAGCCATTTGATGAAATCTTTGATCTTTCGACCATATGTCCATCAGATGTCCAATTGCTTAGAGAGTCTCCTGATATTTATTCTATGTATCTTACTGAGACGGTGATTGACATGGAGGATTCTATCACGGATCCATCCTACCCTACATTTGATTTTGTTAACTTTGATCACTCACTCCATTCTTACAAGCCGGTGATTTCTTTTGAACCATCGGACACTAGCCTAGTTTTCGATTCTCTTCCCCCTGTGGCATACACCCACTTGATTGCATATACGGGTGTTCTTTTTATTTCATCATTCTCATTGTGAGGCAATGACAAGAGTACAACATTCATCTCATTGATGATGTCCTGAACCATGATGCATCGTTATCCTAAGACTTGCTCGACTGGGGGTGTAAAACCTAGCGCTTGTTGAGAGGCACCTCAATACTCCTCACCTCTTGTGTATACGTGTTTCATATTTTGTTCCTACTGTCTTCCGTATGTCCTACACCCTAGATCTAATGTCCAATATATGTGTTTTGTCCTAAGTATAGGGTGGTGTAAACTGAGTTGTTCTCTCTTCATTTTGTTTCGTCACTCTTGTTGTTGCATATACTTAAGGATCTCCTACCCTAAGTATAGTGGGAGTGATGCGTTCATTCCCACAATGAATTTTTTTTCTTTTTATCAGTTTATTGATCCCTTTGTCTATCTCCGCTCTTGTTGATATTCCTGTCTATACTTATGTATCTCTTACCCTTATATAGGGGGAGATATTTCGTGTTGTTGATATGTTCATTCCCACCTTCGACCCTCCTGGCATTGTGTACAGTCTGTTATACTTAGGATTAATTAATGCTAAGTATAGAGAGACGATTGACTTCTCATTCTGACTTTATTTAGCTGTTATAGTATAGGTTTTTCTATACTCAATATGAGTTGTGTCTTCCTTTTTCTCTCTGATAAATGTGGACATAGCTCAAGCTAAGTATGGGGGTCGCATATACGTTCTATATACTTTAGCCATAACTCGTATTTAGTATTTGAATAATATGGCTAAAATACTATATGAATATATGATTAATTAATTGTAAAAAATAAATCGGTATAAAAATGTACAAACATTCTTCAAAATTTTTTGTAAATATTTATTAATAAATCATGTTAAAAAGGTTTGAAAAAAGGTTGTTAAACATTTTGGAAAATCTTTTGAAAGTCAGTTGGAAAACTTTTGCAGAATATTTTGTAAAAACTTTTTCCTTATAAAAATTATATCATTTGTTTGAATAAAATTTTCAAAAATCTATTTTCAAATGGTTTGGAAAAAGGTTGCAGAAATATTTTTAAAAATATATACATACTGTTTGAAAAATCTTTGCAAAATGATTTTCAAAATTTTGTAAATTATTATAAAAACTATTTGCAAATAAAGTTTTCAAAATGTTTGTTAAAACATTTTCAAATCATTTTGAGAACCAGGTATATATAGCAAATAAAGATTCTTCACAAACCCTATTTATAAGAACCTATAAAAATAACCAACTTCTCTTGTACAAATTTCTTGTGTGAATTCTACACCTAACTATGTAAATAATAGATGCACTCCTGTGTAAATATTTGCAATAATTCTTTTAATAACTATTTTATTTCTCAAAAATACCAAAAAATCTACAAAGAATCAAAACCCATAAAAATTGTATAAAGATTTGTAAAACTTTTTCAAAAATCCATAAAAAGTTTAAAATCAGGAAATCATTTCAAAAAAAAATCCCGCATTGTACAAAGCATTTGTATTTTTCAGATTGATAATGACAATTGAACTGCTCTAAATAAAATTTGAAGATTGGAGCTTGGTTAGACCTTAATCCACTTAATCACAGGAACCATATAGGAATTGGAATTGAGGCACTTCATATCTACTAGACATAATTCTTTAAGACCATAAGACTAGGTTCAGATGTCATCTTGAGTGCCTAAGTAGAATATTTCGAAACACATGCACGACTCTTGCCGACTGCAACCTAACTTGCACTCATGTGCCTTACATCTTGCTCACTCAGGTGAAGTGGTAGAGGGATGGATTTACTAGCATGAGACACAAGCGAATGGAAACATATGAAGTCACGATTCTGTGGACATTGTGCCCCACCCGATCCATTAGCCATGAGGTCTAATGACAAGATGTCATGGGTTGCAATAATGCTTCAAAAGAGGAAAAGTCTGTTGGCTCAAGAGGAAAACAATCTTATATAAATGCTAATGTAAATAGTATTCAAAAAATGCAAATCAAAAACTACAAAAAAATAGATGGGAAGAAATCAAAGAAAAATCAATTTCCCTCAGAGTATGTATAAAGTCAAATAAGCAAGCATGTGCTTCAAAGTCAATGTATTCATGTGAGGTTGCAGTTAGATGACTTGGCTACACAGGTCAAGCATCCTAGGATAGGTAGCCACACTTGCTACTATCCATTCTCTTCTCCACCTCCTCTTCTTGAGCTGGTTACACTTGAACTTAGAAGGGAATATCCCACTTCTCAAGGAAAGAGTTGTTGCATAGGGGAATTAGGGTCACCAGGTTGGAGAAGACTTTCTTTTACCGCTTTAGCCGAGAGGAGCTACCTATCACTAACACTGTACAAGATAGACTCATAGTCATAAGGGACTGCGTATGATTTAGATTTATTCTGACCTGGCTTTTGAGGAGACTTGGGTAGAGTTTTATGGTTCTTAGAGGCTATTAAGTTTTATGTCTGCTTCCCAATAAAGTTCCAAACATACCTACTTTTCCAAAGGTCCGATTGAGCTCCAAACATTGATTTTATGAGGATAGGTTTAAGAGTTAAAATCAATCAAACTTCTTTATTTTAGTTTTTTCTGTACTTATAGGCATAAGTCCTTGCTGGGGAATAGAAAGTGCAAGTATATGGGGGTTATGAATCTTCGTTTCATCACCTTTATTCTTTTATTTTTGGCCTTAAATCCCTAGCTAAATACATGTATATAATATTAATTTGTGTAAAATAACAATCATTTATTAATTCATATATACTATATAAAATATTGTATTTAATGCTAAAATAAAAGATTAAAGGAAAGAAAAGAAAAAATAAATGAGTAACCAAAGGTATTGGATTACTCTAAACCCCAAGGCTAAGTCAAGAATTGACTTGATCGACTAGGAATAAAGTAGGGGGAGATAAGGGCTAAAAACCACATAAAAAACCTAATTTTGTTCCTCAATAAATACATTTGGGGACCCATTTTATTGTTTATTATGTATACCTTAAATCGATAAATTTTGGGCAAGGAAATTGTACATAAAATTTTAAAAAATACAAAATTTATTTCATTCAAAAATAATGCACATTGTGTCCTAGACATAGAATAAAAAGCCACAAAGAAAACTTCCCGGACCTGTATCTTTTCCATACAAGTCAAAATGACCAAACTCACCTCTATTATTTATAAAATAAATTATCTATTTAATTAAGCTAGTTTTGTCCAATTAGGAGTAAAGATGCAGAAGTTGGCTTTTGGGCCCTCATTGCGCAATATACTTGTATATAATATTCAATATATTCATTCTTTATATTTTTCACTTTCTTATATTTTTATAAATTTATAAATACATGTACATAATATAAATAAATTAAAACCAATAAAAATTCATTTAAAAAATAAGTGTACTTTAATATATAGGTAAAATAAACTTATAAGTACCTATATAATAAATATACCTAATTATTTAAGTATATAATTAAACTCAGAAAAATAAAATAAAAATATATATGTATGTATTTAATTAAGTTATAAATATTAAAAATTATAATAATAAAATATAAAATAAAAATGAAATACATCATATGTAGGAAAATATACCTATAATAATACATGTATAAATTAACACTTAATAAATGAACTTGTAATAATAAATAAAAAATATTACATAAATTAATAAATATTTTTCATGTTTCGACGTAAAAATATGAAAATCATTTATTATTTGAAATTGATTTAATAATTGATTAAATCTTTGTTTTGTCTTTTTCTTTGCCTACATGGACAAATAAGGTACATATCTAAGTTGACCTCGATCAATTCCCTGCCCCTCATAGGTCTCCTTCTGTCAGAGCTAGATATTCCATATTTCTCCCATTTTTTATGACCGATTCCTTCACTAATTCAACTTGATTCCTCAATAGATTTTGCTCCTCGATCAACGCTTTTTCACGCACACACATTACCTCGATCGTTGGATCACTGGATCGAGCTGCGTCCTTGGTCAAAGCATCCCATGTACATATATCCCACGCCGACTCTCTCATATCGAACCCTTCGAATATTCATGCTGACGAGTGAGGGAGGTTACAGCTTCGTCGTTGTCCGATCTGCAGCGAGCTATAGGTGTGATTGACTCGATCCAACCATCACTGGTGGAGCTCCACCTGGTGGTTCTGTGCCATTTGTCTCTAGAAGGTTTGAGCGGTTTGTCTTTGCTTTTATAGGCATATTTTAATTCTAGCCTTTATTTCCAGCATTTTATTTGTGTTATAATCAATTGTGTTAGTATAGAATTTAGCTTGTATTTCGCTGGCGCTCTTCAGCACCGGCCATTGTTCCACCGTACTCCTCCCTTATTTCACCTCATCTGACAACCCCTTCACACTCCCCTTCTGTGTCTCCATCCAACACTCCTCTCCAACCACCCATATCTGCTCCAGATATGGAAGTCGAGGTCCATCTCTACCGCATCGCCTGACCTCTCCACTCCATCTCCTTTTCGCTTCGATGTCCACCAAATAAGGCCAGAGCCAATACCCCGAGCCTAGTTGTTCTTTCTATATGTATTTTAGGAGCCAGAGCTTCACAACGCATCCAGGACCCCAATAATGGGTCTTGAACCTTTTTAGCACCTCTGGCAGAAAAGGAAGGGCTTGAGCTCCATTTTACGACCCTTGGGACTCTCCTAGGTGGTCGAAGGTGCAAGAAGCAGCCGATCAAAGATCCCATGGATTCGAGTTCTTCCTTATTCCTCTAGGGGATCTCTCCACTATCCGATCAAGCGACGGATCCAAGTGTAGAAGCATCCATCTAATTCGCGTGCCCCCGACCATCATATCTTCGCCGGTGATCTAATCTCAGCCATTGATGTGAACCGTCATCGCAAACCCATAGCTCGACACGTGGTGAGTGACATGATCCCAGCCGTCAAAGCACGCACGTAGGGGTATTTTTCACACCTCCCCCCGTATTTTTTTTTTATTTTACTCTATAGGCATTCCTTTGTAGTTCAAAATTTTAATCATATTTGCATTGAGACCCCCATTTTTTTATTGACACTAAGGTCCTCCACCACGTTACCTCACGTGCGCATACACGTGAGGCGGGGAGCATTTTACAAGGGACCCCCACATGGTCTATGTATTTATTTTTGTCTTATAATTTTTATTTAAAGTGTTATATTTTATGAAAAATTGCATCCAGGCCCTGGAAGTTTTCGAATATTACAAAAGTACCACATCTATTATTGTATTTTATTTTTGTTGCTTTTATTTTTATTAAATGTATCTGATATTCTATAAATTCTGGGAAAAATTAGGACAAATATATGATTATTTATTTTATCACATATATTTTTGGGATTTTTTATTCTTTTTTTCTATTTATTAAAAATAAAAAAGAGAGCATTTATTCCATGTTTCCTTTCAAAAATACAAAATCACTTTAAAAAGTTCCAACAAATTATTATTTCTTTATTATTGTATTTTGCAACTCCAAATAAAAACTTAGTAAAATTATAAAAGAAAAATACTAGAAATTGAAAAGCCCCTAAAAATATAAATATCACTATAAATTATTAAAAAGCATAAAAAATTTATTTTTGTCTCTGAATTTTGATTTATTATATATTATATATGAAAATAGTTTAGGAAATATTCAAAGTGTTTATCTATTTTTACAAATACAAATAATCGACATATTATTATTAGTCCATGTTTTTACATTTTTAATCAATTAAAAATACAAAAAATAGAAAAAAAATAATAAGAAAATTAATGAAATTGGAGAAAAATTAAAAATACAAAAATATTTTATTTAACAATTTTTGTCTATATATGGTTTTATTTATAAAATAAAACCTTACATATAACATAACTATATATATTAAAACTAGATATTACTTATTACTATTGTTAATATTTATAGGTCTCTATAAATATTTTAAATCCTTTAAAAAATAAAAATTACAATTCCTATTTGTATTTTCTTAATTTTTTGTATATATTTATTATTTATATAGCATATAAATTACTTATATTATACATCTTATTATATTTACTTATTTTTTATAACTAGTTTTTTAAAAAGAAAAATAATTAAAAATTAGAAAATATAAAAAGAATATAAAAATTATAAAATTATAAATATAAAAATATAAAACATTAAAAATCCATAAAAATATAAAAATGAGAACCCACAAAAATAAAATAAAAAGACAAGAGAAGGAAATTTTGGATTAATTTCTCAATCTATCATGTTTGCTCACTAATTTGACACTCTACATACATACACATATACACAGCTTTTGTAGTGTTAGAATAAATTTTAACTCCATGTGCATATTGCATTGCTTTATTATTATCTTTTGGTTAATTATTGTTTGAATTAGGTATTCTTATTCAGTTTCCACAATGACGGTGTTCTCTCCTTGTGTAGAACACCCGACCAGCTCAAAACTCATGTTCAACACTAATATAAGAAGGTATGTTTCATCATTAATTTACAAGGATTTCAATTTTTAGTTAATGAAACAAATACTACTTCCATATTAATCACATACAACTTCCGATATAATATTTCAAAACAAAAGCAATAGTGGACATTCACATAAGGATTGATGCACATAATTCACAAATAGATATAAAAGAATAATAAAGTAAGATAAAAGGAATACTAACTTTATTGGATTCCTGCCATTAATCAATCAAAGTTGTATCTTACAAAAGGAAACCCCACGCTTGCAACTTTTCCATAGAGACTCTCTCCACAAGAACTTTCTCACGAGGGTGGTCCCAACTTCCCCTTTTGAATATGGGAATTCAAATCTTTTTGGGGATATTTTGGGGACCACGACTCATTCTCAAACAACCTTGATAAATTTCAGTTCTAAACATCAGAGATATGAAAATTATCCCTCAGGTCTCTACATATTGAAGTCTCGTGCAACCTAAATGCATCAATGTCCCAATAACTCCCAAATTCCTTATTTGATCACTTTTATTCTGTTGGGCCATAATATTAAATTTGGTAGTATTAATAGATTTTATATATACATAAGGCCATCATTGGATTAATATTTCAACAATTACAACCAAATTATTTTTTATAAATTGATTAGATTTAGCATTAAATATAAACGGACTAGGGATGTAAAGTTTAGTATTATAAATGGGTCACTGAATATGTAAATACAATTGGGTCCATGCCAACTTCCTAACCAAAAGTTTATAAAATCTTATTTCAAAAAGGATTTCAAATATTCTTCTTTCATTTCTACCAAAAGCCATCTTTTCTCCAAAATATTATTGGTCACGTCCTCAAGGTTGGAATCACATATCATGTCTTTTTGCTTGAGTATGCCGCTGATGAGTGCTAGGATGACCATAGATTTTTATGGGCTCATTCGATCAATAAAAAAATAAAACAAGTAAATAATGAAAAAACAAAAAATATTGCGAAATGGTAGTCAACAGAAGCATTAAAAGATGATTTAAGGTCATCTAGATGCTTGGAGAAAAAAGTTCGTGGGAAGATGGTTTACGCTCCTCCAAGTATTAAAATGCCCGACGGTCTTTGAAGTATTGATCGTAAAAATTAAGGGGAGCCTATAAAATACAAAACTAATGCCAAGATACATATTTTTGGTAGGAGGGTATGCATTCCCTCTTGCAGCATGAAGGGCAATCTTCAAATTTTGATGATGCCTTTTGGAAACCTCCATTTAATCCAAGGATCCCATATTTCCTCTAGCTCATCGAACAAAATAAACGTGAAACTCAAGATCATCTTCATAAACACGGTCTTTCATGGGTTAACAGATGCCGCCTTTGCAAACTCAAGGAAGAATGTTTGGACCATTCACTTTATCATTGTAACTTCTTATTACGAAATTTCCTTTAGCCAGGTCCATTGACATATTTAAAAGAACTTTTGTTTGAGCAAAAATAAGAGAAATCCGGATCATATGTTGTTAATCGCTAACGTAGTGATTTTACGGTGGTTTCTATGGAAAGAGAGATGCAAGTAGGCCTTTAAGGAGAAAGAAACACTGCAAGGGTTTTAGCTTCTGATTTAAAGCATTTCCTTTGGTTTCATATTTAAAATATTTGAATTACTCCACCCATCTTGGGAGATGCATTGTTATGTCTCACCTCCATAGAACCTGCAAAGTAGCGGTTGGGGGCCCATCTAATGTTCAAGATGTTTCGAGCAGCACCATGGAGGATTTCGCCAAATAGAAATCCTTGAAATTTCAAAGGTTTTGGACGATTTGGTACATTGGGTGATATCCACACCTTCTTAATTTGTTTATCAAAATGTTATCTCTACTATTTGTTTGCAATGTTAAACTACTGTATATTGGGTGATGCTTTTTCACTACTTTAGATGAATAAAATTCTGATCTTCTAATAAGAATCTTATCATTTCCGATGATCTCTAGTGCAATCCTCTTCAAAAGTAGTTAATATGCTTTTCTCTAATAGCCTCTGACGTGATATTAAATGACAATTTATTTGACCACGGTTTCCTCGTAGATGCCCAACACTTAGACCTCTCTCGATGTTATTTCGCATATATTTCAACGTTAATTTTGTCTACGTCAAAATTTTAAAACACAAGTGATGTTAACATTTATTGCAGTGATATACATTTACCTCTGGTCTTAGCTTTGCTTTTATCGTGGAAGAGAAACATTTTTTTCCTTTTTTTCACTATTTTGTGAAATAAAAATATAGCTTATAAACCCTTAATTTCATATTTTTGGAAGAAACATAACTTCATTAGCATGAACTCTTCACCCAAAAATGAATATCCAATTGTCGTAAACGATATATTTGATATTATTTTAGTTTAGGCTAAACATAATTTGTGTATATGCTGCAATTTAAACAAACAATCCATTATAATAAAATTGAGCTATAATGACTCTTTTTTTCAAAATCTGTCGCTAAATTAGTCATTGTTAATTATATAATGATGGCATTATTCGTTGCAAATGAGTTTTCGTACTTGAAATTAGCGATGAATCATATATCTATTGCTATATCATTAGCAATGGTCCATATAACAATGCTTATTCATTGCTAGCAACTAACCATCGCTATTTGTTTAGTTCAAAATTTAGCAACGATTAATTAGAAGTTTGAAAAATAGAAACGAATAAGCGTCGTTATGTGGACCGTTGCTAATGATGTAACGAGAGATATGATATTCATCGCTAATTTCAAGTATGAAAATCGTTTCGCAACAAATAATATCGTTATTATATATATAACAATGGCTAATATAGTGATAGATTTTGAAAAGGCATCACTATAGCTTAATTTTGTTGTAGTAGAATTAGGCTATAAATAATTGATGATTCTTTTACATCTCATAAATTTAATATAAAGATTATATAATGTTATGTATTATATTACATTACCTACAATACAATCATTATGAACCCACCTTATGGTCTAGTGATAGAAGCAGTGAGCTCTCACTCTAAAGACCATGGCCCAACTCCACCCTCCCCCTTTAATCGTTGTAAAAATACACTTATTATAAAATTTAGAAATCTAATAATTATATATAAAATTTTCCTACATTGTTATGTAGATGACTTTCACGATAGAGAGCTAGTCCTTTTTGTGCTCACTTTAGCTTCTTTTTCTATTTTTTTCTGAGTTGTGAGTTTAATTAAGTTTCTATACATTTCTTAACCTTCTAGATTTTAAATATTATTAATCTATTTGTTGTCGTTAATCTTTTTGAATGCTCACTTTATTTTTTTCGTTAATTGTTAGACAATATAAAATTCCTAGAGGTGAATAGATTACAGTTCTACCACTACTTATCAAAAGAGATATCTATTTTTGTTTGGAGGAACGATAAAAAGATACACTCTTTATTCTTGGATGGAACCAAATACCTGGCTTTTTACTTATACAATAAAAAACGATATTGGTACATGCATTATCCATGTCTACTTCTAGAAGTAATTGGTAATCTCATGCAGTACAACCGCCAGATCCTCCGTACAAGTAACTAGGTCCTCTGTCTTTCCCACCATCAATGATATCTCCTAATCCATAACATGCAGGACGACTCTGAGACTTCCATATAAATAGTTCCGGTGCTATAAAAAATGATCGATCTTGTTCAATTAATAGTATATCTTCAATTGCTGCACATTTTTCAAAACCTGCTTTTGGACGGTTGCCATTTCCCATTTTAGGACTGGGAATGTTTTTAGGACTAGAAGTAAGACCTGCAGTATCTATCTCAGCACATGAAGTTGCCAAAGTCGAGAACAATCCATCGCGCCAGTATCCAATAATCTTGAAATCATCATCAATCATTAACCACCATACATGTGTCTTGGGGTCCTATAAAAATATATCATTAATACATTTTAAGAAGCAATTTTTTAGTATAATTCAAAAAATATATGTTGATGTTGTAAGATATGGAAAATTACAAGCCAATGTATGGTTAGATGGAAAAATATATTGTGAGTGCCATTGCAACACTTTTAAAAAATGACACAATTCACATTGTTTCAAAAAATAACCATTAGGCACACACTTAATGCCACGATAATAAGGAATTTTTTGTTCTTAATTAAATTTTCTATGAGCTCGCAATCACATTTAATGTATTCATGCATTTTGAAAGGTCATGATGTTATTTTGAATTTCTATTTACATTTTAATTTAATACTTATATTATCTTTTCGGTTAAAAGAATCACTAATTTTTATCTTTTTACCGTTGCACGAACTATTCATTTTTTCTTTACCATCTTCGTTTCCCATCAACTCCTTCTCCCAACCTTTATGTTGCAAATTAACTAGGACCACCATCACCTCATTAGTATTAACACCTTCTACTTTTTTAAAACTCCATCATTGTGGACCTTCCCTACAAGTTCGCTCAAGCCTCACCCTCGATCCTTGCGACATCATCTTTGCCAAAATATAGGAACAACAAAACAACTCAAACTATAAACTTTTTGTTTTGATAAACTTAAAACCCATTCAAAAATCCATATCCACTTCTGCTCCTTCATCCTTCAAACAAACTAAAAAAAAAGGATAGCATATAAAAACAATCATGTAAAACAAATCATATGCAACTACCATGATCATGCCATCTTCCTCGTCTTATCGACAAACAAAGTGAAACATCCACGACCCCATCCACATCTTCATTGTTTTCCACCCCCTCTTACATCTTACAACACCTTTTTCTTTCTTATTGGACTATAATAGCTACAGTTGCTTCTAAGGCCTATGTGGACTTCTATAGTCCCATGTTGTACTTCAACTTCTCCTAGTGCCATATTGAAGACTCCTAAAAGGACCTTTACTAGCTCAAAAAGTACCTCATCGACCTCAATCATGTTCCCTTCCCTGGATAACTTCAATAAATCAGCCTTCCATGCTTTTATCCTTGCATGCCTACAATCAGTTGTCTGCATCAACATTATCAAGAGATAGAACCTGACCGTTAATACCATTTTACATCTCCGATTACAACCTCTACATGTTCTTCATTTAGAGGCCTAATTAGCCTTCAAATAAGAAGAATCTTATCCATGCATTCTTGTCTACAAAGGGAATGAGGTTGAGGAGGTTAACGTGGGGAGGTACCACAGAGTAGTTGACAATGATAGGGGATTGGGACATTGATGGCGTTGAGGGAAAGAATGACTGTTGTGTTTCTAGTTATTTCAACTTCCATGGGATGTTAGGAGGAGCGAAAAAGGGAGAGAAAGGAGAAGATATGAGAAGAGTGTGTGGAGAAAAAAAGAATTGTGGAGAAGGGCGGAAAATGCTAGTAGATTTTGAAAAGGAGAATATAACAAAAAATATCAAATCAAAATGCAATTGAAAACAAGGAAAAACAATATCATTTTAAAATCTAGTGACTACATTGATTTCTATTGTAAACTTTATAAATTTTGCATACTTTATTCACTCATCTTTGTTGCATATTTTCTTAAAGTCTATCACAATGTGGATGCAATACAAGCTTTGACCAAGAAAGCTACTTCGATGAATAAATACATGCATTGCATATGTACATGCAGATTGAATATACTTATTCGTTCTTCAAAATGTCCAATCACTCAATCTTTAATGTTTTATAAAATATAATATGGAACATCGATGACTACTTAGTTCATTCGCTCTTGGGCAAGATATCTTAAATATCAATGACAATAAGATAATAGAAAATATACCTTAGCAATAGTAATTGTAAGATGACTTTGACCTGGAAGAGGTAACCTACTCCCTAAAGTAATTCTTGAACTCAGTTGTACATATCCATCACATTCTGTGTCGATACAGAAATCTTTTCCCGTGCCCTTGACAATAAATAGTAATAATCATTATAAAATACATTAGGTATAGATGTTTTTTACCAATACTAGTAAATCCAAACATCTAATTTAGACGTCAAATGGTCTTCCATGTGTAATCAAAATATTGGCTTTCTTAACAACTTTAAGTGGAAAAGGTTTGTTTAATTGTGAAAATGCACCCAAAAATAATATATATGATTTCCATTGTTCTTTTAATATAATGAAAAAAAGACTCTATCATGAAGAACGACCATAGGTATGCTTTTTTAACATGACTTGTTGATATTTTAAAATCAACTATTGTATGAATGAGTAGTGAATTAACAATAACATTCAGCTTCATAGGAAGTGAATGTAATCATATACTCAAGTAACAATAGACTATGAATTCTATATTGCATCCTTATGTAAATGTTATAGTGTCCCTATTTGCAAGAATTTGATATCAATGATCCGTTATTGTCTATTTAAGTCCATGATTAATTCTATCAATTGTAAATAGATAAACAACAAATAAATAAATGATCAACTAACAAATTTTGAGTGTAGCAATTTTTTATTGCAATACTCACTGAAATACCTAAATTAATATTATCTTGTATTATGTATTTAGTGATAAAAAGACACGTAGCAAACTGACTCAAATAATGTAATATGGTGACTTTACTTTATAACGTGTCTTCTATAATTTTCTTTATTATATATGTAGGTTTAAAAATATACTGTTGAAGATGCATAACAATATTGTCAAAAAATAATAAAGTTACTGAAGACTAAATTCAAATCATACTTTCCATACGGAAGTCAAGTGTGGCTCCTTGTCATGATATCGTTCAGGGTCAACCTGTAAAAAAAAATATGAGTTCATTCCTTGCGAATGTATAAAAAAAGTACATTATACCATTTTTCAATAATAAAAAATAATAATCATGCTCACTAACATTATGCAAAGGCAAGGAAATCCAATAAAAATCTATATAAAAAAATTGAAAATTTTGTTTCAAGAGCATATTGATGTTATAAAGAAGAATGATTTATATTGCAGAATTGTATGCCTCAGAGACAATATGCTCAAAGAGATAATTGAAAATTTAACTAATAAAAATGAACTTATAATAAAATTATATACAAAAATTATATATTACATAATGTTAGTAACTGTTAAGAAAATAATCCAAATAAACTAATCCAATAGTCAGTATATTATAACATAAGCCATAGAGATTCCTATCTTGCCTCGATATGGCAACTCAATATAATGGCGCTTAAACTATCAAGATTGATTGTTTTTTGAGATATTTACATCCAAAACCCTTTATACTTTCATAATTACATGTTGAATCCTCCATAATTTCGAACTACATGTAAATACCTGGATAGTTACTCCAATTTTTTTTATCGGTAGAAGAGGGGATTGAGGGGGATGTAAACCCTGGTCCTTTTGAAGTGGGGGACATTACTTCTACCACTATGCCAATAGAGGGGGTTCTAGAGTTACTCCATCTTACACACAAACCTCGATCGTTATTTTACTTACTAACCTAACGTATCTACATGTTAATCTAACCAGATATCCATCTAATGGATGAATTTTTTAATATTTTTTCCAACCTTCTCCTTCCTTCCCTCTCTTCTCCCTCATTCTCCTTCACATTACGACCACCCATCTCTATGACACCTTATTTGCTACCGTGATTGACAAATCTCATATTTATCATCTTTATTTATATTTATTATCCCTCTAGCTTAAACATTTCATTAAGAAAAATTAACAACTAATTTAATTTAACAATTAACCTTCTATAAATAATTAACACTAACAATATGTACATAAATACTTGTATTATTGTGCCTTTATTTTATGCATTTCTTCAATAATAAAAGCCAAAAAAATTAGTTTAGTATTGTATATATCCATTCTATTAATATCCACATATCAAAAATGCAAAAAATGATAAAGAAAATAAAATAAGATTTTTTAATACTTAAAAAATACTTATGAACAAATGATGTAGTTTGATTTTGAGCCATGAAACTTGTCGATCATGAAAAGATCTACAACTTTCATTGGACACTTTTTAATTTGGAGCTTGTAAATATTTTATTTTGATTTTCCTTATTTTATTTAATCTCTCATTTTTTTATTGGGCCGCGTGACTCTCTCTGGAGATGCCACGTGACCCAGCTCTTCTTCACTCCTCGCACCCTTCCTCCATCGTTAGATCCATCTTAATGAATCTGATCTGAGCCACTCCTTCCTACTTGCTCCACAGTTGTATGATCGGTTTGATCAAGTACATCACAACCCTCCTTTCCCACCTCACTCATCACCATCTGATCAAAAGATCAGATGGCACCAGTTCATCATCTCCAAATGCACCCCTTCACCCCACACCGCACCATCTGAAAAACAACCCGATTTCACTCCATTTTCCCAACCACTCCAGTCAACCTCCCGACAAACTAATGACATCATCATGTATCCTTAACTCCCTTCTACTTAACCTATTATTCTCTAAACCTCATCGCCATTAACCACCTCTCGAGAACTGCCTAAAGGTGGTTGAACCTTCATGGAAACCACCTGAATCACTATCCATCTCCTCTTCAAATACTCCACTCGCGCTGCTCGAAACTGTTGTCCACTGTTTCACGGGATGAGGCCCAACTCTTCTCATTCCTCTATGACAAAGAGGAGATGGATCGAGGCAACCACCATGACCTCAAGCCCTTGTGTTGATCCATGGTCGTCATGCCATGCCATGACCAATTCAAGGTCGTTCAAGCTTTTCCCCAAGGCTAGGGGACTTAAGCAAATATCGGAGCCCCTCATAGAGCTCAGCCCAAGCCCCACATCCACCTCCAGCGATGTTCTTCAATCGTATAGGTAAGCTTCATCTTATTTTTCTTTGACTTTGTTGTTTTTATTATCTTTGTACAACCACCGTTACCCAAATCACATCGGCTTTTTATCTTCATAATACATCATAGATACACGATGAGGTCACGACCACCATATCCTCCTCTTCCAAGCCTCTAACCATCGCTCCCCCATCATCTCTAGTCACATGGAGATGAATCCGTTAGGGTCGTCACTTGCTCCGTGCCCTGACCCTACATTTCACTCACTTTTTGCACGCAAACACTACTTCGGCTAATATCTAATCTCGTGCATGTATAGTTCTTCAATGGTCAGAGCATTGGGAGGATATCTGTTCTAGAGTACTCTATCGACCTGATAATCAAAACATCCTCGAGCCTTCATTGAGACTCCATGTCCTTCAATATGCTTCTTTAAAAGTGATGTCATCTGTGGTGGATTTGTGGGACCAAGGTGGAGCTTGGAGACCCTCGCCAGAACCCAAACTCGACGTCGTCGTGCAAGGAGGAGCACTAAGGGACACAGAGTACATTAGTCGTTTGGTGCCTTTAGATCTGACGGCTCAACATTCTTCTCAGCCTTTGCGTCGAACCACTACAGCCTCGGTGGGACCAAGATTCATCCGAACCACATGGGTCTCCCATGTGACCCAAACCACCTGCACTGTCCAAATCAAGCCATAGGCCTAGACGCACACGTCCCATGCGTGCCTCTTATGGAAATTACAGTCAAAAAGCCCACAACTTCTTCAATTTATAGATCAGTCCCACCTCATGTATTATGTGATAGGCCTGGGATTTTTATTCTCTTAACCATCGGTTACATTTAATTGCATAAATACCCCCCCCCCCTCCCTACAGGGTTATTTACGTATGAACTCCAGACATTTTTCGGTAATTGCAATCATATTCTCATTTGGACTGAAATGTAATGTTTTATGTTATTTTAATTTATGTTTTGTTGCAAATACGCCCCTGGACCTTTTATTCGGTAACTTGTGCAAATGAAGTCTGATTGAGTTAATTTCAATTTTATTATGAATCTCATTTAATTATATATATATATATATGACAATCTAAATAATCTCTAATTTGGTGCATAAAAATATAATCACTTAATTAGGGATGTATGCTTCTCAATTTAATAACCATTAATTTAATCTAGCTTCATTTTAAGCATCAATTGGACTTTTGACTTCATACATGTATAATACTTAAGTTATCTAATTAATCTAGGAGCATTGTTTTATGTATATAAATATGTTTCGTTCTTAGTTCATTTTGTACCATTCTATTCATTATTAACTTGCATGAAAACCAAATAAAAATGTATTTTATTCTCATATTTCACTTATGTTGCATTGGTTTGTTCTTTTAACCTAAGTAATTTTATTAATTGCTTAACCTAATTATTAAAACTTAAATATTAACATTGAGAGTTCGTGTCCCTGAGTTTGATCCTAGGACTTGCCTAGGATATCTTTATGCCAATATCTCGTCACAGAGATTTTCTATCTTGGTTTTGATAAATTGACATTTGGTCGTACAATCTGATAAACTTAACATATCCAAATACTGGTTCATCAGATGGCGTCGATTCATCGGATAGAAAAATTAAATCGAGTCCTCTTTGAGGAGATATTTTGACTTGATTGAGATTAATTGTTGTTTGGCCATACTACAATTCAACATATTTAATATATCCAAATAGTGATTCAGCAGATGGCACCATTGCTGGGACTCGACTCCCTCCTTGTGATTTATTGAAGTGATTTTATGTGAGTTAGGTCAAAATTGTATGCTATTACTAACCTTGCATTATGTTTTTTCAATGTGATTATTTCATTATGATGTATTTAATTTCAGCTATTTCTTTGATACATGTCTCACCATTTGATGTTGTGGCAGGGCCGTGATCCGAGGATGCTTGGAGCAAAGGTGGGGAGCTCAGTGCTCTAGCTGAGAGAAGCCACAACATCCATCATGAAGAATCAGAGATTAGCTATTTTGTTGTATTTTATGTTGGTGTTGTAAATAATAGAGATTTTATCAGTTGTGCCCCTCCGAGATATCACAATATCAGTTATGCCCCTATCTTTTTGGTAATATCAGTTGTGCCCCCGACTTCTTGCCAATATTTCACTTGTGCCCCTCAGAGGGGCATAACTGATAAAATATTTTTATCAGTTATGCCCCTCTGAGGGGCACAAGTAAAATATTGACAAGAAATCGGGGGCACAACTGATATTACCAAAAAGACAGGGGCATAACTGATATTGCGATATCTCGGAGGGGCACAACTGATAAAAACCCTAAATAATATGTACACTTAATTTCTTTATGGTGGTCTTCGGTTTTTGACTCGCGTGTGTAATATATACTTGGACATTACTAATTGTGGTGTGTTGAGCTTGTTTCACCCTTAACCCAAGTGGGGCTCAACTTGAGTGTTCGAAACTAGGGTTAGGCATGCGGCTCTTTGAGCATTATTTAATTCATATCTTTATGTACCTGAGCGTAGTTAGGACACACTAACTCCTCTCATGAGATTCACTTCATCTCATATGATTCAATTAGATGCACATAACATCGCTTCACTTCGTCCAAATTTAATTCAATTCTCTCCCACTAATAGAAGCATGTTTAGGATGCGGCTTTTCAACTTGCATGCATATAATGTAGATTTGATATTCTGTCTTGCATTTGCATGGAGAGAGATGGAGGCTGTGAGTATATTCCTTCCCGACCATGCATCATGTTTTCTTGCTTGCATCAGCTTTTCTTGATTCCCATCTTGTTTTACGACTTCAAAATGTAATGGAATCGGGAATAGACTGTAGAAGTTGAATGATTGATTGCTCACATTTTAACTCAAGTGATAACCTAAGCTTTAAAATTGGGAATTATAATGCAAGTTGACTTAACTAAATGGAGGAAAACTTATCTTGTATTTGGGAGAGCAAACCTTGCATTGCTCACATGTTTATTATTCATATTTGTGAGGAGTAAGGACGTATCCTTAGGAAAGTGCCCAAATCCCAAAACTATACATGTGCGTAATGGATGCTATATTGGACTATCATTAATGAAATTGAAAAGATAATTTGATCACAGTTTCTTGGTCTTCATGTGTGAGTTGGTGAATTCATGGATATTGCTTTGTACTTATCTTTTTCGCACTTTGATTTGACTTATCTAAAACACCTCTAATAAACTCGAACTCCATTTCATCACCATAGATTTATACTTATAATAGATTCACTTAACCCTAACTCCAGTTTCCCCGGTTCTCCAATCTTTAGCTCCATATTTTGATACTTAGGCTACCCTTCAGCCTAAGTATAGGGGGAATTAAGTCTTTCTCTGATTGTTCACCTCGGGTCTCTTCATCTTCATTCTATATCTCTCTAGTTAGGCTATTTCTGCCGAAGTATAGAGGGTCCCAAGTCTCCCCATACACTTCTATTCATTACTAATTTTCACCCACTTCTTGTGTCTTCTTCTTATACTTAGGTTATTTATATCTTAAGTATAGAGGGGAACAACAAGTCAGTTCCCATATTATCTCATGTATTTACCATGAGCTATGGCTTCATAACACTTAATTCTATGAGAACATAATATAAGCTAAGTAGAGGGGGTGTACCATATATATTTCATATATACTTTAGCCATATCTCATATTTTTAAAAATTTTCAAAACTTTTTGGGCTAAAGGTAAAGTAAAGTAAAAGGATTTGAAAACTGAAATACCTATGTGATATTATTTTGAAAAATATTTACATTGGTTTGTGAAAATGTGGGTTTGAATTCTTTCGAAAATCATAAGTATTTTTATAAAAACAA
Organism: Ottelia alismoides; assembly: GCA_037367405.1. Lineage (NCBI taxonomy): Eukaryota > Viridiplantae > Streptophyta > Magnoliopsida > Alismatales > Hydrocharitaceae > Ottelia > Ottelia alismoides. The sequence continues at coordinate 1,053,426 of JAZKJV010000620.1, forward strand.
AAGAAAAATATAAAAATTAAAAATAAAACAAAAAGATCATTCATGTACATGATCACCTTGTATATAACCCACTCATCTTTATTTAGCCTTATAAATAAATAAAATTAATTTCCAAAAAGTCTTGTAAATATTCTATATTATATAATGCAAATAAATAAAATAAAAACAATTAAAACAAAAACAAAATAAAAAGAACAAAATTAAAAACATAAAAATACATTGTAAATATACCATATGTAATAAATAAATAAATAAAATAAAATAAAAATATCTTTTTATTCCTTATTTTATGTTATAAATAAATAAAATATAAAATGGGAATAAAATTGTATAAAAATAACAAATTAAAAATCAAAATTAAAATCTTAAATATTGTACATATACCTATAAATAACACTACTATGTAAATATTTTATTTTACTTTGAAAAATTAATTAAAAATCACAAAAAAATAGAAAAAAACAAAATAAATATTTTTCATGTTTTAAGTTTTTATTAATTCGACCATTTTCTATTTTAAAATAAATAAACAAATAAAATAAGCTTGGCGGCTCCTGATTGGTCCACGGGGGTTTGTTGACCCTGGTCAACTTCCCCCGCGGACTCTCTTCCCCGCGGATCTGGGTGTATGACCTGATTTATCTATTTATCTCCCACCTGATCCGACACCCATTTCACTTAACCCCGGGCTCCGATTGATCATTGAACATCTAGGACCCTCGCCCGGGGTGGGTTTGATGGATCCGAGCTCCGCGCTACTCACCCGACCATCACCTTTCCGGATCCCTGAGAATATATATTGTTGTCACCGATGACCTATTCTTCCATCTTTGGATCTTCCCCTCGGCGCCTGTGACCTCCTCTGGAGTTCCTGAGTGACAGCCGCGTTCTTTGGAGTAGCAGCGAGGCCCGGGAAGCCGGGAGCCACTGATCCGGTGGTTAGCTCCGCCGTGCGCAGCCGCGAGCGCGCCTAGCCTCGGGGAGTCGACGACCCCTTGCAGGCAACGACCGGAAGCTCGCCGAGCTTCAGCCCAGTCGACTGCACCCGCCAGGTAACCTTCTTAGCCTCTAGTTTAGCGTAGAATAGGATTTTTAGGTTTCAGTACCCGTAGCTCCGCCACCTCCGCCTGTTGTTTCCGATCACCCATTCGCCATTCCGACCACGCTACCACCTCCGCCTGACCTCTCTCCACCTTCTCCACCCAGCCATTCCTCTTGTCTCGCCCCGGAGCAGGATATTGGGTCTTCCCCTCCGCCGCTCGCCGGAGACCCAACATCTCGACGCACCAGCCACCCTTTTCTTGCTCTGACGGGTCGAGGCAGTTTGCCCTCGACCCAGCTCTCTTCCTGTGCAGGTACCGGGCTTATTCGACTTCATCTGGAGGTCGAGACTCCAAAGCACAGGAGCTCCTGTTCGTCCATGTCGCCGGGGCTCTCCGGAGTTCCCCACTTTTATCGGAGCAGCGCATTAGGTGCGGAACTTCACGGCGGATCTTTCCCGCACCTCAGGAGCAGCAGACGAGGTCCACCGTGCGCGCAGAGGGCCGGCGAAGTTCGCCGGCCGCCAGTTCTTCCAGGAGCCTCGTCCACCGTTAGATCAGCCTCGACGCTCCAGATTAGATCGTGTCCGTTCATTCACGGAGCAGCACTGACCGCCAGATCTTCCGAGGTTCGATCGCCACCGTTGAGCCAGCAAGGTTAAGCCACGATGCATCTCAGCCATCCGATCTAGCACGTGGCTTCACCACCTCCATCCGATCCGAGCCAGGACTCATTCGCAGCCCCACGACACACCACAGTCGTTGGATCCTCCACGTGGGAGCATTCCAGCCATCGGATCGTGCCGAGGGCCCCTCTAGTGTGCGGTGCGCCGTCCCACCCGTCCGATCTGCCACGCGTCGTGCATCCATCCCTCGACATTAATAAAAGGGGTAAATTGTCCTTAGGCCCCCTTTACTTTCTGCATTTAGTTTTTAGTCCTGTAAATACGTAGTGTAGTTGTTTAGTTTTTGTGAAAATTGCACTGTGGATCCTTCTTTCTATCATATTTGCATTTATACCCCTGCTAGTTGTGGACACGTGCATCGACACGTGGTATTTTGGTGTATTTGCATTTTTGGCCCTGCCTTTTCGCCCTGTTACTTTTTGTATTTTTATTAATAGGAATTGCAATCAGGTCCCTCCAGGCCTGAGTCACGTGTATCGTGCGTGGCCCGGAGGGTAATTTGCATCCCTACCCCTATACTTTCCATGGTTGTTGTTCCAGGGACCCAAAACTTTGTTATAATTGCAGAAAGGTCCCTGTGTACTGTTGCTTTATTTTTATTTTGAATAAAATAGAAAATCACCTCCAAATTTGATGAAAACTGGATACATGGCTCCTGCCATGATATAAAATTTTCTATAAATTTTGGAGACATTTTAGACACTGTTTGATATTTTTAAAAATTCAAAAACACGTATTTTCTTCACTGTCTGATTTGAAAAATCATAAAAAAATATTAAAACTTATCTAAAAATTACAATAAAAATCACTGATTGTTTGTTTGCTTGATTTTCTAGCCAATCTTGGCTATTTTTCATATCTCAGAACACCTAAAAATTGAAAAACACTTAAAATCTTATAAAAATCCTAATAAATAAACCAAAAACCCAAAAATAACAATTTAGGTGCCTAAATTTTCCTTGTTTTCTTATCTTTACAGGAAAATTACCTCCCGGCTAATTTGGGGCTTCTAGATATTTTATCTAGGTCCTTTTAGCTCGGCTGGACAGTACCTACACTTTCAGTCCTTGTTTGATTTTTAGAAAATTAAATAAACATCAGAAAAATCTCAAAAATTCACTAAAAATAGTAAAAATTATAAAACACACAAAAATATTTTTATTTGAATTTTGGGTGATTTTTAGTGCATTTAAGAAATTGTTGAAGTGAGTTGTTTCTTTGTTTTTATTATTTTCTTAATACATTAAAAATCCAAAAAATATAAAAAGAATCAAAAACCACTAAAAATACATTTTTATTTCATTTTCCTTTCTTTTTGACTACTTCGTAGGTCGCGAGGCCAACCCGTGCTCCTTATGTTCGACCCTGGTCGCTATACCAGGTTAAATTAATAGCAAGACCGCTATCGTGTTTTCGAGTTGATTTTCATTTTATTGGTGGTCTATTTTTCTTGATTGGTCGAGTCTGAGTGATTGAGGTCGCAACGACCATTTAGCAGCTTATACCTTAGCCTTCGGACTTTCCGGTCATCAGAATGGCGCCGTTGCCGGGGAGCACGGCTTAGTAGTTTTCATTTTATTTTCGTTTTTTGTTTTCGCGGCTTTTTACGGCTCTTTGTTTTTATTTTATTTTTGCTTTATTTTGTTTTATTTTATTTTCTTTTATTTTTGTTCTTGTTTGATTTTGTGTGTTTATTTTATTTTGCATTTTCGCATATATACCCTCATTTTATTTTCATTTATTTTTCTTATTATTATTTGATTATTCTTATTGGTCTGACCACCTGTCTCTTTTCTTGCGAGGGCCCGAGGACCGAGGCGACCGATTTCAAGAAGCCGACGCAACTGAGGAACTCGGAGGCGGCTCCCTTCTGTACGGAGCCGCATGAGAGCGTGAGAGGAGAGCTGAGTGGGAGAGGTTTAGATTAGGTTTTATTTTATTTGATTATTATTTGTAATAATACAGGGGCTCAGAGACTTGGACTGTGGACTTGAACTCTTAGCGGGTCTGTTTCGCCGAGCACCGGTGTGCTCGGGGGACCCTTAGATCTTTCACGGTTTTCCTCGCGGTTTTGGTTTTCTTTTTACTGCGTTTGACGGTTTTCAGCGGTTTTTCATCGAGCCCCTAGACTTAGGATTTTCTATTTGATTGTGCTGTAATTAGTAGGATCCCCACACCTAATTATATGCATGTTCCTATAGTGCGATTAATTGGACCTACTAATAATTGGTTAATAAAAATAACTGACTCATCTCCTTCGTAGCCTACGTGTCGTAGTCTGCCCTGTAAAGCGCTTTCTCCTACCCCCGATGTGTCAGGAAGAGGAGGGGTAGACCGAGACCGGACCTTTGGCTTGAAGGATCGGCGACCACTTAGACAGTTCTTCGAGTAGACTTGCCTGTTTAGGACTCGGTTTTCACCGCTACACCATATAGGTAGTTTATTTTCCGTCTTTACATTTATGCGCGGATCATATTGCATGTAGAGTGATGGAGACAGGTACGCATTTCTGACTTTGCATGCATCATTGATTTATCGCGCATCGGCTTTTTCATCTTCTCCCCCTGCTTTTGACTTAATAACCAGGAGAACCGAAAAATTCGTTAGGCGTTTCTTTTCATTTGAAAAATACCTAAAAACAAAAATAATAAAATCGGGACTGCTAATCACACTTGACCTAAAAGACACTTCACTAAAAATCTGTCTTGGGGAGAGTAACCCCCTCCTTGTTCGGTTTGGATGAGCGAGAGAGTGACCCGCACATTAGGATAGAGCCTCCGATCTTTTCTTGACTGATTACGGCTTTCAGTACGGGGCAGTCGGTCGAGAAAGATCTGGATACCTATTTACCTCACGTAATCGCTCTGATAGACTGGATGATCACCTAAAATAAAATCGACAAGATAATTGACCGATCCCTTCGGTCTTCAGCTCTGTGTGCGTAGGTGAATTGGGGGTTTGTTTGTTTATCTTGTGTGATTTCCAGATCCCTTCGATCTTTCTCCACCTCTCTTCTCTTCTTCTGCTTTCCCACCATTACCTCCCTTCATTCCTCTTTTCTTCTTCTTCTCCTTTACCCCTGGATGATGGATCCCACTCACTTTGAGCCGACTCTTACGGCTTCTTCTCCATCTTCTGACCATCACTCCAGTCCACCTTCTATGGAGGTCGGATCTCCGACCAACCTCCCGCTCCCTCCCTCCCTTTCATCTCACTACTCTGGGCATGCTGTGCGAGACGTTCGAGGATACCAGATAGAGCAGATGCGAGACCCAGACGATGCTGTTGCTGAGTTGAGAGCGTACTCCGTAGGTGACCAGAGAGAGCAGTGGAGATTAGCAGACATATCCTATTCCAGAAGGATGGAGGAGCAGATAGCATATGGAGCTCAGTCAGCTTCTACACTAGGTCCATTCGTCTTGGATTTGGATTACATTCAGCGACTGCTGATATTTTCAGGAGAGGCGCACGAGGAGCCATATCTTCACCTGTCGGCCTTTGAGGAGTTTTGTAGAGCACAGAGATATTCAGATATCACTGCAGAGGAGCTGATGAGCAGGACCTTCCCATTTACGCTTCAGGACAGAGCCATGAGATGGCACCGACAATTGTGGAGGACATTCGAGACGTTGGGAGAGCTACGCCGAGAGTTCTTACAGAGATACTTCCCTCCACGTAGAGCAGATTTCATGCGGTCTTTGATCACAAACTTTTCAGTTGACCCCCAGGAGCCATTGCACGAGGCATGGCCGAGGTTTCTTGACCTCTTGAGGAGATTTCCGGACCATGGACTTTCACTGACAGACTTGATTGAGATCTCCATGCGGGGGATGACCGCAGAGCAACTTGCACTGGTGATTACCACATGTGGCGGTCCACACCGCGGTTCCGACATTCACCTACTGGATACCATCTCGAGGCTACTTTCACAGAGTTCTTCGTCACGAGATGCCTTGGTCGGGACAACACATGCGGACGATGCTGTACCAGTGTGGTGTGTCACTTTCCATGATGATACAATTTCTACACACCAGCCCGAGGATTTGGATGATGCAGCCCCACAGACAGAGGAGATGACTGCCATAGAAGAGGTTCGGACCCAGAGTTTACTTGAGTTCCCGTTGGTTTTCCAGCTGGAATTCGAGTCAGCCCCAGAGGTCTTAGTTGACGAGTCTTGGATATCAGATCTTCTGATACTCCAGGAGCCGGAGGAGCCCCAGCTTTTGCAGCCATTGACTCAGCTACTTCAGTTTCCAGTCCCGGAGGAGTCAGTTTCCTTCCTGCAGAGACATTTCTTGGATGTAGACAGCTACCAGAACTCAACCCAGCAGCCACAGCTCGATGAGGAACACCACTTTGAGAATACAGACACTGAGAGTCCCGTCTTCGAGCCTTTTGTCCTCCACTCTTACGAGACAGATACACTCGCTGAGGACCAGTTGGCAGCCAGCATAGCCGCAGAGCGAGGATCAGCCGCAGACACTTTGTCAGCTTCCGCGTTGTTGACTAGTACCTTCTCCTGCTTCCAGATTGCCGATACCCACACTTTCGATGATGATGCAGCTTGGTGCACCGAGTGGATACTTGATATCAGCGCAGATGCCCATTTAGATCCTGATCCTCTTCTTGACATTTCTGATCTTGCATCTTTCCCCGAGGGTTATCTACGGGAGGATGCCGCACTCGATGAGCACTCGGTTTCACCTTCTGAGAGTGTTTCCGATCTGGCGGAACACGAAACCAAGTCTTCCGATCATTCTGATTCTGAGTCTTCTCACCTCGACGACCCTCGCGAGGATGAGCCCATCCTGGAGATATTCGATGATCTGCCTGATCTTCTTCTATTCTATTCATCGGATATCAGTCCTGTTTGAGAGTCTCCTGATCCTAATTGCCCACACCTATTTGAGACACTGATTGACGTGGAGGATTCTATTACTGATCCATCCTTCTCCACGTTTGATTTCCTCGGCTCCACACTCTCACTCCAGTCTGACCCAGAGCCGACGATTTCCTTTGTGCTACCGGATCCCGATCACTTATTCTCATATCTTTGGCCGGTAGCAGACACCCGCCTGATTGTATACCTGGGTGTCTTGCTTTACACTGTTGAGATCGTCGCTGTTCTCACACCGAGACTGTGGCGACAGTACGACATTCGACTTACCGATGCCGTCCTGAACCTTGATACTGCATTGTCCTAGCCTTTGCGCCCAGCTAGGGGCGTAAAACCTAGCGCTCGTTGAGAGGCACCTCAACATTGTACTCTTGTGTATATACCTGTTTCGTCTTATTTTGATCCTTCTTTATTCCGTTCTTGTTTTCACCCCAGGTCTCGCTTAGGATTATCTTTGCTATACTTAGGATATTGCTCATCCTAAGTATAGGGGGGTGAGAACAACGGGTTGTTCTTCGTTCTGTTCCATCACTTCTGTTGTTGCCTATACTTAAGGTTCTTCACCTTAAGTATAGGGGGAGTGATGTCCTCCTTCTTGTATATACTCGTGATTTTCTTCGTGTCTTGCTACCCCTGTTTTGTTGCCTATACTTAGGGATACTTCACCCTAAGTATAGGGGGGTAGACCCTGTACATTCTCCACTCGGTTTTCCCTTAGTGTACAGCCTGCTATACTTAGGATTACTTGATCCTAAGTATAGGGGGAAGACCCGAGACCCTCTTTGACTTTCTATTTATTCGTCTTTGTATATAGCCTTCCTTTTCACTTCCGTATACCTAGCACGAGTTATGTCTTCTTCATCGCTCTTGACTCTGAGGACATCGTTAGAGCTAAGTATAGGGGGGTGTGTATATATTTCATATATACTTTAGCCATAACTCGTACTTTGTGTGAGTGTGTAAATAAATAAAATGGCTAAAATCCCTAAAAATCACAAAAATTAAAAATTTTTCATGTACATAAACATTCTTTTATTTGCACAGAAATAGCTAGTGTACAAATTATTTTTGTAAAAATGATTTCAAAATTTTTTTGTGTAAAGCTTGTGTAAATATTTTCTTATCAAAATTATGTATATAGTACAAAATTTTTCCAAAATGTTTTGAAAATCAAAAGTTTGCAAAAATCTTGTGTAAATGTGTGTAAATACTTTTTGCAAAACTTGCACTTCATGCATCATCCATTCATGATTTCAAAACATTTTTCAAAAATTTTGCATGTTTGTAAACTTTGTGTAAATAGCATCTTTTGTACATATGTATATAGTTTTTCTGGATGATAGTTGACATTTAAACTAGCCTGGAATCAAATTGAGAAATGGAGTTTGATTAAGATCTTAATCCACCTAATTTATAAGAGGAACTTATAGGGCTTAGGTTTAAGGCTTTTCAGGTCCATGGTGACATAATTCTTTGAGTCCACTAGGCTATGATCACATGTCGTCTCAATGAGCCTAAGTAGAGCATTTAACAACAACACATGACTCATATAGACAATGGCTTTACTTGGGCACCAGCACTATGCACCGAGCTCTCTACGGATGAGGTGGTGAGGAGGCAGTCTTCCTTGACTTGGGGTAGCATATGAGGGTAGTACTTCTAGGCGGAACCTCTCTTCTTATTTTAGTGAAGGAAGTGCGTCTTAACTTGGTCTGGTTGCCATGAGGTCTAACGACGGGAGTTGTGGGTTGCAATAAAGCTTCAAAAGAGGGATAGTCTACTGGCTCAAGAGGAAAAACTCCTTGTATATATGCTGCACATGTACATGTTGTATAGATGCACTTGAAAAAAAAATGCAAAAAGAAAATAACTCCAAAAAAGTGGTGGGTCTGATAGAAAATGATAATCCCACCGGAGTATGTATATAGAGTGCAATAAGCAAAGCTTGGTTTCATGATCCACCTGGTGTAGCTTGCAGCAGGGAGACTTGGCTACACTGGTCAAGCTCCCAAGGGTACTTGGCTACACTGGCCTTGACCCATTCTCTTCTTCCTCCTCTTCTTGAGCCGGTTGAACTTGAACTTAGAAGGGAATACCCCGCTCCTCGAGGAAAGAGTGGCCAGAATGAGGTCATAGAGTTTCCTTGTTGGGGAGGGTTGTCAAGTTGCCATTTCTGAGGTGGAGAGCTTAGACCTCACATTCACAGGACAAGAAAAGACTCATGGTCTTCAGGGTTTGTGTTTGATGACTTGTTCTGATCTGGAGCATTGAGGAGTCTTGGTTATAGATTAGTGGAACTTAGAGGCTGATGAGTTTTAAACTTAAGTCCAAATAAGATTCCGACACATTAATAATCCAAAGATCTGATCGAGCTCCATACCTTAATTTAATGAAGGCAAGTTTAATAATCAACCTTGATCCATGTATATTCTCTTTTTCTTTTTCTTTCTTTCTTTTTCACTTCTTTTTCAAATAAGTGTTTGCTAAGGGACTAGTAAAGTTAAGTATAGGGGGGTGACGAATACTCATTCATCACTCTTTATTCTTATATTTTAGCTACAAAAACCTTTGCAAATGCATGTAGATAAGTGTAAATATTAATAATTACCAAAAGCATGCATTGTGTAAAAACCTATAATTAGCATGTTTTTGTGAAAAAATAAAAGAATAAAGATTAAAAAGAAAAAGACGGAAATATTTAGAATAAATATTGAGCAACCTAACCCAAGGGAGGGCTCAGCATGGGCCTGACCGCATAAAAGCCAAAGTAGAGGGAGATAGGGGCTCATGTGTGTAAATATATATGTATATAAAATAAAAGTATTTTCTTCACAAAAATTGACCGAAATTGGCTTGTAAATATTTGTATATATTTATAAATATAAAAACAAAAGAAAAATATAAAAATTAAAAAGAAAACAAAAAGATCATTCATGTACATGATCACCTTGTATATAATCCACTCATCTTTATTTAGCCTTATAAATAAATAAAATTAATTTCCAAAAAGTCTTGTAAATATTCTATATTATATAATGTAAATAAATAAAATAAAAAGAATTAAAACAAAAACAAAATAAAAAGAATAAAATTAAAAACATAAAAATACATTGTAAATATACAATGTATATATATGTATATATGTATTTATTTCACCTATGTATATAAATAATAAAAATAAAATAAAAATATCTTTATATTCCTTATTTTATGTTATAAATAAATAAAATATAAAATAGGAATAAAATTGTATAAAAATAACAAATTAAAAATCAAAATTAAAATCTTAAATTTGTACATATACCTATATATAACCCTACTATGTAAATATTTTATTTTACTTTGAAAAATTAATTAAAAATCACAAAAAAATAGAAAAAAATAAAATAAATATTTTTCATGTTTTAAGTTTTTATTAATTTGACCATTTTCTATTTTAAAATAAATAAACAAATAAAATAAGCTTGGCGGCTCCTGATTGGTCCACGGGGGTTTGTTGACCCCGGTCAACTTCCCCCGCGGACCCTCTTCCCCGCGGATCTGGGTGTATGACCCGATTTCTCCATTTATCCCCCACCTGATCCGACACCCATTTCACTTAACCCCGGGCTCCGATTGATCATTGAACATCCAGGACCCTCGCCCGGGGTGGGTTTGATGGATCCGAGCTCCGCGCTACTCACCCGACCATCACCTTTCCGGATCCCTGAGCATATATATTGTCGTCACTGACGACCTATTCTTCCATCTTTGGATCTTCCCCTCGGCGCCTGTGACCTCCTCCGTAGTTCCTGAGTGACAGCCGCGTTCTTCGGAGAGCAGCGAGGCCCGGGAAGCCGGAAGCCACTGATCCGGTGGTTAGCTCCGTCGTGCGCCGCCGCGAGCGCGCCTAGCCTCGGGGAGTCGACGGCCCCTTGCAGGAAACGACCGGAAGCTCGCCGAGCTTCAGCCCAGTCGGCTGCTCCCGCCAGGTAACCTTCTTAGCCTCTAGTTTAGCGTAGAATAGGATTTTTAGGTTTCAGTACCCGTAGCTCCGCCACCTCCGCCTGTTGTTTCCGATCACCCATTCGCCATTCCGACCACGCTACCACCTCCGCCTGACCTCTCTCCACCTTCTCCACCCAGCCATTCCTCCTGTCTCGCCCCGGAGCAGGATATTGGGTCTTCCCCTCCGCCGCTCGTCGGAGACCCATCATCTCGACGCACCAGCCACCCTTTTCTTGCTCTAACGGGTCGAGGTAGTTTGCCCTCGACCCAGCTCTCTTCCTGTGCAGGTACCGGGCTTATTCGACTTCATCTGGAGGTCGAGACTCCAAAGCACATGAGCTCATGTTCGTCCACGTCGCCGGGGCTCTCCGGAGTTCCCCACTTTCATCGGAGCAGCGCATTAGGTGCAGAACTTCACGGCGGATCTTTCCCGCACCTCAAGAGCAGCAGACGAGGTCCACCGTGCGCGCAGAGGGCCGGCGAAGTTCGCCGGCCGCCAGTTCTTCCAGGAGCCTCATCCACCGTCAGATCGGCCTCGACGCTCCAGATTAGATCGTGTCCGTTCATTCACGGAGCAGCACTGACCGCCAGATCTTCCGAGGTTCGATCGCCACCATTGAGCCATCGAGGTTAAGCCACGACGCATCTCAGCCATCCGATCTAGCATGTGGCTTCACCACCTCCATCCGATCCGAGCCAGGACCCATTCGCAGCCCCACGACGCACCACAGCCGTTGGATCCTCCACGTGGGAGCATTCCAGCCATCGGATCGTGCCGAGGGCCCCTCTAGTGTGCGGCGCACCGTCCCACCCGTCCGATCTGCCACGCGTCGTGCATCCATCCCTCGACATTAATAAAAGGGGTAAATTGTCCTTAGGTCCCCTTTACTTTCTGCATTTAGTTTTTAGTCCTGTAAATATGTAGTGTAGTTGTTTAGTTTTTGTGAAAATTGCACTGTGGATCCTTCTTTCTATCATATTTGCATTTATACCCCTTCCAGTTGTGGACACATGCATCGACACGTGGTATTTTGGTGTATTTGCATTTTTGGCCCTGCCTTTTCGCCCTGTTTCGTTTTGTATTTTTATTTATAGGAATTGCAATAAGGTCCCTCCAGGCCTGAGTCACGTGTATCGTGCGTGGCCCGGAGGGTAATTTGCATCCCTACCCCTATACTTTCCAGGGTTGTTGTTCAGGGACCCAAAACTTTGTTATAATTGCAGAAAGGTCCCTGTGCACTGTTGCTTTATTTTTATTTTGAATAAAATAGCAAATCACCTCCAAATTTGATGAAAATTGGAAACATGGCTCCTGCCATGATGTAAAATTTTCTTTAAATTTTGGAGACATTTTAGATATTGTTTGATATTTTTAAAATTTCAAAAACACATATTTTCTTCACTGTCTGATTTGAAAATCATAAAAAATATTAAAACTTATCTAAAAATTACAAAAAATCACTGACTGTTTGTCTTTGCTTGCTTGATTTTCTAGCCAATTCTGGCTATTTTGCATTACTCAAAACACCTAAAAATTGAAAAACACTTAAAATCTTATAAAAATTCTAATAAATAAACCAAAAACCCAAAAATAACAATTTAGGTGCCTAAACTTTCCTTGTTTTCTTATCTTTACAGGACAATTACCTCCCGGCTAATTTGGGGCTTCTGGATATTTTATCTAGGTCCTTTTAGCTCGGCTGGACAGTACCTACAGTTTCAGTCCTTGTTTGATTTTTAGAAAATTAAATAAAAATCATAAAAATCTCAATAATTAACTAAAAATAGTAAAAATTATAAAACACACAAAAATATTTTTATTTGAATTTTTGGGTGATTTTTAGTGCATTTAATATATTGTTGAAGTGAGTTGTTTCTTTGTTTTTATTATTTTCTTAATATATTAAAAATCCAAAAAAATATAAAAAGAATCAAAAACCACTAAAAATACATTTTTATTTCATTTTCCTTTCTTTTTGACTACTTCGTAGGCCACGAGGCCAACCCGTGCTACTTGTGTTCGACCTTGGTCGCTATACCATGTTAAATTAATAGCAAGACAGCTATCGTGTTTTCGAGTTGATTTTCATTTTATTGGTGGTCTATTTTTCTTGATTGATCGAGTCCGAGTGATTGAGGTCGCAACGACCATTTAGCACCTTATACCTTAGCCTTCGGACTTTCTGGTCATCAGCCACCTTCCCGCCTGGTCCACAACTGTATGATCAGTTTGATCAAGTGCATCACGACCCTCCTTTCTAGCCTCACTCATCAACACCTGATCAAAAGATCATACTACACTAGTTCATCGTCTACAGATGCACCCCTTTACTCCACACCGCTCCAACTAAAAAACCACCCAATTTCACTACATTTTCCCAACCACTCCAATCAACCTCCCGACCAACTAACGACACCATCATGAACCTTTAACTCTCTTCTACTTCACGTATTGTTCTTTAAACCTACATCACCATTAACCACCTCTCGAGAACCGCATGGATGTGGTTGAACCTTCACGAAAACCACCCGAACTACCATCCATCTCCTCTTCAAATACTGCATTCCGCTGCTCGAAATCATTGTCCACTATTTCATGGGTTGATGCCCAACCTTTCTCCCTCTTATGTGACGGAGAGGAAATGGATCGCAGTGGCCACAATGACCTCAAGAACTTATGTTTACTCTTTATTCGTTAGGCCATTCCATGATCAATCCAAGGCCATTTGAGCTTTTCCCCATGGTTGGGGAAGATAAGCGAGACTGAAGACCCTTACGGAATGGGTTAACCATCGCGTGGATGAGTTAACTGCGCCTAAGACCACTCTCCCAGCCCAGCCTCGACTGAACCCAAAAAACAAGAGGAAGTACCCAGATTAGGTAGACAACACGATCGGTATGATCTCTTTTTCTGAATTATTATCTAACTTCATTCATCTCAAGAGCAGTAGATCACCACAAGCACCTGATCGGGAAGAGGAGAGGGCACAGGATAACGAGAGAGAGCCGATCCATGATACTCATAACGATGCTTAGGAGGAGAACTGCAAGGATGATAAGGATTAGCAGCTTGACAATCAGGGAGAAAGGAGCGATGCCAAGACAGTTGATATTGACATAGGCGAATGAGACGATGATACCACGCCAGGCTATGCAGACACTCCCGAATCTGATGTGTCTTTTTCTGTTTTAGAGAGTTTTGTAGATAATTTTGAGACTCTCGATGTACAAGCTGATCCCGATTTGAATAAAAAAATTCATTGTTATGCTTTGTATGGAAAAGGTAATAAAAAATCTAAAAAGAATGATGTCACTCCAGAGACTGATCGATTACTAAAAGATCACATCTTGCTGAAGATTCCACTCCATGATGTCTTGGATCACTTCCCAACGCTCAAGCAACAACCGAAGAATAGATGTACAACACATAGGAAGAAGAAATCATGTACTGAGAAGCATATTTTGACCAAGTACATCTCCTGCGTTATTCAAAACAGACTACTAAAGAAGAAGAAGGATATCGTGCGCACATTATGTCAGATGCGAGATTTCAGAAGCCACATTCGATCGCACTCTATTAGATAAAGGTTCCTCTATCAATCTTTTACTTTCTTGTTTACTCGACAAGCTCGAGTTAGGTTCTCTTTACAAATCACATTCAACCTTCAGTTTGCTGATAGATCTGTAAAGAGATCTAGGGGTATATTGAGGAACGTTATCGTAACTATGCAGGGCTTGCAACTTCCAATGGACTTTGCTGTCCTGGACATGGATTGCCCTACACAGTTACACCTTACCCTGATCACTCTTGGGGATATGGTACGCTCTGATTCATCTGTCATCACAGTTTACCCTTCAAAGCGTACACCATCAACTACAGCTGCAACACTACAACCATCCGCAGCATGGACGTCTACATTTTCAGCACCAACAACATAACATGCAGCAGTAGTCTCACCAGAACACTTATCAGAGACCATATTCTTTTCACCAACCTTCTTTGCATCACAACCACATCATTACTAGCAACAACCGTCTTCATACACACTCCGGCGATCTCCTCAATCGTACGCTCCACCGCAACATACTCCGAGGAAGGAGAGAATAGAGAGCTAGTGTTATCGCACTGAGACTGAGATATCTTCACAAGCCCTGGCATCGAACCAAATCATGGACATGTTGAGCATGCTCCAAACTGCACAAAAGATCGAGATGGGGAGGGTTAACCATTCTCTGGATGAGGTAACCGTGCCTAAGACCACTCTCCTAGCTCAGCCTCAGATGAACCCAAATAGCAAGAGGAGGCACCCGGATCAGGTAGACAACACAATAGGTTTAATCTCTTTTCCTGAATTCTTATCTAACTTCATTCGTCTCAGGAGCGGTAAATCACCACAAGAACCTGATCGGGAAGAGGAGAGGGAACAAGATGAGGAGAGAGAGCTAATCCATGATACTCATATTGATGCTAAGGAGGAGGACCGTAAGGATGATGTGGATTAGTAGCTTGACAATCAGGGAGAAGGGAGCGAGGCTGAGACAATCGATATGGTGAATCACGCGATGATTCCACGCCAGACCATGCAGACACTCTCGAAGCTAATGTGTATTTTCCTCTTTTAGAGAGTTTTGTAGATAATTCTAAGATTCTGGATGTACAAGCTGATCGCGATTTGAATAAAAAGAATTTTGTTCTTCCTGAAATTGTTCCTTTTCTCAATGCTTTGTATGGAAAAGGTAATAAAAAATCCAAAAAGAATGATGTTACTCTAGAGATTAATCGATTAATAAAAGATCACATCTTTATGAAGATTCCACTCCATGATGCCTTGGATCACTTCCTGACGCTCAAGTAACAATCGAAGAATAGATGTACAATGCGTAGGAAGAAGAAATCACGTACAGAATAGCATATTTTGACCAAGGCCATCTCCTGCATTATTCAGAACAGACTACTGAAGAAAAAGAAGGATTCATGACACATTATGTCAGATGCGAGATTTTAGAAGCTGCATTCGATCGCACTCTATTAGATAATGGTTCCTCTATCAATCTTTTACCTTCTTGTTTACTCAACAAGCTCGAGTTAGTTCATCTTTAAAAATCACGTTCTATCCTTCAGTTTACTGATAGATTTGTAAAGAGACATGGGGGCATATTGAGGAACGTTATCGTAACCGTGCAGGGCTTGCAATTCCCAGTGGACTTTACTGTCCTGGACATGGATTGTCCTACACAATTACACCTTATCCCAATTATTCTTGGCAGGCCTTTCTTGGAGACCGTAAAGGCTCTCTTTGATTATGATAAAGGAAAGGTAACTTTTCGTACCGACGGTGAAAAGGTACATATAGAGATGGCGAAAGAATTACATGCATCCAGCGTCGCATCTACAGCCAGTTCCGATGTCTTTAGTTCTTTAGCCACATGTGATTACATGGATGAGGTTCGCCTTGACGACCTCGAGAGGTATCAAGTAGAGACCTAGGATATCCCAGCAGAGGACAGGTCTGAGACTACAGCTGGTAGTTCTTCTGACAATACTCTTTATTTCAACATGGATGGTGATGGTCACATGGAGTAGCGAACTAAGGATTTTATTGTAGATATTTCAGAGTCAGAAAGTATACACGATTCTTCCACCTTAGATGATTTAGAGCAAGTTCCATTTAGCTGAGTTATTCTCCTCTAGTCATTCTAAGGATGAGCATGGTAACGAGTCGGATGATGTTTTGGACATCTTATGTAGTCCGACTATGGAACATATTGAGATGGTGGATAACCATAAGATAGATATATATACCATCAATACAGATCCTATCATATAATTAGAGGATGGTATACCATAGCTAGGTTTTACCTTACCTGAGCTGAAGACCTTACCACCAAACATGAAATATGCTTTCCTTACGGGTCCACACCAACAGTTTCCGGTCACTATTAGTGCATATTTGACCGAAGAGCGAGAATCCCGTCTGATGGAGATTCTTGAAAGAAACTGCAAAGCCATTGGGTGGACTATACCGATCTCCGTAGGATAAATCCTGCTTTGTGTTCTCACCATATCTATCTTGATCATGACAACAGACCTTCCAGAGAGTTTTATTGTAGGATGAGTCACGTCTTACGTGATGTTGTCAAGAAAGAGATCATGAAATGGTACGATGCAAGGTTTATTTATCCCATCCAACTCTGAATGGGTTATCCCATTACATGTTGTCCCGAAGAAGTCGGGAATTCAGATGGTTAAGAATGAGAGTGGAGAGGAGATTGCAAAGAGAGTAACCACATCGTGGCGGGTATGTGTTGATTACAGAAAGTTGAACGTCGCGACGAAGAAGGACCACTTCTCTTTGCCTTTTATAGGCCAAGTGATAGAAAGGTTGGTAGGGAAGGAGTACTTCTGCTTCTTAGACGGTTACTCCGGATATAATCATGTTACAATTGCTCTTGAAGATCAGGAGACACCTTCACAAGTCCTTTCGGCATATATGCCTTTAGATGGATGCCCTTTGAATTATGCAATACCCCCGATACATTCCAGAGGTGCATGCTTTCTATCTTTGAGGACATGGTCGGTGATTTTCTCAAGGTTTTTATCGATGATTTTTTGGTCTATGGTGAGTCATTTGACGATTGTTTAGCGCACCTAGACAAGATTCTTCAGAAATGTTCTGAGGTAGATCTCATTTTGTCTTCGGAAAAGAGCCATTTTATGGTTACAAATGGGATCGTGTTGGGGCATGTCATCTCCAAGTAACGCATGGAGGTTGACCCTACCAAGGTGGATGTCATCAGTTATCTCGATACACCATCCAACGTAAAGCAGTTACGGTCTTTTGTTGGGCATGACGGATTTTACCGACGGTTTATTCAGGACTTCTCTGAGATTGTCGACTGTTAACTGGATTATTACGCAAAGATATCGAGTTCTTGTTAGATGACAAATGTCTTAGTGCCTTCCTCACATTGAAATAAATGATCATCAATGCTCCTGTCCTACAACCGCCTGATTTGTCTCTGCCCTTTGAGATCATGACAGATGCTTCTTATTTTGCAGTCGGGGTTGTATTAGGACAGAGGAGGAACGAACTTCCAGTTGCTATCCACTATGCCATCCGCACTTTAGATGATGCTCAACGCAACTATACTGTGATAGAGAAAGAGATGTTGGTAGTGATATTTGCTTTAGATAAATTCATATCTTTTTTTGCTCGAAAATCATAGTTTATACTGAACATTCAGCTATCTGATTTTTGATGGAAAAGAAGGATGCTAAGGCACACCTTCTCAGATGGATTCTTCTACTTCAGGAGTTTGATTTAGACATTAGAGATAAACATGGAGTAAAGAACATAGTAGTTGATCGCCTCTCTTGACTACATATAGAGCAGCCTTGAGATGATTACACGCTGGAGATTGCAGAGAGATTCCTAGATGAGAGTATCTTTGCAGTTATAGAGCTTCCATGGTATGCAGAGATAGTGAACTTTCTGATTACACAGAAGAGTCCACAAGGTTGGCCGAAAGACTGAGTCTATAGACTAGTGTCTGAGGCACAATACTACCATTGGGAGGATCCAATTCTTTTTCATGAGGGACCGGATTATGTTTACATGCGATGTATTCCTCAAGAGGAATATAATAATGTCCTCACTTTGTGTCACTCCTTAGAGGATGGAGGACATCATTCAGGGAAGAGGACAACACAATTGGTACTTCAGAGTGGATTTTGGTGGCTGACTCTTACAAGAGATGCTTGCACATTTGTGAAGAGTTGCCCGAATTATCAAAAAGTTGTAGGGACATTCAGTGCTAGAGACGCAATGCCTATGCAACATGTTATCATTTGCAAGATCTTTGATGCATGGGGCATAGATTTTATAGGATTGTTTCCCTCCAGCAACGACTTTGAGTACATTCTTCTCGTTGTATATTATGTTAGTAGATGGGTGGAGGCTATACCCGTATGAACCGCTGACAACAAGATAGTGTACAGGTTCCAGAAGGAACACATTATCCCGTGGTTCTATATTCCATGTATTCTCATTTCAGATTGGGGTAGCCAATTCATTAATAAGCATGTGAAAAAGCCAGTGAAGAACTATGACATTGATCACATAGTAGTTTCTCCTTACCACTCACAAACGAATAGTATGGCTGAAGTCTCAAATAGGGAGGTGAAATCTATTCTTCGGAATTTAGTACGACCGGATAGGAAGAACTGGTCACAGCTTCTAGACCAGTATCTAGTCCAGGTTCTTTGGGCACATCATACTGCATATAAGACTCCCTTAGGTACTTCTCTGTTCTGATTAGTTTATGGGAAGTCATGCCATTTGCCCGTAGAGATCATGCACAAATTTTAATGAGCTATCAGAGAGATTTCTATAGAGATGCAGAAAGCTGGAGCGAAGAGAAAGCTAGATCTGAATGAGATAGTGGAGATTCGAAATCAGGCATACAAGAACACCCTCATCTATAAGGATAAAGTGAAGCGATGGCATGATAGACATATTCGACATAGGATCTTTGTTCCTGGGCAGAAAGTATGGTTGTTCAATGCATGATTGCAAATTTTTCCTAGCAAATTAAAGTGCAAGTGGGAAGAACCTTATATAGTCAGAATGGTACACGATAATGATTGTATTTCTATATCAGACGTGTCACCTGGTGCAGAGCAATTTGTAGTGAATGGGCAGATGTTGAAGCACTTCATAGAGACTACTGATCATCTAACCCAAGTTGAAGTGATCTAATTTGTACAGGATGTATGACTACTCTTCCACTTCATTCCATCATGTATAGATACTTGTGAAGCCTTTCAGTTTTTTCGGGAGTACACCTGTATATCCTTCGTAGATCACAATCATCCTCATTTTTTTCATCTTATATGCTTAGGATACAAGATCCTAAGTATAGGGTGGACCGATTGCCTGTTAGTTCTCGCTTTTCAATTTTTCATCTTTTTATTTTTCTTTTGTATATCCTTTCTTTTGTTCTAATCATTGGTCCCAAATTTTGGCCACACTCTTTTCTATACTTAGGATGCCTTATCCTAAGTATAGGGCGGATCGAGTGATTTTGTTGATTTCGTTCTTCTTTCTCCTTTTGTTCCTCCATTTATGTATTTCTTTTCCTCAGTCACCTCATTTTTGTCTTCCACTATACTTACAATGACCTGATCGTAAGTTTAGGGGGGTCGACTGATTTAGATTCTTTAATTCTTTTTCACCCACTTTTAATTAGCACGAGTTATGTCCTCCTTTTT
The DNA here is from genome assembly GCA_037367405.1 of Ottelia alismoides. Lineage (NCBI taxonomy): Eukaryota > Viridiplantae > Streptophyta > Magnoliopsida > Alismatales > Hydrocharitaceae > Ottelia > Ottelia alismoides. The sequence continues at coordinate 1,073,307 of JAZKJV010000620.1, forward strand.
CTCTTTTGACGCTATGACAACATAGCACAAGTATAGGGGGTGTGTATATACTGTATATATAGTTTTGACCATAACTCGTACTTTTTTGTATTTTCTATATCTATAAACTCCATAAAAAAGTGGGTGAGGGTTAACTTATAATCCACCTATTTATTTATTTAAATTATTTATAAAATCCTTGCAAATAAGTAAAATATGCTTAAAATCCATATTCAAAATTCTTAATTAAAATATGTATTTAAAATGTGTATTTATATAATTTTTATTTGAAATCCTATATATTAAAATATGTGTAAAATGCATATAATATGTGTGAAATTCTTTGTATATAAAATTTATATAATACATTTGCTATTTAATATGAATAAAATATGGGTAATCAATCTTGTAAAATTCTTGTACATAAACTTGTTTATGTAAATCACAAAATCCACAAAAAATGCAATGTCTAAAATACATAAAAATTACAAAATCTTTAAAATCCATAAAAATGAGTAAAATTCAGAAAATATAATTCACAAAAACATGGTTGCATTTGCATTAGCATTTTTCAGAATATGTTTTATTTCTAGAACTAAAGATAGGGAAAAGTCTAAAGGATGGAGCTGGATTACGGCCTTTTAACTTTCATTGTCAGGAGCCTAGTTAGGAGCTGGAATTTAGACTCTTCGGGTCTTTGACTTAAATCTTTGTGTTCCATGAGACCATGTTTGGGAAGTCAACTCGAAAGTGCCCAAGTAGAACACTTGGTGTCATCTATTTAACTCTTAATCAGTGAACCAATTTTGGACACATGCACTTTGCCCTTTGCTTGACTTGCATGGGGTTGCGAAGGGAAATCCATCGTGGTATTGTGTTTCTGTCCTTGTCTTCCATCATTGACATCTAAAGACGGAAGAGATTTGGGTTGCAATAATCACTTTAGATGAGGGAAGGATCTGCTGGCACAATTTTTCCAAGACCTCAAAAAAAGGAAGGAATGAAAAGATACTATATCCGTCGAGGCACAAAAAGATGAATGCAGTGCAAGCATCGTTACAAAGCCAACTCAAAGAAGAAGCCAACAAATACAAATATGACCACAATGGCTTGAGCTTCCACCAAAAAGCTTGCACATCTTAGTGGAGACTTAGCTACACTCGCTGGGCTTTACAAGGAGTGCGTCTACACTGGTCCCACTCCAGTTCTTTTCTCATTCTTCTACTTTCTCTCTATATTCGATAGTGGATACATCACGAACTGACCTTAGAAGGGAATACCCCCCTCCTCTAGGAAAGAGAACCTAGACGAGGAACCAATGGGAGTGTATTATTGGGATGGGCAGTTTCTTCGCTTCTTTCAAAGCGGGAAGAGCTAAAACAATTCACAGACGGTACATATTGATTTCAAGATTGATAGAGTTTTCGATATGAATGAGTGGATCTGAACTGGCTGTTGAGGTGAACGTAAAAAAGGATTTGTGGAACTTGAGGACTGTTGAGGCTAAAATCCTAATCCTAGTTAAGGCTTCGACAAAATGCTTATTTCATGCTCGATCGAGCTCTGTCCTTTGTCTGTTCTCAAGAATTGGTTTAGGAAAACAAATTCAATCTAACTTTCTTTCTTTTCCCTTATTTTTCAAATAAGTGTTTGCTAAGGGACTAGCAAAGTTTAAGTATGGGGGGTTGATGAATCCACGATTCATTAACATTCTGTCTGCATTTTGTCTTAAGACCCTTAACAAATGCATGTAAATATTCATTACATTCCGCTTTTTAACAAAACTCTATATATAAATAAAAATGCACTTTTATGCATTCAAATATTGTAAATAAATAAAAGAATAAAAATACAAAAAAATAAAAATAAAGGTAAATTGTATATATGTATATATGCACAATATGACTTAGAAAATCAATATAGCTGAAAGATGTATTTATCACGTAATCCCCGAGACCAAGTCAGTATGGATTGGTCGATAAATAAATAAGTAGGAGGAAATAAGGGAATAAAATAAATAAAAATAATTAATTTCACACTTCGCACACTATCCACTAATTATTCAATAAATACTAAAACTTTAATAATTTTTAATTAATTCATATTAATCTACTTTTTCACCAAACACTTTTCCTAATTATTTTTAAAAATATATAGAAAAATATAAAAATAAGTTAAAATTATTACCTTGTATATATGTCAAGAAATCCAACTTGTAAATTGCAAATCCCAACTTCCGAACATCATAACATTCTCAAATGAACTCCAATTTCACTCTACTCACTTTAAAATTCATGAAATAATATTGTCTAATTAATAAAGGTGATTTCACTAAAATCGGAGTCTGTTTGCAAAAGGTCGGTTTTGGGAACTAACTACAACTAGGTTCTTGGGCTATTTATTTTATCTAGAACAACTATTTATTATTTCAATGATTTTATAATTTCTAATTATTTTCTTTATCTTTTATTTTAACCCTAATTTATTTCATAGTTTTTGGAGCTTATTTATTTTTTTAAATAAATAAAAAAATCTTATTTATAAGTATAAATGAATTGTATTACGTATATCTATAGTTATTAATAATCTTAAATTAATTTATTAAAATCTACAAAAATTCGTAGAAACTTTATTTATTATCTTATTAATAAATAAAGTATAAAAATAATCTACTATTTATTAATTTATTAAAATAAAAATACAAAACCTATTTATTAAGTATTATTTATTCATATTTATTCATTCAATATTTATATTTCGTAAAATATTTATTATTTATCAAAACTAATTATACCACAATTTAGGTAATTTAATTATTTATTTTCCCATTTTATACCTATTTAAAATTCCATTAGTTATTATTTATTCCTATTTATTACTCTATTTCTTGAATCTGTCCAACGAGGTGTTGACACGTGTCAACACCTGGTTCATCTTCCTCAAAGAACCCAGGTGGTTGATCTGTTCTTCCGACCTTTCTTCTCTAATTTCTACCCACCATTCCATAACCTCTTCCGTCAATCCAAACACTCCATTGTCTTTTTCTAACAATCATCACACAAGCGGGGCCTTTGATTCATACCTAACTCCCTTTGAATCTTTTATAAATTTTTTCCAAACTCAACATTCCCAACTAACTCTTCCTGAACCAACTAACTCCAGAAATGCATTGGCCGATCCACCACCTTCACCGCCATCCTCTACCTAACTCCGGCTTTGACCGGGACAAAGGCGCGTGCCGCGTGGAAGAGTCATCATCGAAGGAAGGTTCCAAGGCTCCATAAACGCATTGCACCCCCGCAACCACGACATTAAGCTCCAGGAAGCAGCCCCATCGAGCGACGACCGTGGAATCAGACACTCTACTAACCCCAAGTATTCCTTCATCCCTTTCACTTTTATTTCTCAAATTGTGTGCTTCGATTTGCGTCATTAAGCACATCATTAGCTACATTGATTATCCTTAGATGCACAACCAAAATCCATTTTCAAATTCTATTCGAATTTGCTCCAAATCAATCTTCCATCTCGAGTGTAAATAAATTGTTTGTTTTGCAAACCTTAAACTTCTCGGCCGATTCAATTGCAAATCGAGCATATAAAACTAATTTTATGGACTTTCATATTACTGAAGAATCAAATCATCGTCTGGAGTCTCAACTATCGAAGAAGATTCAATCTCGGATCAACTTCGAGGTGTCCGTTCAGGCTCCACCAAACGATCATCTTCTTCGACGTCCAACCGTCGTAGCTCTCCACCTCGAGAACCGCTCGCCTGCTGGCGAGCTCGAGGGGTGTAGGAGACACCCCTCTGGCCCTGTAGGAGGCCAAAGTAATTAATCCTTCACGAGGAATGATTCTGATAAGACAACGTCGTCGTTTGCTGCGTGAGAAAGATTGAAGAACACTTAAGAACTACAGAGCGCACAAAATTGCGACATCTGTCCAAATCGGATGGTTCAGAAGTGACCGCGCATTCTAATCTCCGCTGTTTAGTTCAAACGGTAGAAAAATTGCATTATAAACCCACTGAAGATCTAGAATTCAACACTCACTCCAGAAGTTTCAAGAATATACATTTAGGACCCCGCGCAGGGACCTAAATATAATAATTTTTGTTTTCTTTGTAATTCAGTCCCTGCCAGGGACCCATTTGTAACAAAATAAAACTTTTTCTTTTTGCAATTATACCCATTTACTATAGGGTTGTTTTGGACCTTTATTTTGTTGTACTTCTCCTCGAATTTTCTAGGGTAGCTACACAACTACCCTAGCGATGATTCTTGTTATTTTTCGCAAATTTTTGTCATATATTTTTCTCGATTTGATTTTTGTAAATTCATACGGGTTTTTAGAATTTATTGAGCTTTGTTGTAATTTCAAGAAGAAGAATAAATTCTCGAGATTCTTTTATTACTCGAAAACCACAGTATGGTTATTCTGCCTCCTCGAGTTCGACCCAGGGAAACTTACCTTGATAAAAATTAGTTTAAAGGGCTAAAATATGAGAGAAGCTTATTTGTTCATTTTCTCTCTCCCTCTCTCCTATTTCAATCCTTATTTTTGTTTATTTAATTGAATCTATCTTCACGATTTTTCTACGTCGACAACTCAATTAACCGCAGGTCGGATTTGCGTTTATCGGATGACTATCATCCTTTAAATCAAATTTAGTAATCATCTATAACATGTCCAATTGAGTTCAAGTGTTTATTGAAGACTCGGATGCTACTATCCAACTTTAACTAAGTTGATTTCAATGATGAATTGTAGATGTAAGATATACCAATGTATTATCTGACTTCGTTAAAGAATCCCGATAGTCATACTTCTAGCTTGTTGTCTTGCTGTAGTATAAACAATCATCCAACTTTTTGGATATTGTAGGTATGGAAGTCACAAAAGTAAAATCAGTTCTTTAACTTTCATTCTTCTTGCATGTGTAAGACCCATGCTTCCACTACACTTCCTTTACTGTTTAAACAACCATGACTTAAGATAAATGACCTCTCTAATTAATCATGTCCTCAAAGAACTTCGATGTGAAAGTATGTCAACATTTACTTGCTTTATCTCATTCATACAATATGAATATTATGAATCTTCATGAAAGCTTTGAGTCATATAGTAGAATGATGACACTCGTCATGTCCACATTCATCTCAACTTATAAGACTTTGGTTCAGGTAGGCACTTAAATCTTTTAAGTACATCATTTCCTATGGAGCCACCATTCTACATAGCGTAGTGAACCATGTCCTTCATAGTCAAAGGCTGAGAGCGCATATCTTTGCCAAAAACAAACATCTCCTTCAAATTCAGAAGGATCTCGACAATTACGATTCACATCAACTTATCACTTCCAAAGCATACTCAATGACGGACCAGGATTGTAGCAACACACAAACTCTTGGTTTCTCCTACTTCATATTTAATTATCTATCCTCATCATCATGAGGAAATTTACATATTGCAATCACATACATTATGTGTCCCACTGCAAGTACCACATCATAATCATGGACCCAACCCATGATACTTGTTCTGATTGAATATACATTTTAGTGGGTTCAGTGAAGGACATCTAAAATTAATGATAATTTGAATAATTTTATTTACTTTGATTAAGGTTATTAAACTTATCATATAAGTCACAGTAGCAGTGGAATTTTAACACAAAATCGATGGAACCACATGGCTTGGGAATCTTTCCTAGTCTGTTCCATCATGATCACACAACTATTAGTCTTACATATTGAAGCGTGATTGTGATCTTTTACTCTCTACACAAAGAGACCTCTTGTCTCAAAAAGTTGGATCCAATAGAGACAACACTTGTGAGCACGAGAATGAACCACATGACTCTCGCAATCCACGGAAATTATATGAGTCGTGAATCTCTTGATTTTTTATACAAAATCCTTATCCTTCTTCCAAAGTATGGGATGCCGAAGAATCAGAAACTCCATGTGAGATCGATTGAATTGATCTGATAGCATGATGTTAGGACAAAGACTACCATAGACTCCAAAACCCTATGCTAAGGGGACGACGATAGAGTTGGATGAAAGAGGGTGGAAGTATGATGTAGGGAGATAAAGAGAGAGTTGATGTTGCAACGATTACATTCATTTCACCAAGAGTGCTAAGACTAGCCTCACTTTAATAATAAATTGGATGGTTGCACTCCTAATGTACTCATAATAAAGATCAATGGTTGAGACTAATTTGTAATATCCAAGATTACATGTAATCTTCATTAATTAAATTAGCAAGATAATCTCCAAGTATTACAGTCAATTAGCAACACACATAATGGAAAGTAGCCTCCTTCCTATTATAGCGTGTACGTTCACCTTAGTGGGATCGACCATTGTCGTCCATCTTATATTAGGAGAAGGAGCCTTATCCTATTCTATTATGTGGTGCAATCTAATTTTGCACCATATTAGTTTGTGATGCATATTTTCTAATTGAATTATCACCAAAATATTTCTAAATTATTTATGACAACTGCAAATAGATTATTGATTTTTATGAATCATATTCAACCATCCAAAACTAAATGTAAATCAAATTTGTATTCATTTGTTCAATGTGAATCCAATTCACATTAATATTTAAACTATTAATATTTAAACAGTGAATCCTATTCAAAATTAACTCTTTCTACGATATTATGGATCATATCAACATTAGAGATAATTATTGCGAATAGTATTATCCACATTAATTTCATTTATGATAACTAAATTTATTTTAATTATATAAGACGCCTCTTTACACAAGTATGAATAACATGAATCACATAGACATTATTTGTGATAATTAAATTCAATACAATCAACTCTCTTCTACATGCAAGCACTATTTTACTCTGGGGCAAAGTTGGTTATTCCCAAGGTTGGTTATCCCCATCATCCATGATATGAAAAGGTTAGTTCTTCCCCCACTCCTCTTCTACTACCTTATTCATCCTAGGAAAAAAAACTATATCACGAATGATCATCAATGAATATCACATAATAGTGTCCATTACGAGTCAAAATATTAAATGGACCACATACATAAGTATGCCATAGATCAAGTATACCTTTGCATCTTAACTTTCTTGGAGAAGGGTTCCCTAGACATTTTCCCTCAAATACAATGCGCAGAGTTTGGTAAATTTTAGACTTTCAAAAAATCTGAAGGTTCATCTTTTACTAGTCTATTGATCTGACATGTACAAGTTTTTATGCTAAACCATTATCAAATGATATCCATCCACCCTTGATCTTTTGGGGTAATTATTGACTATATTAGTGGTATAAATATTTACGATTGATCCATACATGTCCAATTCATAAAGTCTATCTAGTGTTAGATAAAGATTTTATATAAATTAAACATAACAACATATGATAATTTTATTATAGAATCGGAAATAACATTTGTCTAACTATCTTAGACAACGATAATATGTTCCTTCTAACATTTGGAGCATAGAGACATTCTCTAAGAAGTAGGACTCCACTAGATAATGATAGTCTGCAAGTTCCAATGGTGATCACTACAATAGGTGCATAAGATCCATCTAAATTAATATCTCCCACTCATCAAATTTTTTGATTTCTTAAAACATATGCAACAGATTGCATACATGAACATATGTGCTAAAATAAACAATCCAATTTCTTTTTCATATCATGAGTAAATTAGTTTCATTTATGAAAATAGATGTATTACTTGTTGGTGACATACCTTTTCCTTTCTCAAAGGACTTCATTTATCTTGTACAATTACACTTCAAATGTCCCATCTTATTGAATTGCTAGCAGACATCCCTATCTTTGATGTCATATGTATTAAAGCTTTTAGAAGATTAGACAATAGCTCGAACTTTCTAGTTCTTCTTTTACCAAAGTAATTTTCTTTCTTCATTATATCCTCACAGGACTTTAATATAGAAAATATGTTATTCGCATCTCCAAACATACCCTTCAAATTCAGGAAGATGTCTTGAGCAGATGCAATGTCTATATGTTTCTTCTGAAGCATATTAGAAAATAATCCAAGTACATAGCAACAAGCGATCGAATGATCCTCATCGCACTTCTTATTGAACTCTTATGAATCCCCTATCTGAGGGTTACCATACTTTACAGATGAGGGCATAAGCATTATGCACTCTGTCCCAAGTATAAGCTCCAAATTACGGATCCAATCTAAATATTTTGGTCAAGTCGATTGATTGAGTTAGGGAGGCTTGTTGAGTGGGTTAATGGATTTCAATTGAAATTAAAGATTTGAACTTTTAATAAATCTCAATTAGTGTGAATTATTTTATATCAAGATCTTCTTCCATTTATCTACTTTGAAAGTCTTTGCCTTCTAAACTTTTAGAGCATAATGTATGCTCAGCTGAATATTTCAAGTGAGATATTTGTCTCCTTTCCACTTCATTGCACTCCAATAATAGGAGAAAATGCAACTAAAGTGAAAGAGACATGAACACTTTCCATCTTGTAATTCCAACTTTCATTCTTAATTCGATCTTTAACACCCATGCTCATTAAATAAATGAGGTTTGCATGTTGTTTATTAAATCAAACCTCAATAAGCATAAATGATACGTTATGCACAATCCAATGTCACCTAAAAAATATGTGCAACATTATTCGGTCATTATGCATATGATCCATCTTTTTCGAGAAATAAAGAGTTTAATCCATCTCAACTTGTAATCTAGAGTCATGAATTTGCATGATGGTCTCCAAAAATACAATCCATGGTGACAGATTACTCAGTAATTATGAGTTACCATGGATTTCATCATATGAATTTCAATATCATGTTTAAAATAATCATGAATCATTCGAATCATATTCTCATGATTAATCAATGGATGTGAAATTTAGTCATAGATTATCAATGAAAAATAATTTAAAATTTAAATTAACAATAATTCAAATATCATGTAAAGAAGGATTATTGTAATCAACACTTGTTTCTTTATACAAAGATGGAAAAATCAAACAATACATGCAAACATGCACAAATTTTTTTTAGAAGACTACGATATGACCCATTCGTAGTTATTCATTCTTAAGATATATTTGGCCAGGTGATGAATCTCCCTGTCATCACCTTTATTCTTTCACTTTGGACTTAAATCCCCAGCTAAATGCATGTATATATCATTAATTTGTAAAAATAAATACTCTGTAATTTATACAAAATACTGTATGAAAATATTATACTTTTATTGTATTTAATTCCAAAATTAAAGAATAAAGGAAGAAAATAAAAAGAAATAAAACACCATAGGTGTTCAATGACCCTAAACCCCAAGACCCAGTCATCATGATGACTTGGTCAACAAGGAATAAAGTAGGAGCAGATAAGGCAGAACAACTGTACAAAAAAACACAGAAAACCATATATAAAACCCTAATTTTTATTCTTGTATAATTATCTTTTGGAACCTATTTTATTTTATTATTTTTACACTTAAAATAATAAAACCGTCAACATAAACTCTGTAGATAAAAATATAGAGAAAAACAAAATTGATTTCACAGAAAAATAACATACAGTATGCAAGGGACACATAAAATACAAAGCCAAAATAAAAACTTCACAGACCTATATCTTCTCCATATTGTATAAAAAATGACCAAAATCACCTAATTATATATAACTTTTAATAAACTATTTAATGAAAGTGGTTTCATTTAAGTTGGAGCTAAGATGCAAAAGTTAGGTTTTAGGCCCATATTGTGCAATATACATGTATATAGTATTTAATGTATTTATTCTTTGCATTTTTCAAATTCTTTTATTTTTTTAAAATTATAAATATTATTTTAAACACATTTATACTATTAAAATAAAATAAAATCATCAAATTAAATTTAAAATAAATAATTCATTGATGAAATATACATGTATATACCTATAATGTATATAGACCTAGTTAATTAAAAGCATATATAAACTCTGAAAAATAACATAAAAATACCTAATTATGTAATTAAATAAATCAAAAAATATATAAAATAAGTACATATAATAATAAATATAAAATAAAAATAAATATGATATATATATATAAATATACCTATGTTTATACATGTAAAAAGTAACATATAACAAATGACCTTGAAAAAAATAAATAAAAATATGTATAAAATACTACATAAAATTGTAAACATTTTTTATTTTTAAACCTAAAATTAATTAATTCATTAATATTTTTATTGATTTTACCGGCATTTCTTACTTTGGAATTTTATGGTCGGTCCACCTAGGCTGACCAGAAGTTCCCATTATTCAATTGTACCTATGCCTCTTCTGACTTGTTCAGAAGAACACGTGCCTTGTTTCATAGGTTTTTTGGCCAAGATCCTCTGCCCCAAATCCTTTGATTTCTTCACCAATCATGTGCCCCACACATTGCTCCATCACGTTATAGCCATAGATCGATTGAATGAGCATATAATCTTCATCAATCTCATGATCGATCTTACCTACCACCGTTACCTATACATATCCCCCCAGTCCCCACCCCCATATGACTTTTTGATTTTGATCCCTCTTCCTTTTTTCTTAGCCTTGCAATTTGTGCCTATGACCCGGGCTTGGTTACCTAAAGTGGGTGAATCCAACTTGCAGGGAGGAGGAAGCTTGGAGGAGGATCATTCAAGCATCGTCAGAGCTCCATCAGTGGTCCTGCCTCTTTGGCCCTCCAGCTAAATTGAGGAACGTTCTTCCATTCTTAGGTAAAGTCTTTAGTGTAGATTTCATTTTCTTGATTAGTTTTTACTTTGGATCCGTATATTTAGGTTTATTCCAATATTTCCATTGACATGGAACTCTAGCTCCAGGTATATTTTACCTATGATCGATTGTATCTCGCCATGATTTCATCCCCATTCTGATCGTCATAATGTTCTCCATTAGATCCGACCATTTCCCCATTCGATTCACCTAAATCAAAGCAATTCAGAGATCCCTTCATCCCCTTCATTAGAGCTCCTCGCCCCCCCCCCCATTCCACGCTGCTCCAGCTGCTATTTTTGGGCCAAGAGCATAGCTCTTGAGCCACCTAATATTTGTAGTGCACGACTGAGCTAGGACAAAGCTCCTGGAGCATGACTTGAAGATACACTAGAGGCTCTAGGTTGAAGCCCCCCAGGCCCAGTTCGAGGGGACTGTTGAACATGCGAGCCCACGACGAGCCATTACGCAATAAATGTTATTGCAAATATCATTCCCTGATCTGAAATGAAGGATAACTAATTTGCATAATAGGTCCCTTAGTACAATTAGGGTTATGTACCATGGCCAACTTGATAATCATACAGTTGTTGATTCATTGATTGAATCACAGAGGCTGATGCTTGGATGAATATCTCAGGAGTTAGATAGAGGACTCATCAAGCATCATCAAATGATTGTTAAGTGATGATCTTCAACCTGAGTAGGAGATGGCAATCCTTACTCATTTGGTCGATATCTGTCTGACCAATTGATGCAGGTCCTCTGCATGGGAATAGTGATTCGGAGGTGTCAGATTAGTTGAGTCAAAGAGTTGACTTAATGAGATTGAAATAACCAAAGACCTATATTGAATACTGTCACAACATAGGCAGACATCCTCTGACCAGAGACAGATGTGTTACTCTATGTCTGAGTGTGTACATCTGGCAGACCAATAGGTTGATGACCTAACAAAGGTCTATACACTGATGATTTGGTGTGCATGTAAGGACATATGAGTAATACAATCTCTCAAAGGGATCATACAGGTTCACATGTGAACCGGAAGACATGAGCTCACACATGGGTATTGGGACTGATCAAATTCCATGCATGGTTGTCATGCTTTGAAAGCATGACATGAATTTGAAGGTAAGATATGTGCTTTGTGATAGCATACGATCTATACCAAATCCCAAAGACCAAGATTGAGAAACTTAGTTATCAAACTCTGAAGATGACAGTATAAAAGTGATCTATATCTTCAGGATGATCATAGGTCTTCCAGTGTGCAGGATGTACAGTTGTTGGGAATACCTGAGGGTGATGTGATCATAAATGATTGTATAACCATGATGCTTCCATTCTGAGGGAGTGATGAAACAGGTCTGGATTTTAATGACTCCTCTCAGTAGAGAAGTGACCTAATCTTAGTCCATGTATTGGACATTGATCTTAATGAGATTTAGATGCAATAAGAAGATTAGGTTTACGGCCTTGATTTAATCAAGCATCTATGGGAGGTCCATGAGATCTGGATTTGAGATGTGATCTCAATATCCAAGTCACTATACGTGGAACAATACAATCGCCCTGTCCTTATCTCCAAGTATAATTCCATAGTTGAAATGTATCTAAGCATTAAGAGAATGATAATTAAATGTGATTTAATTATCTTGATGTATGTAGAAATTATCCAATATAATTAAATGTGATTTAATTATTGTGGATAAGAATAATGTGGATAGCAATATCCAATTACTCATAATAGATTATAAATGTAATTTATAATGTATTAGAGAGAGTTATTTATAATTTATTTGTTAATTAATTATTGATGTGTATTGGATACACATTGTGTAATTAATTGAAAATGTAAATTATATTTTGTTTTAGGTTCTAAATGTGAATCACAAAATTCCAATGGGAAGATTACAATAATCTCAAAATTAATCATGAATTATTTTTTGAAGGATAAATCACAATAAAAGTTGTTGAATTAAGTAAAGGAGATTTCCATGGAGATATACAATCTCATGAAATTTCATGAGATTGCTCCCACTTGCAATCAAGTGGACGGCCACCATAACCAATATGGAAATTGGTGGTCGTCCACCATAATGAATGGGAATGCAATCTCCATGTTGATTAATCTCTGTTATTTGATTGGTTTAATTTAAGATTGATTTATATTTGATGTCAAATATATTTGATCTAAATTAAATTATTAGTTGTTGGCTTTTGCCAACAACAATCCTGACCATTGGATTAAACTTGAATCAATCTCATCCATTGATTTTAAGTGTCCATGGATTGAGATCCATGGATCCCAAAACCCTATAAATAGAGAGGCATACCATGCTCTCTAGAGTAATGCTTTTGGAAGCACATCTCTCTCTCTCATTCTGCACGTCAACCCTCTCCCTCTCTCCTTGTTGGCCGCCCACCAACTTCTAGAGGAGATAGCCGTCGTCGCCCTCGCCACCGCGCCACCACTTCGACGTTCTTCGGTTCTCCATCTTCTTGGAGTGCTACGCTCGCGAAGAAGGCATTCTATCTTGTATGATGAGATTAGGAGTTCACCGTTCTTGGAGCAACTTGTTGGATTGCGAGGATCACACGACTCATCCCCGTGCTCGCAACCGTCTTCTCCGACGATCGAACTTGAGACAAGAGGTCTCTTCTCGTAGAGACTCGATCAACCACGCTTCAAGAGGTATTCCTTTATACTTGATGTGGTTCTAAATGAAACGATTCGAGAATCGTTATTGGATCATGTGGTTTCATCGCATGATTTTTTTTTAAATTCCGCTGCATAGAACAACTAGTTTGACTAGTCGTTCTTCATCGTATTCGATACGGCTCTCACGCTTCCGTGATGCGCTTGAGGATTATACCATATCCTTCAAGTGGTATCAGATCCTTAGGTCGAAGGTTTTGGATACGATCCGCAAACCTAGGACGACTTGGGTTCGTTAAGGTCGCGAAAGTTTTTTGTCGCATTTGATTTTCGCACATCTATTTAGTAAATAAACTCGGCCCTGTTTAAAATATTTAAACACGAATTAATCACATAGATTTTGTTCCTCATTAAATAAGGAAATCATAGGATCTGAGTTTACATAATTTGGATTCCGTTTGCTTGGGATATGGTTGTTTTAATGAACATGTATTCACTATTGTGGGTACTGCGAATCTTAACATGATTAATGAGTTAATTACTGTTTTTGATCCACCACGAAATGCGTGAAATATCACTTAGGTTCTGTCCTAAATCAAATTAACAATCTTTGAAATTTGATTTTGTCTAATTTGGACCTAAATTGATTGAGATATGTTAATTTTAGTAAGTAGGGGTCTCTGCTGAAATTACATTCCTAATCAAGAACCATGTGATTGTTAATCAGTGAGATTAATTGTTAATTTCATGAAATAATTATAGAAAATATTTGATAAATATTTAATGATGATTGTTTCCCTAATTGACTTTGCCTCAACCAATAAATTGATTATATTTGATCTAGATCATAATTGGAAACACAATCATCAAACTCCTTGCTTGAATAGGAATGGGAATTTGTCTAGCAAATTTCCTAATAATAAAAAAAGTTTTGATTATTACTATAAGGTATAATTTCAGTTGAAGAACAGATGATCATCTCAAGTACATATTGATCTATTTGGAATTATCCTTTCCTGAGGTGGATATGGTGTCTAGTCGGGAAGCACTGGGGTAGCGGGTCGCATCGGTTGCGGTCCGTCCCACTTTCGTCGGTACTGGCCATGACAGCGGGTAGGGACTGGATAATGCTGGAGAAATCAAGATGTATTTTTCTAATTATTAAATTCGGTTTAATACGTACTTTGAGATAATACCATATATATATTCAAGTAAAACAATCAAGTTTGTTGATTGAATTGGATTGAAAATTAATTTAATATGATTAAGTTAATTATATCCAATGAAAATCACTCTAATATGAATAGATTTGTATTTCCCTTGGAAGAATTAATTATGTGAATCTAATTCATAATAATTAATTAAAATTTGAATATGAGGTGGACGATTACATAAGTGACATCCATGGTCTCCCGTCAAGGCGAAGGGTTCCATCGCTAGATAATGTATGTTGGAGACGCCTGTCCGAAGTGACAGCTCCTGCATACAATCCATTTGGATCGGGCTCGTCGCTTCTCGAAAGAGTATGGACATATGCGTAGTGACCCCAATATCGAGTGCTTATATTATTGGGACGATATTGGATTGCGCATAGCGAGTTGTATTCCTGTTGACGGTTGGTTCAATTAATGACGGGTCAACATCACCTTAGGGGTGGTGGGCTCGGGTGATAAAGACTAAATTGGGAGATGCAAGTTGGACTTGCAAGGCATAATATGTTCCCGTTTCTTTTTATAGGAGTTACAGGTTCTCATATTATTGGGATGTAACAAAGATAAGGAAGGAGATCCCAGATCTTGCTTGAGATATAATGGTAAGTATATCTCTTAAATTGAAAGTGATTAAGGGAATGAACTTTGATTATTGACAAGACAAGACAACTTTGATATAGAAATTCCTAAATCAAAGTAAAATGTGTATATATTTATATATATTTATGCAAATTTATTATTCACACTCAATACTATACTCAATAATAACCAGTAAAATATCATGGATTATATCCATGATTAAGATATTGTACTTGCAGTTGGAAACATATTGTATGTGGTTGCATTGTGCAAGTTTCCTCATAATAATGAGGAATGACAATTAAATAGACAATAGGACTACAACCCTAGGGTTTGCATGTCTCTATAGTCTTGATCTCATCAAATGTACTTTGGAAGTGACATGTCGAAGATTATCGTAATTGTCAAATAATCCTTATAAAATTCTAAGAAGATGTTTGGGCATACATATGCGCTCTTAACATTTAATCATGAATGAGGTGGCTCTCTGCATCATGTAGAATGGTAGCTCTATAAGAGATGATGTATTCAAAATTGTTTGAGTACCTACCTGAACCAAATTTTTTTAAGAGTTTAAATGGATGTAGATACGATGAGTGTCATCATTCTACTATCTATACTCTAGTCATTCATGAATTTCATAATTTTCATATTGGATGAATTAAATGAAGCATGTACAAATGTTGAAATGCTCTTATATTGAAATCTTTTGAAATCAGCATAAGATATCCATTGTCTAAAGCAATGGTTGTTTATAGATAAAGGGAGCGCAGTGGAAGCATGGGTTGGACCCAAGTAAGAAGGAAAGTCAAAGAGTTGACCATACTTCTGTGACTTCCATATGACATCCAAATAGTTGGATGAATGCCAATACTACAATAAACAGATGTATTGATAGTATAACTATCTAGTCTATCTAGATCCTTAGAGAAGGACTCGGATATTGCATCGGAATAATCTACATTTAATCATTGAAATTGACTTTCTTATTGGATAAGATAAAAGTCTAAAAATGGCATCTCATTCTTCTTATAACACTTGCAATTAGTTGCATATATATTAGAAGACTATAAAATTTGATTTTAAGGTTTAGTAGGCATCCGCATGGACATTGATGCAAATGTTGCAACAATCTCTATTGGAGAGACGGACTTGTTATTTTCAGTGGGAGAGCCCTTAGAGAATGTCTTTATGACCTAGATATCAGAATACAATCATCAATTATTTCAAATATTGGAAATAAACATGAATTCTGTAATAGATCTATCATAAAGAGTTATGATGGAGATATTTCATATAGTAATCTAAAATATAGTGGACTATACTAAATTAGAAAATTAATGAATGGTTCATTAACATTTCTAATACTGAAAATTAAACCTTTAAAGATCAATAGGAGGATGAAGATCATTTGGCAATGATTTGGCATCATGTCTTGGACATATGTCTGTTGACGAGATCAATAGACAAGTGAGAGATGAAACTTTAGATTGTCAAAAGGTTTAAATGTTACATACTTGTGAATATTGTATTCAAAAGTAAAAATGTCCAATACACCCATCCTTGGAATGGTGCAAGATGTCAAGGTATTCAAGATCTCATGCATGTTGATGTATGTGAATCATCTATATCAAAATAAACATTATGGATATGTGATATCTATTAATGATTATTTGTGATATGAGATTTCTT
The DNA here is from genome assembly GCA_037367405.1 of Ottelia alismoides. Taxonomy (NCBI): domain Eukaryota; kingdom Viridiplantae; phylum Streptophyta; class Magnoliopsida; order Alismatales; family Hydrocharitaceae; genus Ottelia; species Ottelia alismoides. The sequence continues at coordinate 1,090,191 of JAZKJV010000620.1, forward strand.
CTCTACGCTTAGAAACCTTTGAAATGGTCATAGATTTCACAATTTCGATTTAGAACCAAAGTTTGAAGGAAGATTAAATGAATTTGATCTAATCTAGGTAGTCATTACCCATTAGATGAATTCATAGAATACCTTATAGAGATATGAATATCATTTCTATCTCAGTCCTCCTAATAAACCTAAACTCAGTGAGAGTTGTAGAGAGATACAATTGGATCATGTGTGACATGATATGGTCAATGATGAATATTAGCATAATTATCTATTAGTTTCCAAGGTATATATGTAGTAGAGACTACAATATATATCCTTATAAGGTTCCATGTTGGTAAACTGGAATCTATCACTAGAGAGTGCTACTTCATTAGGAAAATAAAGGATGGTATTGGATACCTACTTTATGATCTTGAGATTCTTAAAAGAACTCATCTCTAAGGATATGATTTTTAGAGGATGATTCTCTTGAGAATCAAGATGAAAATGAAGTGTAGAAACTCATAAAATCTTGAGAAGATAATGAGGCTCCTGAAATCGGAAACTGAAAGGATAATTAAAGATGAAATACTAATACCTCTTAAAATGAGTTTGAGGATGAATTCCATGTGTCAGAGAAATCTGACAATGATTGAACTTCATGTAATGAAGCTTCTGAAGATCATAGCATGGAAAGATGGATGTTAGCAATAAAGTCTAAAGTAGACTTCATATACAAGTGTTGTATATGGACCCTTGAGGATCCACATATATGGGTAAGACCCATTAAGGTGTAAATGGATCTTCAAGAGAAAGAGGGAACCTGATGAGAAAATAGAGACCTTCAAAGCACGGTTCGTAGCCATAATCTACACAATGAAGAGAAGACATCGCTTGCGATGAGACTTGCTCTCTAGTGACCATGCTTAAACCCATCAGAATATTGCTAACTATAGCTGTACAACTTGACTTTGACATCTTCAAGATGGAAGTCAAGATTGCATTCCTCTAGGAATACCTCTCTAAAGATATTCACATGAAGTAGCCCCAGGTCTTCATGGTTGAGGAAAGCAAGAAGTGCAAGCTAAAGAAATCCATCTACGGACTCAAGTAAGCTTCTTGTAGTTGGAACATAAGATTTGATGAAATCATAAATGTTATGATTTCAGATAGAATCCTGATAAACCATGTGAAGCTTAGTGGGAGTGCCATTGTGTTCATCGTGCTAATTGTAGATATCCTAATAATTTGGAATGATCTAAGGATGACAATAATAAGTGTTTTATAATCTGGTTGTCCCATACCTTGAGATATGATCTCAAGGATACCTCTTAGATCTTAGTTATGAAGTTGTTCAGAAGCAAAGAGAAGAGGTATTGGGACCATCACATTAATGGTACACCTTGGACATTTCCATTTTCTAGAAAATTCCAAGAAAGGCTTCTTTCCCTCAAGATATGGTACTGACCTATCTGAAGGGATAGCACCTCAAGGAGTTGAGGAAGCGAATGCTAGAACTGCTTGCCCTTTGTGCATCAGTTCCGAGAAGCCGAATGTATGCTAGATGTGTACAAAAGCCAGATGTCTGCCATGCAGTGGGAGTAGTAAACTGTGTTACTAATCCTACTATGGAGATAAAATACTTGATTGCAATAATAACAATATCTTCAAAGATGAAAGTTTTTGAGATAGTAATCTCTAAGTCTTATCTTCAAGAAATTTTGACTTTATAGATAGTGATCTAAAAGGTCTTAACTGTAGATACCTTAGGAGATAGAGATCTCCAGGAATAAGGGTATTCTGACAAGGATTATGGAAATACTGGTTATAATAATTATTAAGCTATAGTGTCAAGGACACTATAACTGACAAAATTGAGTATTGGTTGCATAAGATACAACATTCGTACTGGATGCGAGCACAGTTACTGGGGGATATGCAAGTGTCGTGGCGTAGTCTCTTGGAAACAGTGTGACTGATCAGCTTACCTAGCTATATTTCTAAATACCTTATGATTGTCACATGAGTGCAGGTTTAAATGATTAGCCTATTAATGCCTCTTTGGGCTAGTGGGAGATTGTTGGACATGCGAGCCCATGGCGAGCCATTATACAATAAATGTTATTGCGAATATCATTCCTTGATTTGAAATGAAGAATAACTAATTTACATAATAGGTCCCTTTGTACAATTGGGGTTATGTACCATGGCCAACTTGATAATCATACAGCTGTTGATTCATTGATTGAATCATAGAGGCTGATGCTTGGATGAATATCTAAGGAGTTAGATAGGACTCATCAAGCATCATCAAATGATTCTTAAGTGATGATCTTCAGCCTGAGTAGGAGATGGCAATCCTTTCTCATTTGGTTGATATCTGACCGACCTCTTGATGCAGGTCCTCTACATGGGAATAGTGATTCGGAGGTGTCAGATTAGTTAAGAGTTAACTTAATGAGATCGAGATAACCAAAGACTTATATTGAATACTGTCACAGCATAGGCACAAATACTCTGACCAGAGACAGATGTGTTACTATATGTCTGAGTGTGTACATTTGGCAGACCAATAGGTTGATGACCTAACCAAGGTCTATACACCGGCAAGCTGGTGTGCATGTAAGGACATATGAGTAATACGATCTCTCAAAGGGATCATACAGGTTCACATGTGAATCGGAAGACATGAGCTCACTCATGGGTATTGGGACTGATCAAATTCCATGCATGGTCATCATGCTTTGGAAGCTTGACATGAATTTGAAGGTAAGATATGTGCTTTGTGAAAGCATATGATCTATACCAAATCCCAAAGACCAAGATTGAGAAACTTAGTGATGACAGTGTAAAAGTGATCTATATCTTCAGAATGATCATAGGTCTTCCAGTTAGCAGGATGTACAGGTGTTGGGAATACCTGAGGGTGATGTGATCAAAAATGATTATATAACCATGACGCTTCCATTTCGAGGGAGTGATGAAACATGTCTGGATTTTAGTGACTCCTTGATGAATATGTGATTCATCACTCTAAAAGTTGAAAAAAAAGCTTTGTTCCCGAGTAATTTGATGCATATTTCCACTTATATTGCATAATTAGCGTTCATGCATGCAAGCATAATATATGCATTTTAGCATTCATATTTGCATAAATTAAGAAGCCAAAGTCACTTGTAAATATTCATACCTTATTTGTATATATTTTATACTAACTCCGAATCCAATAAAACCAACTCTATTGTGTATATATTGCTAACACTATTAAAGAAAAATATCAAAAAAATAATAACTTGTAAAATTGACCAATAAAACCCCAATCCAAGTTTGAAACTAGGAGCCTTAAAATGCGCATATCTCTCTCATACAACCTCCGAATTAGGTCTACTCACTTTTAAAGTTATAAACATTCAAAGACCTTCGAAACAAGACCAATTTCATTAAAATCAGAGCTCGTATGCAAAACTTGGGTTTTGGGCCCCTTTTGTATATTGTACATATTGACCGTTTTGCCCTTCATTTTATCTTTTTATTTTTCTTAATTATTAAAAATCTAAAAAACTAGATTAAGTTGTAAATATTCTTTTTATATTTTTTCTAACTTTATTCTGATTTTTCTCTTAATTAAAAATGAATAAAAAATTAGAAAAGATAAAATGCGGTATTTTATATCTATAAGGTACCACCCAAAAATACATTTTTTATACATATGCTTTCCTTTGATTTTCGGTCCTTCACGAAAGTTGCAGATCTCGTCGAGACGAGCAACTTTCATGTTGACCACTTTTTGATCTAACCTCTTTTGTTATCTCTTTTCGATTTTTCTTTGCATTTAGCTTTGGATTTTTCTGGGAGCGACACGTGGTGGTCCAGAAGCCGCCACGTGTCAACCCCATGGTTTTTGCTACTTTACCATTAATTTAAATACTATTTAAATAAATGCCACATGACCGCATCGGAGCGCGCCAAGTGGCGCCATCTTATCTCCCATCTACCCATTCTTCCCCACTCTCCAATGACCTAAGGGAGAAGTTAAACTCACGCACACTTCACCACCCCACCCCCTCCAACTTCTCCATTTCTTCTCCAACCTCCTCCTCCTCCTCTTTATATTCTCTTCCACTCCTCCATTCATCCCCAAACGCCACTTCTGGGCCATGAGTGAGTTCTGGGAGTGTGTTATCGGTGATAGTGAGTGCCACCCATCTGAGCGAAGACCTCTCCGTGTCCAGGCGAGATCCAAGGTGACCGTCCAGTAACCTTGTTGCGAGCTCTTCAAGCTCGCCGAGCTCCGCCTCAGCCGCGGTGTTGAGCGACGATCGAAGGACCTCTCCCGAGGGAGCTCCTTCTTCCCAGGTACCCACCCATTCCACCTACAGGTAATCTTCTTCTTTCTCTCTTCTTCTTCCTCTTCTACACCCACTCTCTCTCTCTCTCCTCGATTCATCTTCTTCCGATCACAGAATCACCAAACAAATCGCACTTTCACAGATAAATCACACGTTGCGAACGTAATGGTGATTTCTATTGATTTTTTTGGAGCAATCTCAACAACCGATTAATCAAAAAATTAAGCATGCTAAACAAATGCATGGAAAACAGGGGAATTGATGAAATCCCCTTGTTTCTTGCTCATTCTCCATCGCTCATCTTCCTCTCATACTTTCTATCTCCTCATTCTTTCATTTTCCATTCACCGAATCACCAAACAAATTTCACTTTCACCAATAAATCACATGTTAGGAATCTAACCGTGATTTTTATTCAATTTTCTGATGAACTTTGTTCAACCAATTAATCGGTTATGTGACACAGCCAAACAAATATCATAAAATCCCCTGTTTCACTCCCTTCCACCTCCGCTCACCACGCCACACGCACACACCCCCTGGCGGCCACGTTCTCACTTGCAGGACATCTGACGATCCCGTGTCGCCTCCTCTGCTCCGATGACCCTTGGCCGTGTGTCAGCCAAATTCTCGCCAAGGCACCCCACCAACGGCCGCTCCTCCTCCCAACAGCAGGTCGCCGCTCCTCCGTGCACGCCCCTTTTGTCCTCGCCTTTCGTCTCGACTCCAGCATCTCTTTCCGCCACGAGTGAGAGCCGCGACACCATCAAGCTCCAAGCACCCCTACTTGCCGTTGAAACCATCAAAGCACTTGCAACCTCCAAGCGCAAGAGCCGCTCATTGATGAATTCCCAAGTAGTGGAAATCCAACTGGGATGGGACCCCTTCTCCAACAGCATGTAGCGGAAGAGCCGATCACTCTCCAGCAACTCGAAGTGGACGGAAGCACCACACAAGCATAAGCTGTGCACCTCCATCCCATGCAGGAGGAAGAAGACTAACTCCTCCCCTCACGTGAAACACATGTGCTTCACTTAAAAATAGCAAGAAGACTCGTGCAAGTATAGGTAATTGCATACAAGTCCTATCAGCATTTCTTTACTCAATTTTGTTTCTGTAAATTGCATTTAGGCCCTTGTGTTTGCATATTTATTTAAACCTATATTTTGCACCATTTTGTTATTCAAAAAATTGCATGTTGTAGAATCTCTTATGTTTTATAAATGCGAATGCTTTTTTAATTTTTAGGAGCAATTATTTATTTAATATAATTTTTGTGGTGAAAATTAGCATATTTTGCCCACTGTTCATATTTAATTGATTATTAAATTAATTATTGCTCTAAAAATTACCAAAAATTACATTAGCTAGAGTCTAAGTATTTCTACATAGTGCCCAAAAATCGTAGTATTCGCACACATATCCATGTCACAATAAATTAATTGGTGATTTATGTAATTCATTTTTAATTAATTCCCAACTTAGTATTTTTAGGAATTAAGAGTTGTTCTGGGAATCACTCGCACAGACCTACCTAGGATAATTTAGTTTCTGAAAAAATATTGATGTTTAGTATTTATTAAAATTAAAATTGCAACAATCACCTTGCATTCATTTTTAATTCGTATTTAATTTAATTAGAGTCTAAAAGCTCCAAAAAATTAGAGGTCCTTAATTTCATTGCATTTCATCATCTAGCCAAGTTTTATAATTTTTGGACTTGATTTGATCACTTATCTGAATTAACTTGTAAACTGGCTGGATTGTGCATGTGTCTTGTATAAAATATTGAAAAAGATAAAAAATATATCCTCTGAAAATCAAACCTTGGAAATCGCTAAAAATCTACCTAAGGAGACAGCTGCCTCCTTGAGTTCGACCTTGGGCTTGCCCAAGTAAAAAAAATGGTGCTCGAGATTAACTAGTTTTAATTAAAAGTGGTTTTTGGTCCGCTCTCATTATCCGGCTGCAACGAACATTCTTAATTAATTTGAACATTAATCTGATCGAATTAACAAGGGTGGTGGAAGACATGTCAAAATGGCACCGTTGCAGGGGAGGCACGGCTTAGGTTAATTTGCAGTATTTCTGAGTGCTTGATTTTCTATCCCCGGGTAGTCTGAACCCTGGTTTTCTTGTGAATATTTTCTGTCCTTTAGTATTTGTATTTTTGTGTCATTCTTCATCTGACCTCAAGTTATTTCTGTGCGAGGAACGTGAGGAGTCGAAGATGCTTCAAGGAATCGGCATTTTAATTATTTGAGTGATTTGAGAGAATCTGTATTTTTACTTTTTTTTCGTTATTTTTTGCATCATTTGCAGCGGTTCTCATTTGGGTTCTCACGTGTGTAAAGATAGTGAAACCGTGTCCCCGTGTGCTGTGTGGATTGAATTGTAAATTAGACTTGCACTAGCAGCTCCTCGAGCCACTCTAGGATTTGCTTGTACTCGTAAATTTGTAGGACCACACAATACACGTAAAAGACGCACCTGACCGCGGATCTAGTCAAAATAACATGTGCTTCACTCGCTAATAGAACTGCTTGTCTAAGGGCGGATTTTGTCGCATGCATCTGCATTTAGTATAAAAAAATTCAATTATGTTTTGCATCCTACAAAAAATTGAAGGGATCACTGTAAGTATTCTCTACTCAACATACGCATCATAGTTTTTCCTACATCGGATTTTCTTGATTCCCCCCTCTATTTTTCACACTTAATTTAAACGGAAATTGGGACTGGACGATAGACGTGCTGTGTGGTTGGACTAAGAAGTGATAACTAACTTAAAACCGGGACTACTAACATTATTGACCAAAAAAAGAAATAAAAATGGAAAATCTGTTTGCCGAAGACTAATCCCCGACCTTGTTTTCAAGCTGAGTGAGGGTACATGAGTGTGTTTGAACACCTTAAGGCAGAGCCCAAATCCCCACCTTCCACATCACGTTCCGACTAATCCTAGCAAATATCACAAGTTGAATTTTTATTATTAACTGACTAGTACCAAGTAGCCTCCGCCTGTCTCAAGTAGATAGGGGCGAAATTGTGGTACTTCGCGACAAGTTACCAGTAATCCCCTGGGGTGAAGTCCCGGCCTTATCAGCCTCCGCCTGCTTGCAGGTAGATAGGGGCAGGTCTTTGAATCCATCAACTTGGGATAGAAGCGAAGAGAGGAAGGACCGGCGGTATCTTAGGCGACATGTTAAACAAGGAAGACGCATCCGACTTTGAGCCGACTTCCCTGTAGGTCACGTAATCCTTGCTATCTTGCTTGAAAAATCACACTTAAAAATTTACAAGATTAATTGGACTCGATTTCGGGTCCTTCACTGTGTTGAGTGTGAACCTAGGGTCTTAGATTGAATTGTTTGCTTTAGGTAGAAGTCAAATCCTATCTTCACTTAGGACTCCCAATTCTTCTCGCCAAATCAAGATGAGTGACTGGGGGGATATCGACTCTTTATTCACCAATCTTTCTTTGAGCCCCCCACGAAACTCCTCTTTATCGGCCCAAGTGCACCATGGACCACCCAGGACTCATGACCCTCTTCAGTTTTGGTTCCCTCACACTCAGGGTGGTTACTCTCAAACCAACCCTTTACTCTCCTCTAAGCTTACCGAGGAAGACCATCACCTCGGTAAGAATCCCTTCCTTGATTTTTCCTCTGACACAGACCTTGTTTCCTACCCAGGACTAGAGGATAAGATGCCACCTAAGCAACCACCGGATGAGGACCCATTGGGACAGATTCTTAATCGCCTCACCACAGCCGAACAGCAAAATGCAGATCTCAGAGCTAGAATGGGACAGATTGTTGCAGCAGGAGGAATCGACCGACCAATGGTTGAAGCCTACAACCCAGCCAAGAACGTGATGCATAGTTGGTTGGCACCAGCGGTTCCCCCTGAAGCTTTGGAGCTCAAGCCCCACTTCCTTAGCTTGCTACCGAAGTTCAACGGAAATGCCCATGAAGAACCATATGCCTTCCTCCGAGACTTCGAGCTAGTTTACAACAAGCTTAGTCATCCTAAGGTTGGGAAGGATTACGTTAGACTGAAGGCCACCCCTTTTGCCTTAGGAGATAAGGCAGCGCTTTGGCTGAAGAACCTAGGGGTGATATGTACAACCTAGATGCAGTTCAAGGACTTATTCCTGAAGAAGTTCTACCCTCTAAGTAGAACTAATCAAATGAGAACTAAGATTGCTAGTTTCTCCCAGGGACCCGGTGAACCATTCCATGAAGCCTGGGATAGGTTTAATGATCTAATTCAGAAATGTCCCTGCCATGACATTTATAAGGCAATCTTAGTCCAGACCTTGTTCTGTGGCATGACCCCAGAGATGCAGGGGTTAGTCAGTGCCGCCTGCGGAGGAAGCTATCTGAATAAGAACGAGAATGCAATAAGGAAGATAATAGAGCAGATGGTGGAAACAGGCAGGTCGTAGGCCTCCGGGGCCTATCAGTTGTCTCCCTCAATCTTATCCAATGAGACAACTAGGAGGACTGTAGCGGATCTGATAGATGACCTCATCCCTAGCATGGGGATGATAGCTGATAAGTTAACCATGGTCGAGCAGATCCACAAGAGGGTTACTGACCTTGAGTCTCTCTCACGTCTGCCGAAGCAAGTGGAGGAACTTACTGAGAAGGTAGCTAAGATGAAGCTACCTGCCCCTTCTGCACCACTCGCACCTGTACACCGAGTCCATCTTGTACAGGAGCAGGCACCGGGGCCTCAGACTGGCTGGGTAGATAATCGATACTTACAGCCAGCTGGACCAGCATGCACCCCCACAAGTGGAGATCGGATACGAGGAGCCTCTGTAGGTGTTCGAGATCAACGGGATGTGGTACAGTCGTGACCCCGTCAGCAGATAGTCAGGGATGGGGAATGGTCAGCCTCACCGACCTTCCCCAGCTTACCAGGAAACCAGCTCCGTCCCCGCACCACGCTTTGTTCAGTCCAGGCCTGAACGAGGTTACCAGCCTCAGCAGCACCAGCAGCAGTGCACATTCCACTCGGGCCAGTACGGCCTGACACCGTCCCATCAGCAGCAGCAGTATCGACATGGCCAACAGGGCCAGTACAGAACCTCATCTGCAAGTCAGCATCAGCAAGCCCAGCCCACCGAATTGGAGTCCCTCACGTTGGCGATCCAGACCCTGTCTGATAGGGTCCAACAAATCCAGAATGACTATCTGGATATGAGAACCGATCTGAATCGGGTTTCTTGTACCTAGGAACAACAGATGGCACCAAAGACCCCAATTCCCGCACAGGTTCAGGCCAACTCAAACAACTTAACACAAGGCCAGAACTGACCTCGTGATCAGGCATACTATTCAGATAATTCTTTATCTGAACATGAGATCCTTTCATATGATAATGTGAATCATATGTCCCTCAGGAGCGGAAGGACCGTGAACATACCTGATCGGGCACGGGCATCGAAGGAAGGAGCCGCCAAGTCTCTACCTGAGAAGAACTTGGAGGAAGAAGAGGAGCAGCACCGCCATCACCACCACCGACAGAAGAAGAGGACTTCTGGGTCCTCGAAGCAGTAATCCCGCACCGACAGAGAGTCCGACGAAACCGACGAAGAGCCCGCACCTCCATCTGTGGAGGATCGTCTACAAGTCATGGAAGACGCATCACCAGTTTCGCCACAGCATTTTTCTTTTAGTCAGAGTCAGGGTCCGAGTATGTTTAAGAGTCCAAGTCTTGTACAGAACTCAGTTCCAGATTTCAATGAAAACATTTCAGTTTCAAAACTTTAGTTAGAGTCAATAATCCCTTTCCCCCGAGCTCTTAAGGGTGGAAAGAAGAAAATGAAAAAAATCCAAAAAGATGACCCTAAGATGGCAGAGTTCTGCAACTAATACATCAAAGTCACAATCCCCTTTGACAAGTACGTGGAAATGACTCCTGTATTTCAGAAGTACCTTAAGGTGAGATGCACACCTACTAGGGTTAGCAGGAAGACCAAAAGCTGTGTTGAAAAACATGTTCTTTCAGTAGCCACGACTTATGTAATAAAGAACTTGTTTCCAAGGAAACAAAGAGACATGGGTGCACATTATGTGGTGAGTCATGTCGATGACATCGCGTTTGCACGCACTCTCCTTGACAACGGATCCTCAATTAACTTAATGCCTACAACCCTCTATGAGCGGCTTAATCTCGGACCTTTTAGGAAATCTAGAGCCCTCCTGCAGTTTGCTGATAAATCAACCAAGAGGTCCCAAGGAGAATTGAGGAATGTTGTGATCAAAGTCGAGGGGCAGGAATACATGGTGGACTTCACGGTCCTAGATATGGAAACCCATCGTAATTGGACAGACTCCCAGATCATCTTAGGCAGGCCCTTCCTTAAGACAACGGGGGCCTTGTTTGATTATAAGATCGGGAAAATCCAGTTCCAAACTCCAGGTGGAGATGAGGAACTTGAGATGAAGCAGACCAGATGGCAGAGATCGGATTCCGAATCCAGCACTGAGTACTCTTCAACCGAAGGAGACTGTGATCATGTAGACAAAGTTGGGCCATGGAGACAGAACCCAACCAGTACCGATGAATCCCTCCCCTTCGAAGATGATCCCATGCATGAGTCAGTTTGCGAGGTCCTCAGAGACGAATGCAGCTCAGAACCTGCATCCTCGTACATCTTCGATGACTTAGAGGCCCAGCTGGGCTTGTCAGTCCTTCCCTCTTTAGGACAATCGGAAGATGAGGATGACGAGTCAGACGTGGCTTTTGCCGATTGCATGGAGACCTTTGATGATCCGACTCTAGAGCCAAATAACTTGGTGGCAGTAGTTACAGAGAAAGATCCAGCCACTTCCAACATCGAACTAGATTTGATTGAGCCAGATTTCCTAAACGATCACACCATACCTGAGCTCAAGCCTTTACCCACAACACTGAAATACGCCGTCCTTGCGGGCCAGGACAAGAAATTTCCGGTCATCATCAGTTCGCGATTGACCGAGGAGCAGGAATCTCGCTTGCTAGAGATCCTGGAGAAAAACCGCAAGGCAATAGGCTGGAGCATTTTCGATCTCCATGGGATAAATCCCGCTCTGTGTTCGCACCATATCTATTTGGAGAATGAAGCCAAACCCTCTCGTGAATTCCAACGTCATTTGAATCCAAATTTACGAGAGGTAGTGAAGAAGGAGATAGAGAAATGGTGCAACGCGTGTTTTATTTATCCCATCTCCGACTCTAAATGAGTGGCCCCAATCCATGTGGTCCCAAAAAGTCAATAATTCAGACGACCACCAACGAGGACGGAGAGGAGATCATGACGCGAGTGCCCACGTCGTGACGTGTCTGTGTGGATTACAGAAGCCTGAATGCCGCGACGAAGAAGGATCATTTCTCCCTACCATTCATTGATCAGATCCTAGAGAGACTAGCGGGAAAGAGTTCTTCTGTTTCATAGATGGGTTCTCGGGCTACAATCAAGTAGCCATAGCTCCGGAGGACCTGGAAAAGACCACGTTCACATGCCCCTTAGGTACCTATGCTTTCAGGTGCATGCCCTTTGGGTTATGCAATGCTCCAGGTACTTTCCAAAGGTGTATGATTGATGTATTCGTCGAAATCGTCGGCGAATTCTTGGATGTCTTCATGGACGACTTCTTGGTCCACAACGATTCCTTCGATTTCCTGTCTTAGGAATCTGGACCGAGTCCTTAAACGCTGTTGTGAGGTCAATCTGGTGCTCTCCTGGGAGAAAAGTCACTTCATGGTGACGGAGGGCATTGCGTTGGGGCACGCCATCTCCAAGAGAGGAATGGAGGTTGACCCTGCCAAGGTGGATGTGATCAGACGGCTCCAGCCACCAACCAACATCAAGCAGTTGCGGTTGTTCCTCGAGCATGTCGGATTTTATCGGAGATTCATCAAGTACTTTTCTAAGATTGCCCGACCGCTAACTGAGCTTTTAGGCAAAGACATGGAGTTTGTTGTTGATCACAAATGTCTTAAGGCCTTTAAGCTATTACGGGGAATGATCATGGATGCCCTGATCCTACAAGCACCAGATTGGTCTCTACCTTTTGAGATCATGACGGACGCCTCAGATTTTGCTGTCGGGGCTGTGTTAGGACAAAGGAGGGATGGCATCCCATTTGCAATTCACTACGCAAGCAAAGTGCTTGATACCGCTCAACGTAACTATACGGTTACAGAAAGGGAGATGCTTGCGGTAGTGTTTGCCTTGGACAAGTTCAGATCTCATTTAATTGGATCCATGGTAATCGTGTTCACTTACCATACGACGCTACGATACTTAATGGAGAAGAAGGACGCGAAGGCGCGTCTTCTTCAGTGAATTTTACTTATCCAGGAGTTATATTTGGACATCTGTGATAAACTAGGAAAAAAGAACGTAGTAGCCAATTATCTCTCTCGTCTCGAAGATATCAATACTTTCGAGGATTCACCCATTCGAGACTCCTTCCCTAACGAGTTGATATTTGTTATCGGCTCACTCCCATGGTATGCCAACGTCGTGAACTATCTTGTATCCAAGAAGGTTCCCAAGGGTTGGCCCAAGAGCCACATCGACCGACTGAAGTCAGATGCTAGACACTACCATTGAGAGGATCTGATCCTTTTCTTTGAAGGGCCGGATTGTGTCTGGAGACGGTGTATTCCTCAGGAGGAATACCAGAGTGTCCTTTCTGTAAGCCACAACTTGGAGGTAGGAGGACACTACTCCGAGAAGAGGACCGCATGGAAGGTACTTCAGTGTGGCTTTTACTGGCCGACTCTGTTTCGCGATGCCATCACCTTTGCGAAGACGTGTCCAGTATGCCAGAGAATGGGAGGAACAGTTGGTTCCAAGGATGAGATGCTGATGCAGCCCGTCATCATTTGTGATGTCTTTGACGCCTGGGACATCGATTTCATGGGCCCATTCCTTGTTAGCCACGGGTCGAATACATCCTTCTTGTGGTAGATTATCTATCCAGGTGGGTGGAAGCTATCCCGACCCGAGCTGCAGACATCAGGACTGTTTGTAAATTCATCAGAGAGCACATCATCTCTAGGTTCGGGATCTCCAAAATGATGATATCAGATTGGGGTAGCCACTTTGTAAACCCGGAGGTGAAGAAACTCCTGAAGGACTACGGCATCGAACATTGTGTCGCTAGTCCTTACCATCCACAGACTAATGGTATGGCTGAGGTGTCGAATCGGGAGGTGAAGACTATATTGCAAAAGCTTGTCTGCCCAGACAGGAAGGACCGGTCTCAGATTTTGGATTAGGTCCTATAGGCGTATAGGATAGCTTACAAAACACCGTAGGAACCTCCCCATTCCGAATGGTATTCGAAAAGATGTGCCATTTGCCCGCAGAACTAGTGCACAAATCAGAATGGGCAATCAAGAAGGTCAATTGGAACATGCACCTTGGGCAGAAGCAGAGATATATGGATTTGAATGAGCTTGTGGAAATCAGAAACCGCGCATATGACAACAGTTTTTGGTGTACAAGGACAAGGTTAAGCGTCAGCACGATAGATATATCAGACGAAAGACCTTTGTTCCCGGACAGAAGGTATGTTTGTCTAATGCTAGGCTAAAGATCTTCCAAGGTAAGTTGAAGTCCAAGTGGACAGGCCCATTTGTCGTCCGTACGGTGCATGATAGTGGATGTGTCGAGATCTCATATCTCGCAGATGACGCACTGACATCCCTAGTGAATGGATAACTGTTGAAGCACTTCGTCGAAACCAATGAGCAGTTAGTCCATGTTGAGGAGATTGTATTCATGCATGAGACAGATTCAGTAGATACACCTCGAGCCGCTCATGAGACCTTGCAGCAGTGAGCTCTAGCCATCAGCAGCATCTTGAAAGATTCAGACCGACTCATTTGTATATACCATAATTCCTGTACATTCTGACCTCTCTTTTTCATGACTCTAGTAACTCATCCCAGCTTCATTGATCACCATCTTGAACCATACTTAAGATGACCAGATCCTAAGTATAGGGGGGATGAGCCACTTGAGTTGAGTCTCTATACATCCTCCAGATCACATCGGTCTTCATACTCACTTCCATCCTATACTTAGGCTTACCAGAGCCTAAGTATAGGGGGACCGATGCCCGTATTGTATATTCATCCACTCCTCTTATTTACCTCGTCCGCCCCATTTTTGACCTTCTTCTACACTTAAGCTGCCAGAGCCTAAGTATAGGGGGTAGGATGACTTCTTTAAATTTTTTTCGTTCTCTTTGGCTCTCTTACGCTTAGCACGAGCTATGTCTTTTTCCTCGCTTTTCGTGCTCTGAGGACATAGCACATGCTAAGTATAGGGGGCGTGTATATATTGCATATATACTTTACCCATAGCTCGTACTTTCGCATATTTTCGCGTACTTTTTATATATACTTTTGTAATAATTATGGGTGGGTAAAAATTGAAAAAAAATTTTACTTGTATAATACTTGTAAACCTTTTGTGTAAATTGAAAAAAAAATAATTAAAATACATGTATACTTGTAAATTGTATAACACTTGTATAATTTGTATAATACTTATAAACTCTTGTAAATTATTGTAACATAGGAGGCATACCAAAGTTGTGAAAAAAACAAAACAAAAAAAATAAAAAAATAGGCTTCTTATTTACTCTTGCATATCATCCTTGCATTAAAAAAAAGAGTATTGCATTTCATTCATCTACATAGCATGTCATCTACATCTCATCTGCATATCATGCATATGCAAAGTGAAGAGCTAGTGGGTTCTGAACCAAGTTATGAGTAGATGTTGGGGAAGGACTTGATTTGACCTTAATCCACCTAATTTAGAGGAACCTTATAGGAACTGGAGTTAAGATTTCTCAGGTCAAGTGACTTAATTCTTTAGTCCGCAAGTCTATGTTCACATGTCATCTTAATCAGTCTAAGTAGAATATCTCGTGCACAGGCATGATTCTTATAGGCAGTGACCTAACTTGGACAAGCACAATGCACGTAGCTCTTCATTGATGAGGTGGGGAGGAAGTAGAATCCTCTAGCTTGGAGTAGCACACGGGTGGAAACATCCGTCCTCCTCTAGGGAGGGTAGTGCATCTCAACCTAGTCTGGTGGTGTTGACAACAAAGGACGGGATGCTGTGGGTTGCAATAATGCTTCAAAAGAGGGATAGTCTACTGGCTCAAGAGGAAAAACTCTTGATGTACATGCTGCATCTTGTATATAGTACAAAAAAAAGAAAAAAAAGAGAAAAAAAATGCAAGAACTCCAAAAAATCAGACAGGTCCAAAAAAATACCTGTCGGAGTATGTATATTAGCAAAGAAAATGCAACTGGATGACTTGGCTACACTAGTCAGGCATCTCAGGATAGGTAGCTACACTGGCTACCGTCCATTCTTTTCTCCACCCCCTCCTCCTGAGCTGGTTGCACTTGAACTTAGAAGGGAGTACCCCGCGCCTCGAGGAAGAGTTACTGGACCGGGGAATTAGAGTTACCTTGTTAGAGGAAGCTGCTTCTTAGCCATTTCTGATGTGGAGAGCTATTTTATACTTACACAGTACAAGTAAGAATCATAGTCATCAGAAATTTACGTTTAAGGATTTGTTCTGACTTGACTATTGAGGAGTCTTGAATAGAAGACTTGTGGAACTTGAAGTTTGTTAGGTCTTAAGTTCAGGTCCCAATAAGGTTCCGCCACACAATTAATCCAAAGGTCGAGTCAAGCTCCATTTTCAACTTTTGTTCATGACATTGGTATGGAACCCAAAATCATTTCACTCTTGCATTTCATTTTAGTTGCTCGAGGACGAGCAAGGTTTAACTATAGGGGGTTAATGAATCTGTGATTCATCACTCTAAAAGTTAAAAGTAGAGCTTTGTTCCCAAGTAATTAGATGTTTATTTCTACTTATATTGCATAATTAGCGTTCATGCATGCAAGCATAATATCTGCATTTTAGCATTCATACTTGCATAAAATAAGAAGCCAAATTCACTTGTAAATATTCACTTGTATATTAGATAAAATACCTTATTTGTATATATTTTATACTAACTCCGAATCCAATAAAACCAACTCTATTGTGTATATATTACTAACACTATTAAAGAAAAATATCAAAAAAAATACTAACTTGTAAAATTGACCAATAAAACCCCAATCCTAGTTTGAAACTAGGAGCCTTAAAATGTGCATATCTCTCTCATACAGCCTCCGATTTAGGTCTACTAACTTTAAAGTAATATACATTCAAAGACCTTCGAAACAAGACCAATTTCATTAAAATCGAAGCTCGTATGCAAAACTTGGATTTTGGGCCCCTTTTGTATATTGTCCATATTGACCGTTTTGCCCTTCATTTTATCTTTTTATTTTCTTAATTATTAAAAATCCAAAAAAACAGATTAAGTTGTAAATATTCTTTTTATATTTTTTCTAACTTTATTTTGATTTTTTGCTTAATTAAAAATGATAAAAAAATTAGAAAAGATAAAATGCGGTATTTTATATCTATAAGGTACCACCCAAAAATACATTTTTGTACATATGCTTTCCTTTGATTTTCAGCCCTTCACAAAAGTTGTAGATCTCATCGAGACGAGCAACTATCATGTTGAGTACTTTTTGATCTAACCACTTTTGTTATCTCTTTTCGATTTTTCTTTGCATTTAGCTTTGGATTTTTATGGTAGCGACATGTGGTGGCTCTGGAAGCCACCACGTGTCAATCCCATGGTTTTTGCTACTTTACCATTAATTTAAATACTATTTAAATAAATTCCACATGGCCGCATTCGAGCGTGCCAAGTGGCACCATCTCATGTCCCATCTACCCATTCTTCCCCACTCTCCCTTGACGTAAGGGAGAAGTTAAACTCACGCACACTTCACCACCCCACCCCCTCCACCTTCTCCATCTCTTCTCCATCCTCCTCCTCCTCCTCTTTATATTCTCCTCCACTCCTCCATTCATCCCCATCCGTCACTTCTGGGCCTTGAGTGAGTTCTGGAGAGAGCGTTATCGGTGACAGCGAGCGCCACCCATCTGAGCGAAGACCTCTCCGTGTCCAGGTGAGATCCAAGGTGACCGTCTGGTAACCTTGTTGCGAGTTCTTCAAGATCGTCGAGCTCCGCCTCAGCCGCGGGGTTGAACGACGATCGAAGGACCTCTCCCGAGGGAGCTCCTTCTTCCCAGGCACCCACCCATTCCACCTACAGGTAATCTTCTTCTTCCTCTCTTCTTCTTCCTCTTCTACACCCACTCTCTCTCTCCTAGATTCATCTTCTTCCGACTACAGAATCACCAAACAAATCGCACTTTCACGGATAAATCACACATTGCGAATGCAACAGTGATTTTTATTGAATTTTTTGGAGCAATCTCATCAACCTATTAATCCAAAATTTAAGCACGCTAAACAAATACATGGAAAACAGGGGAATTGATGAAATCCCCTATTTCTTGCTCATTCTCCATCATCATCTTCCTCTCATACTTTCTCTCTCCTCATTCATTCATTTTCCATTCACCGAATAACCAAACAAATTTCACTTTCACGAATGAATCACATGCTAGGAATCTAACAGTGATTTTTATTTAATTTTCGGAACAACTTCGTTCAACCAATTAATCGGTTATTTGACACAGCCAAACAAATATCATAAATCCCCTGTTTCTCTCCCTTCCACCTCCACTCACCACGCCACACACACACACCCCCTGGCCGTCGCGTTCTCACTTGCAGGACATCTCACGACCCCGTGCTGCCTCCTCTGCCCCGACGACCCTTGGCCGTGTGTCGGCCAAATTCTCGCCAAGGCACCCCACCAATGGCCGCTCCTCCTCCCAACAGCATGTCGCAGCTCCTCCGCGCATGCCCCTTTCATCCTCACCTTTTGTCTCGACTCCAGCATCTCCTTCCACCACGAGAGAGAGCTGCGACACCACCAAGCTCCAAGCACCCCTGCTTGCCATTGAAACCATCAAAGCACTTGCAACCTCCATGCCCAAGAGCCACTCATTGATGAAGTCCCAAGTAGTGGAAATCCAACTGCGATGGGACCCCTTCTCCAACAACATGTAGCGGAAGAGCCGATCACTCTTCACCAACTCGAAGTGGACGGAAGCACCACACAAGCATAAGCCGTGCACCACCATCCCATGCAGGAGGAAGAAGACTAACTCCTCCCCTCACCTGGAACACATGTGCTTCATTTAAAAATTGTAAGAAGACCCGTGCAAGTATAGGTAATTGCATACAAGTCCTGTCAGCATTTCTTTACTCAATTTTGTTTCTGTAAATTGCATTTAGGCCCTTGTGTTTGCATATTATTTTAAACCTCTATTTTGCATCATTTTGTTATTCTAAAAATTGCATGTTGTAGAATCTCTTATGTTTTATCAATGTGAAGGCTTGTATAATTTTTAAGAGCAATTGTTTATTTAATATAATTTTTGTAGTGAAAATTAGCATATTTTGCCCAATGTTCATATTTAATTGATTATTAAATTAATTATTGCTATAAAAATTACCAAAAATCACATTAGCTAGAGTCTAAGTATTTCTACATAGTGCCCAAAAATCGTAGTATTCACACACATATCCAGGTCACAATAAATTAATTGGTGATTTGTGTAATTCATTTTTAATTAATTCCCAACTTAAAAATATTTAGAATTAAGAGTTGTTCTGGGTATCACTCACACAGATTAACCTAGGACAATTTAGTTTCTGAAAAAAATATTGATGTTTGGTATTTATTAAAATTAAAATTACAACAATCACCCTGCATTCATTTTTAATTCGTATTTAATTTAATTAGAGTCGAAAAATTCCAAAAAAATTGGGGACCTTAATTTCATTGCATTTCATCATAGCCAAGTTTTATAATTTTTGGACTTGATTTGATTACATATCTGAATTAACTTGTAAACTGCTGGATTGTGCATGAGTCTTGCATAAAATATTGAAAAAGATAAAAAATATATCACCTGAATAATCAAACCTTGGAAATTGCTAAAAATCTACCTAAGGAGACAGTTGCCTCCCTGAGTTCGACCTTGAACTTGCCCAAGTAAAATAAATTGCCGCTCGAGATTAACTTGTTTTAATTAAAAGTGGTTTTTGATCCTCTCTCATTATCCGACTGCAACGAACATTCTTAATTAATTTGAACACTAATCGGATAGAATTAATAAGGGTGGTGGGAGACATGTCATCCTCTCAGTAGAGAAGTGACCTAATCTTAGTCCATGTATTGGACATTGATCTGAATGAGATTCAGATGCAATAAGAAGATTAGGTTTACGGCCTTGACTTAATCAAGCATCTATGGGAGGTCCATGAGATCTGGATTTGAGATGTGATCTCAATATCCAAGTCACTATACGTGGAACAATACAATCACCATGTCCTTATCTCCAATTATCTGCGGAGTAATCGCATTATTCTTGAAAGGGTTCAAGAATAATTCCATAGTTGAAATGTATCTAAGCATTAAGAGAATGATAATTAAATGTGATTTAATTATCTTGATGTATGTAGAAATTATCCAATATAATTAAATGTGATTTAATTATTATGGATAAGAATAATGTGGATAGCAATATCCAATTATTCATAATTTATTATAAATGTGATTTATAATGTATTAGAGAGAGCTAATTATAATTTATATTTGTTAATTAATTATTGATGTGTATTAGGTACACATTGTGTAAATAATTGAAAATGTAAATTATAATTTATTTTGGACTGTGAATGTGAATCACAAAATTCCAATGGGAAGATTGCAATATTATCAAAATTAATTATGAATTATTTTTTGAAGAATAAATCACAATAAAAGTTGTTGAATTAAATAAAAGAATTTCCATGGAGATATGCAATCTCATGAAATTTCATGAGATTGCTCCCACATGCAATCAAGTGGACGAGTACCATAACCAATATGGAAATTGGTGGTCGTCCATCATGATGCATGGGAATGCAATCTCCATGTTGGTTAATCTCCCTTCTTTGATTAGTTTAATTTAGGACTGATTAATATTTGATTTGTCAAATATATTTGATCTAAATTAAATTATTAGTTGTTTTCTTTTGCCAACAACAATCTTGACCATTGGATTAAACTTGAATTAATCTTATCCATTGATTTTATGTGTCCTTGGATTGAGATCCATGGATCCCAAAACCCTATAAATAGAGGGGCATACCATGCTATCTAGAGTAATGCTTTTGGAAGCACATCTCTCTCTCATTCTACACGTCAACCCTCTCCCGCTCTCCTTGGTGGCCGTCCACCAAACCCTAGAGGAGATAGCCGTCGTCGCCCTCGCCACCGCGCCACTGCTTCGACATTCTTCGGCATCTTCTTGGAGTGCTAAGATCGCAAAGAAGGCATTCGATCTTGTATGATGAGATCAGGAGTTCACTGTACTTGGATCAACTTGTTGGATTGCAAGGATCACACGACTCATCCCTGCTCTCGCAAGCATCTTCTCCGACGATCGGACTTGAGAAACGAGGTCTCTTCTCATAGAGACTCGATCAACCACGCTTCAAGAGGTATTCCTTTATATTTGATGTGGTTCTAGATGAAATGATCTGAGAATCGTTCTTAGATCATGTAGTTTCATCGCATGAATTATTTTTTTAATTCTGCTGCATAGAACAACTAGTTCGACTAGTCGTTCTTCATCATATTCGATACGACGTTCACGCTTCCGTGATGCGCTTGAGAATTATATCATACCCTTCAGGGACATGGATCCCATTTAGGGTACATGTATGCACGGAGGAATGCCGGAAAGAAGCACCTGCCAACGAGATGATGATGGCCAGAGTTGGTCGGAATCAATTATCAAAGCAAAGAGGCTCACCTGTTCTTCCCCATTCATCCACCATCCGATGAAGAAAAAGTGCTAGGTCTTATCATGGATGTTGGAGTTTTGGCGAAGCATTGCGTCAACTCAACCGTTTGATCACCCACTTGTGTAAGGATAGCAGCTAGATCCTCGGGCACTATGCGGTGAAATTTGTAAGGTCTACCCTCTCTCTTTTGTATTTCATAAATAGTACTATCAATATTTAGTTAAATGTAAAATTATGTGGAAAACCTGCATCCAAACCCTTGTTCTTCTTAGTCATTGCAAGGACCCTTGCCTGCTAAACTCACATGGGGGCCAGGTAAGCTGAGCATTTTACACTTATACCCTTGTGGGTTTTAGATATTATCTTTTAATATTGAAAAATAAAATTTCAGTTAAATTTTTTGATGTTTTTGCGTATAGCCCCCTGCAGTTTAATTTTATTTGCAAAAATACCCCGACTAGTTTAGTTATTTTGTCTGTGATGGTCTATTTTCTATAAATATAAACAGTGCTCCAAAAATCATAGAAAAATAGGATTGTGCGCATAATACATTGCTTTTCCAAGCTATAAATTTTATTTTGCATTTTAAGAATTTTTCCTATTTATTAAAGATCAAAAAATGCACATTTGCTCCTTATTTTCTTTAGAAAAAACAAAAAAATTTATACAAAATCATAAACATTCCAAATAAATTAGTACTTGTCTGTTATTATATTGTGTACCTCCATACCAAAAATCACAAAGAATATTAAAAAGAACCCCAAAAATTAGCAAACACTTGCTAACCTAAAAAATTGCGAAATATTTTTGAAAAACCCAAAAATATCAGTTTCTATTCTATATTATTGTATATACTTATTATTACATACTATAATTAGTTTGGGAATTTTTGAATCCATTTATATTTTTAAATCTCAAAACAATTTGACCCATTTATAAAGTCACTGATTTCAATTTTTTCTAATTTTAAAAAGAGTTAAAAAATTAGTAAAAATTCCTCAAAAACCACAAAAACATTAGAAAAATAAAAAAAACTATATTATTTTGTAAATTTTGATCATGTATAGATATATTTATAATCCTAATACCGTATATTGTATAATATACATAGATATATTTATATATAATGAATATTACTATTAATTATTATATATACTCTCTATATATTTTAAATCCTTTAAAAAATAAAATGCACTGTTCTTTAGTTATTTTTCTGAATTTTGTATAATTATTAAATATTTTGTATTGTATATCACTTATGATACATATTACATATATAAAGATATATATATATTTATATCGTACATTAAAAAGAAATAGAAATTAAAAATTATAAAATTATAAAAAAAGAAATTAAAAATTATAAAATTATATAAAAAATTGACTAGTTAAAACTAAAAAAACTCATAAAACATCAATTATTTAATTAAGTGGATATTGTACAAATACACATATATTATTTATTCATTTTTTATTTATAAATAATATACCTTCTACACCAACTTATCTCCATGTGTTTGGCACCCTACCATACTTGCCTCTATACACATCTTACTGTAGGATTATAATAAATTTTAGCCCATTCACATTTGATTCCATTGCTTGATACCCTATTTTGTGTGGGTTAATTGTTATTTTAATCAGAGGTCTTCGAGAGCTGTCAACACAATGACTTAGTGGTCCCGCCTTGTGTGGACCACGGGATAGTCCCTCAGAAATTTCTAGTTAAAAAATGGCGTTATTGTCGAGGAGCAATAGAGTATAGCTTATTAGCAATGTGAGCCCGAGGCGAACCATTCCTACAATGAATGTTATTGTAATAAATGATTTATCAATAATAGTTATTGATTATGTTTCACTCCCTTTTCTTAGATTGATTGAATAAATACACTATAAGGTCCCTCTGTACAATAAGGGTTATGTACCATGGCCAACTTAATAAATCATACAACTGTTGATTCATTGATTGAATCACAGAGGCTGATGCTTGGATGAATATCAAAGGAGTTAGATAGAGGACTCTTCAAGCATCATCAAATGATTGTCATGTGATGATCTCCAGCCAGAGTAGAAGATGGCAATCTTTTCTCATTAGGCTGATATCTGATCGACCTCCTAATTTAGGTCCTCTGCATGGGAATAGTGATTCCGAGGTATCAGATTAGTTGAGTCAATGGGCTGACTTAACGAGATCGAGATAACCAAAGACCTATGTTGAATACTATCACAACATAGGCAAACATCCTCTGACCAGAGACAGATGTATTGCAATATGTCTAAGTGTGTACATTTGGCAGATCAATAGGTTGATGACCTAACCAAGGTCTATACACCAGCGATCTAGTGTGCATGTAAAGACATATGAGTAATACGATCTCTCAAAGGAATCATACAGGTTCACTTGTGAATCGGGAGACATGAGCTCACTCATGAGGTATTGGGACTGATCAAATTCCATGTATGGTCGTCATGCTTTGGAAGCATGATATGATTTTAAAGGTACTATATATGATTTGTGAAAGCATATGATCTGTAACAAAATCCCAATGACCAAGAATGAGAAACTTAGTGATCAAACCCTGAAGATGACAATATAAAAGTGATCTATATCTTTAGGATGATCATAGGTCTTCCAGTATGCAGGATGTACATGTTTTGGGAATACCTGAGGGTGATTTGATCATAAACGATTGTATAACCATGACGCTTCCAATATGAGGGAGTGATGAAACAGGTCTGGATTTTGGTGACTCCTCTCAATAGAGAAGTGACCTAATCTTAGTCCATGTTTTGGACATTAATCTGAATAAGATTCAGATGTAATGAGAAGATTAGGTTTACGGCCTTGATTTATTCAAGCATCTATGAGAAGTCCATGGGATCTGGATTTGAGATGTGATCTCAATATCCATGTCACTATATGTGGAACAATACAATCGTCATGTCCTTATATCCAAGTATCTGTGGAGAAATCGCATTATTCTTGAAAGGGTTCAAGAATAATTCAATAGATCTAAGCATTAAGAAATTGATAATTAAATGTGATTTAATTATCTTGATGTGTGTAGCAATTATCCAATACAAATGTGATTTAATTATTATGGATAAGAATAATGTAGATAGTAATATCTAATTATTTGTAATATATTATAAATGTGATTTATAATGTATTAGAGAGAGCTAATCATAATTTATATTTATTGATTAATTATTAATGTGTATTGGATACACATTGTTTAATTAATTGAAAATGTAAATTATATTTTGTTTTGGGTTGTGAATGCGATTCACAATTTTCCAATTGCAAGATTGCAATATTCTCATAATTAATTCTGAATTATTTTTGGAGAATAAATCACAACAAAAGTTGTTGGATTAAATAATGGACAATTTCATGGAGACATGCAATCTCATGAGATTTCATGAGATTGTCCCCACTTGGTAATAAGTGGACGGCTACCAAGTCCTACATGGAATTGGTGCCCGTCCACTGTATTCCATGGAGAGATGAGATCTCCATGGTAATTGTCTCCTAATTTGATTGGTTTAATTTTTGGATTGATGTATATTTTATTTGTGAAATATATTTGATCTAAATTAATTCATAAGTTGTTGGTTTTTACCAACAATAGTCTTGACCATTGGATTGATTATAAATCAATCTCATCCATTGATTTTATGAGTCCCATGGATTGAGATCCATGGATCCCAATACCCTATAAATAGAGAGGCATACCATGCTCTCTAGGGTTAAGCTTTTGAAGCACATCTCTCTCTCTCTCTTTCTTCCTTCCACACGCCAGCCCGCTCTCCCTCTCCTTGTTGGTCGTCCACCAAACCCTGGTGGGAGATAGCCATCGTCGCCTACGCCACCATGCCGCCACTTCAACATTCTACGGTTCTCCATCTTCTTGTAGTGCTACTCTCGCGAAGAAGACGATCGATCTTGTATGACGAGAACAGGAGTTCCCCGTGCTTGGATCAACTTGTTGAATTGCGAGGATCACACGACTCATCCCGAGCTCGCAAGCTTCTTCTCCGATGATCGGACTTGAGACAGAAGGTCTCTTTTCGTAGAGACTCGATCAACCACACTTCAAGAGGTATTCCTTCTACTTGTTGTGGTTATATATGAAACGATCCGAGAATTGTTCGTGGATCATGTGGTTTCATCGCATGAAAAAAAATTTAGATTCCGCTACACCGAACAACTAGTACGACTAATCGTTCTTCGTCGTATTCGATACGACGTTCACGCTTCTGTGATGCGCTTGAGTATTTAGTCCATATCCTTCAAGTGGTATCAGAGCCTTAGGTCGAAGGTTTTGGATACAATCCGCAAGCCTAGGATGACTTGGGTTCGTAGAGGTCGCGAATGTTTTTGTCGCATTTGATTTTTGCACTTCTATTTAGTGAATAAATTAGGCCCTGTTTAAATTGTTTAAACATTAATTAATCACTTGATTTTTTTCCTATTAAATAAGGAAACCATAGGATCTGAGTTTGTGTAATTTGAATTCCGTTTGCACGAGATATGGTTGTTTTAATGAACATGTATGCACTGTTGCGAGAACTGCAAATCTTAACGTGATTAATGAGTTAATTACTGTTTTGATCTGCCATGAAATGCGTGAAATATCACTTAATTTCTGTCCTAAATCAAATTATCAATCTTCAAAAATTGATTTTGTCTAATTTGGATTTAAATTGTTTGAGATATGTTAATTTTAGTAAGTAGGGGTCACTGCTGAAATTACAGTCCTAATCAAGAACCATGTGATTGTCAATTAATGAAATTAAATGTTTAACTAAGAATTCATAATGTCCATATCTAGTTTGAAAGGCTATCTTGGGGATATCTGCAACTTTTATCTTCAACCGATGGTATCCAGATATTAAGTCAATCTTGGAATACACAGTCGAACCCTGTAACTGGTAAAAGAGATCATCTATCCTGGGCAGAGGATACTTGTTCTTTACGGTCTTCTTGTTTAATTGTCTATAGTCAATGCACAACCGCATTGACCCATCCTTTTTCCTAACAAATAAGACAGGTGCTCCCCATGGTGAAGTACTAGGACGAACGAATCCTTTATCTAATAGTTCTTGCAACTATGCCTTTAACTCTCGTAACTCAGCTGGTGCCATCCTATATGGAGGGATAGAGATAGGTTGAGTATCAGTTATAAGAGAGATTTCAAATTCAATCTCTCGCTCAGGTGGTAATTCAGGTAGTTCCTCTGGAAATACATCAGGAGACTCGCATACTATAGGTACATCTTCTATCATTCTTCTTGACCCTGATGTAGTGGATACATAAGCTAAATAGCCTTGGCACCCTTGTTCTAACAGTTATTGAGCCTTTAAAGTAGATATGTACTTGACATCATCACTCGATGTCTTTCCAATAAATTGGAACTCTATCAAGTTAGGAATGTGAAAAGTTACTATCTTCTGGAAACAATCAAGGCATGCATGATGCCTTTCTAGCCAATTCATCCCAAGAATGAGATCAAACTAATTCATTTCGCTGATGGGAAAGTAGAGACTTTCAAGGCACGGCTCGTAGCCAAGGGCTACACACAGAGAGAATGCATCAACTTCGATGAGACATTCTCTCATGTGGCTTTGCTTAAATCCATCAGGACACTGCTAGCTATAGATGCATATCTTAACTACGACGTCTGGCAGATGGACGTCAAGACAGCTTTCCTCAATGGTTACCTCGAGGAGGATATCTACATGGAGTAGCCCCAGGGCTTCATAACTGAGGATTGTAAAGTATGCAAGCTGAAGAAATCCATCTATGGGCTCAAGCAAGCTTCTCATAGCTGGAACATCAGATTTGACGAAAGCATAAAGAGTTATGATTTTGTGCAGAATCCTGATGAACCTTGTGTGTACAAGAAGCTTAGTGGGAGCGCCATTGTGTTCATCATGCTTTACGTAGATGACATCCTTATCATTGGGAATGATATAGGGATGATGACCAGTGTGAAGATTTGCTATCCCATACCTTTGAGATGAAAGATCATGGACTTACATCTTAGGCCTGAAGTTGTTCAGAAATCGAGAAAAGAGGATTTTGGGATTGTCACAACATGGATACATTAGAAGATTCTTGAACGATTCCGTATGGATAGTTCCAAGAAAGGCTTCCTACCTTTAAGACATGATATCCACCTGTCTAAAGGAATGGCTCCTCAAACTATTGAGGAAAAGAAAGCCATGGCTGGATGCCCTTATGCATCATCTGTAGGAAGCTTAATGTATGCTATGATGTGTACTAGTCCATATATCTGCCATGCAATGGGAGTGGTATGTCGTTACTGATCTTGCTATGGAGAACAACACTGGAATGCAGTAAAGAACATATTCAAATATCTAAGAAGGACACGAGATTACATCTTGGTCTATGGAGATGGTGATCAGATATACAGATTATGACTTCAAATCGGATATTGATGATTGAATGTCGACATCAGGGTTTGTATTCTTGTTGAATGGTGGTGTTGTGAGATAGAGAAGCAAGAAGCAGGACACTACAGCAAATTCAACAATAGAAGCCGAGTACATTGCCGCGTCAGATGCTGCAAAGGAGGTCGTGTGGTTGCGCAAGTTCTTCCTAGAGCTTGGCATAGTTTCCTCTGATACTCCCATCCTGCTACTCTGTGATAATACAGGGGGCCATTGCCCAGGTGAAGGAACCCAGATGGCATCAGAAGAGCAAGCACGTAGAAAGGAAATACTACATTATTCGGGAGATTCAAAAGCATGATGACATCATCATCACCAAGGTGGCCTCTACCGACAAAGTTGTTCATCCTCTTATCAAACCTCTGACACAGAAGGTTTTCGACCAGCATGTAATGAGTATGGGTTTAAGGATTGTTCCTGAATGGTTCTGAGGGCTAGTGGGAGATTGTTAGCAATGTGAGCCTAAGGCAAACCATACCTACAATAAATGTTATTGTAATAGATGATTTATCAATAAAAGTTATTGATTATGTTTCACTCCCGAGGTCCCTCTGTACAATAAGGGCTATGTACCATGGCCAACTTGATAAATCATATAGCTGTTGATTCATTGATTGAATCATAGAGGCTGATGCTTGGATGAATATCTAAGGAGTTAGATAGAGGACTCATCAAGCATCATCAAATGATTGTCAAGTGATGATATCCAGCCTGAGTAGGAGATGGCAATCCTTTCTCATTAGATTGATATCTGATCGACCTCTTGATGCAGGTCCTCTGCATGGGAATAGTGATTCCGAGGTATCAGATTAGTTGAGTCAATGGGTTGACTTAACGAGATCGAGATAACCAAAGACCTATGTTGAATACTGTCACAACATAGGCAAACATCCTCTGACCAGAGACAGATGTATTACTATATGTCTAAGTGTGTATATTTGGCAGATCAATAGGTTGATGACCTAACCAAGGTCTATACACCGGCGAGCTGGTGTGCATGCAAGGACATATGAGTAATACGATCTCTCAAAGGGATCATACAGGTTCACTTGTGAACCGGGAGACATGATCTCACTCATGAGGTATTGGGACTGATCAAATTCCATGCATGGTCGTCATCCTTTAGAAGCATGATATGAATTTGATGGTAAGATATATGCTTTATGAAAGCATATAATCTGTACCAAAATCCCAATGACCAAGAATGAGAAACTTAGTAATCAAACCCTTATAATGACAGTGTAAAAGTGATCTATTTCTTCAGGATGATCATAGGTCTTCCAGTATGCAGGATGTACATGTATTGGGAATACCTGAGGGTGATTTGATCATAAACAATTGTATAACCATGACGCTTCCATTCCGAGGGAGTGATGAAACAGGTCTGGATTTTGGTGACTCCTCTCAACAGAGAAGTGACCTAATCTTAGTCCATGTTTTGGACATTGATCTGAATAAGATTCAGATGTAATGAGAATATTAGGTTTATGACCTTGATTTAATCAAGCATCTATGAGAGGTCCATGGGATCTGGATTTGAGATGTGATCTCAATATCCAAGTCACTATATGTGGAACAATACAATCGCCCTGTCCTTATCTCCAAGTATATGAGGAGAAATCACATTATTCTTGAAAGGGTTAAAGAATAATTCTATAGATCTAAGCATTAAGAAATTGATAATTAAATGTGATTTAATTATCTTGATGTGTGTGGAAATTATCCAATATAAATAAATGTGATTTAATTATTATGGATAAGAATAATATGGATAGTAATATCCAATTATTCATAATATATTATAAATGTGATTTATAATGTATTCGAGAGAGCTAATCATAATTTATATTTGTTGATTAATTATTAATATGTATTGGATACACATTGTTTAATTAATTGAAATTGGAAATGATATTTTGTTTTGGGTTGTGAATGTGATTCACAATTTTCCAATGGCAAGATTGCAATATTCTCAAAATTAATTATGAATTATTTTTGGAGAATAGATCACAGCAAAAGTTGTTGGATTAAATAATGGAGAATTTCATGGAGACATGCAATCTCATGAGATTTCATGAGATTGCCCCCACTTGGTAATAAGTGGACGGCTACCAAGTCCTATATGGAATTGGTGGTCGTCCACTATATTCCATGTCATTGACCAAATCATTTAAATTTATTCCATCTCAGGTATGGAAGTGGAGAATGTAATAAGCGGATCCAATGTTGAAAACATAGCAGATACAAAGAAACACAGACAGACTGTACAGCTGGAGTCCATTCTACCTCCCTCTTCTACTAATCACTACCTTCCAATTTAGAGTCTGTACATCCACCCACTCCTCCTGTTGGACATGTGAGCCCACGATGAGCCATTATGCAATAAATATTATTGCGAATATCATTCTCTGATCTGAAATGAAGAATAAATAATTTGCATAATAGATCCCTTAGTACAATTAGGGTTATGTGCCATGGCCATCTTGATGATCATATAGCTGTTGATTCAAATATTGAATCATAGAGGTTGGTGCTTCGATGAACATGTAATGAGTTAGATTGAGAACTCATCAAGCACCATCAAATGATTGTTAAGAGATGATCTCCAGCCTGAGTAGGAGATGGCAATCCTTTCTCAGTTAGGTTGATATCTGACCGACCTCTTGATGTAGGTCCTCTGCATAGGAATAGAGATTCGGAGGTGTCAAATTAATTAGGTCAAAGAGTTGACTTAATGAGATCGAGATAACCAAAGTCCTATATCGTATGTTGTCATGATATAGGCACACATCCTCTAACTAGAGACAGATGTGTTACTATATGTCTGAGTATGTACATTTGGCAGATCAATAGGTTGATGACCTAACCAAGTTCTATACACCGGCGTGCTAGTGTGCATATAAGGACATATGAGTAATACGATCTCTCTAAGGGATCATACAAGTTCATTACTAAACCGGAAGACGTGAGCTCACTCATGAGATATTGGGAAGAATCAAATTCCGTGCATGGTCGTCTCGCTTTGGAAGCTTGACTGAATTTGTAGGTTTGATATATACTTTTGGAAAGTATATGATCAAGACTTAGGTATGATATATTCTTTTGGAAAGTACATGATCGATACCAACTCCCATTGATCGAATGAGAAACCTAAAGATAAAACCCTGGAGTAGACAGTATAAAAATTGATCTTATACTTCAGGATTATTCTGGGTCTTCCAGTATGCAGGATGTACATGTATTAGGAATACTTGAGGGTGATGTGATCATAAACAATTGTATAACCAAGACGCTTCCATTCCTAGGGAGAGATGAGACGGGTCTGGATTTTAGTGACTCCTCTAAGTAGAGAAGTAATCTTATCTTAGTCCAAATATTGGACATTGATCTGAATGTGATTCGGATTCTATGAGAAGATTAGATTTGTGGTCTTGATTTAATCAAGCTTCTATGGGAGGCCTGAGATTTGGATTTGAGATGTGATCTCAATATCCAAGTCACTATATGTGGAACAATACAATCACCATGTCCTTATCTCCAAGTATTCGCAGAGAAAGCGTATTATCCTTGAAAGAGTTCATGGATAATTCTATTGTTGATATATGTATCCGAGCATTGAGAAAATGGATAAGCGATTTAATTATCATGAATAATATGAATTTGGTTCATATTATAAGGAGAGTTATCTTAGATAACTAAATGTGATTTGATTATCAAAGATGTGTGAATGTGATTCATATTATTTGGGCATAACAGAAAAAGAGATCCAAGATGATTAAATGTGATTTAATTATCATGGATATTAATAATGTGGATAAAAATATCCAATTATTCATAATATATTATAAATATGATTTATAATGTATTAGAGAGAGATAATTATAATTTATATTTGTTGATTAATTATTAATGTGTATTGGATACACATTGTGTAATTAATTGAAAATGTAATTTATTTTTGTTTTGGGTTGTGAATGTGATTCACAATTTTCCAATGGCAAGATTACAATATTCTCAAAATTAATTATGAATTATTTCTGAAGAATAAATCACAACAAAAGTTGTCGAATTAAATAACGGAGAATTTCATGGAGATATGCAATGTCATGAGATTTCATGAGATTTCCCCACTTGGAAATAAGTGGCTGCCCAATATATTCCAATGGGATTGAGATCTCCATGGAATTTGTCTCCTTATTTGATTGGTTTAATTTTAGGATTGATGTATATTTGATTTGTCAAATATATTTGATCTAAATTAAATCACAAGTTGTTGGCTTTTGCCAACAACAATCTTGACCATTGGATTAGACATAAATCAATCTCATCTTGATTTTATATGTCCCATGGATTGAGATCCATGGATCCCAAAACCCTATAAATAGAGAGGTATGTCATGCTCTCTCAAGATGTTATTGAAGCACATCTCTCTCTCTTTCTCTCAACATTCCTACTCTCTCTCCCTCTCATGGCCGTCCACCATGGACCCCTAGAGAGAGTCTCCATCGTTGCATCGTCGTCGTTATGCTGCCCGATCGCCTGCTCGTGGATCTCCGTATCCTTTGGTGCACCTCGCTCATGAAGAAGACGTCGGATCTCATGTGTCGAGATCTGGAGATCCGCCGCTTGGATCATCAACATGGATTGCGAGAAGCACGCGATTCATCCCCGCGCTCGCAAGCGTCTCCTCCATCGGATCAGACATGAGACAGGAGGTCTCTTCATTTAGAGACTCGATCGCAACCACGCTTCAAGAGGTAATCCTATTACTTGTTTGTGGTTTAGACGAAACGATCCGAGAAGTGTTCTTTGATCATGTGGTTTCGTCGCATAAAATTTTTTAAATTCCACTGCATCGAGCAACTAGTGCGACTAGTCGCTCCTCATCGTATTCGATATGACGCTCACGCTTCCGTGATGCGCTTGAGGATCTAACCATATCCTTTAAGTGGTATCAGAGCCTTTTATCGAAGGTTTTGGATACAATCCATAAAATCGAAGGCGACTTGGGTTCGTTATGGTTGCGAAAGTTTTATCGGATTTCATTTTTGCATATCTTTTTAGTGATTATTTTCGGCCCTGTTTAAAATATTTAAACATAAATAAAACTTGAATTTTGTTCCCCATTAAATAAGGAAATCATAGGATCTGAGTTTACGTAATTTTGATTACGTTTGCTCGAGATATGGTTGTTTTAATGAATATATATATTCACTATTGCGGGAACTACGAATCCTAACATGATTAATGAGTTAATTACGGTTTTGATCTGCATCGAAATCCGTGAAATATCACATGGGTTCCATCCTAAATCAAATTAGAAATTTTTGAAAATTGATTTTGTCTCATTTAGATTTATATTGACTGAGATAAGTTTATTTTAGTAAGTAGGGGTCACTGCAGAAATCACAACACTAATCAAGAATCATGTGATTGCCAATTAGTGAAATTAATTGTTATTTCATGAGATATTTATGGAAAATATTTGAGAAATATTGAATGATGATTATTTACTTAATTGACTTGGTCTCAACCAATAAATTGATTAGATTTGATCTAGATCATAATTGGAAATACAATCATCAAACTCCTTGCTTGAATAGGATTGGGAATTTGTCTAGCAAATTTCCTTATAATCAAAAAATGTTTTGAATATTACTATATGGTATAATTTCGGTTGAAGAACCGATGATCATCTCAAGTACAAAATGATTGACTCGGCATTATTTTTCCTGAGGCGGATATGGTGACTAGTCAGGGATCGCTGGGGTAGCGGGTTGCACCGGATGAGGTCCTTCCCACTCCCGCTGGTACTGGCCATGACAACGGGTAGGGAACGAATGATGCTTGAGAGATCATAATGTATTTTTTTAATTATTAAAATTCAAATTAATATGGATTTTGAGATAATACAATATATTCAAGTAAAATCAAGTTTGTTGATTGAATTGGACTGATAATTAATTTAATATAATTAAGTTAATTATATTTAAATTAAAAACACTCTATTATAATAGATGTGTTATTTCTCTTGGAAGAATTAATTATGTGAATATGATTCATGATAATTAATTAGAATTTGAATATGATATGGAGGATCACATAAGTGACATCCATGGTCTATCGTCAAGGCGAAGGGTTCCATCGTCAGGGATTGTATGTAGGAGACGCCTGTCTGAAGTAACAGCCCCTATATACAAGTGCATCTGGATCGGGATCTTTGCTTCTCAAAAGAGTAAGGTCGTATGCGTAGTGACCCCAATATCGGATCCTCATATTATTGGGGCGATATTGGATTGCGCATAGCGAGTTCTATTCTTGTTGATGGTTGGTGTAATTAATGACGGGTCAACATCTCCATAGGGGTGGTGGGCCCGGGTGTTAAAGACCGAATTGGGATATGCAAGTTGGACTTGCAAGGTGGAATGTATTCCCGCTTCTTTTTATCGGAGTTGCATGTTCTCATATTATTGGGATGTAACAAAGATAAGGAAGGAGATCCCATATCTTGCTGAGATATAATGGTAAGTATATCTCTTACATTGAAAGTGATTAAGGGAATGAACTTTCAGTGTTGACAAGGCAAGACAATGTTGATATAAAAATACCTAAATCAAAGTAAAATATATATTTATGCAAATTTCTTATTTCAGATAATCCTTCTTTAATCCCACTCAATGTTATACTAAATAATAACATGTAGAATATCATGGATTGGACCCATGATCAAGATATTATACTTGCAATTGGACACATAATGTATGTCGTTGCAATATGCAAGTTTCCTCATAATAATGAGGAATGATAATTGAATAGACAATAGGACTAAAATCCTAGGGTTTGTATGTCTCTATAAGCCTTGATCTCATCGAATGTACTTTTGAAGTGACATGTCTATAATGATCGTAACTATCAAATAATCCTTATAAAATCTAAGAAGATGTTCTGGCACACATATGTGCTCTCGACATATAATCATGAATGACATGGTTCTCTGCATTATGCAGAATGGTGGCTCTATAAGAGATGATGTATTCAAAATTGTTTGAATACCTACCTGAACCAATGTTTTTAAGAGTTTAAATGGATGTAGATACGATGAGTGTCATCATTCTACTATCTATACTCTCTAGTCATTCATGAAGCTTCA
This sequence comes from Ottelia alismoides, assembly GCA_037367405.1. Classification (NCBI taxonomy): domain Eukaryota; kingdom Viridiplantae; phylum Streptophyta; class Magnoliopsida; order Alismatales; family Hydrocharitaceae; genus Ottelia; species Ottelia alismoides. The sequence goes on from JAZKJV010000620.1 coordinate 1,125,024, forward strand.
TAATATTCATATTGTATGAACTAAATGAAGCATGTATAAATGTTGAAATACTGTTATGTTGAAATTTTTTCTTTTTAACATAAAAGATCCTTGGTCTTGAGCAATGGTTGCTTATAGATAAAGGGAGCGCAGTGGAAGCATGGGTTGGACACAAGTAAGAAGTACAGTCAAAGAGTTGACTATACTTCAGTGACTTCCATATGACATCCAAAGAGTTGGATGAATGCCAATAAGTTGATGTGTTGATAGTATGACTATCAAATCAATATAGAATCCTTAGAGAAGGAATCAGATAGTACATCAGATTAATCTACATATAATCATTGATATTGTCTTACTTATTTGATAAGATAAAGTCTAATAATTATATCTCAATCTTCTAATGACACTTGCAATTGGTTGCATATGTATTAGAATATTAGAAATTTGATCTAAAGATTTAATGGTGATCCATGTTGGAATTGATGCAATTGTTGCAACATTTTCCACCGGATGAATATACTTCATATTTTCAGTGGGAGAGCCCTTAGTCTTAGAGAATGTCTCTATGACCTAGATATTAGAATACACTCATTGTTTATTTCTAAATGTTGGGAATAAACATGAAATCTGGAATAGACCTATCATAACGAGTTATGATGGAAATATTTCATATAGTAATCTAACATCTAGTGGACTCCACTAAATTAGAAAATTAATGAATGGTTCATTAGGATTTCTAATACTGAAAATTAAACCTTTAAAGATCAATAGGAGGATAAAGATCATTTGACAATGATCTGGCATCATGTTTTGGACATATGTCTATTGATGAGATCAATGGACAAGTAAGAGATGAAACTTTAGAATGCCTAAAATTTCAAAACTTGCATACTTATGAATATTATATTCAAAGTAAAATGTCCAATACACCCTTCTTTGGGAAAGGTGTAAGATGTCAAGGTATTCAGGATCTCATACATATTGATGTATGTGAATCATCTATATCATAGTAAACATTATGGATATGTGATATCTATTGATGATTATTTGTGATATGAGATTTCTTCTCTTCACTTAGAAACCTTTAAAATGTTTAAAGATTTCACAATTTTTGTTTAGAACAAAAGTTTGAAGGATGATTAAATGAATTTAATCTAATCTAGGTAGTCAGTACCTATTAGATGAATTCATAGAATACCTTATAGAGATGTGAATATCATTTCTATCTCACCCCTCCTAATGAACCTTAACTCAATAAAGTTGTAGGGAGATACAATTGATCATGTGTGACATGATTTGATTAATGATTAATCTTAGCATAATTGCCTCTTAGTTTCCAAGGCATATATGTAGTAGAGACTACATTATATACTTAATAAGGTTTCATGCATGTAAGCTGGAATCTAGCACTAGAGAGTGCTACTTCATTAGGAAAATAAAGGATGGTATTGGATACCTACTTTATGACCTTGAGATTCTTAAAGTATCTCATCTCTGAGAATGTGATTCTTAGAGGATGACTCTCTTAAGAATTAAGATGAAAATGAAGTAAAGGAACTCATTTAATCTTGAGAAGATAATGAGGCTCCTGAGATCAGAAACTAAATAGACAATTAAAGATGAAAAATTAATACCTCTTCAAATAAGTTTGAAGATGGATTCCATGTGTCAGTTGATCTGATAATGATCTGACTTCATGTGATGAAGCTCCTGAGGATCATGATATGGAAAGATGGATGTTAGCAATAAAAGTCTAATGTAGACTTCATATACAAGTGTTGTATGTGAACCCTCGAGGATCCACCTATAAGGGTCAGACCCATAAAGGTGTAAATGGATCTTCAAGAGAAAGTGGGAACCTGATGAGAAGGTAGACACCTTCAAAGCACGGTTCATAGCCATGAGCTACACACCGAAGAGAAGACATCGCTTGTGATGATACTTGCTCTCCAGTGACCTTGCTTTAACCCATCAGAATATTGATAACTATAGCTACGCAACTTGATTATAACATCTTCACGATGTGAGTTAAGATTACATTCCTCTGTGAATATCTCTCTGAGGATATTCGTATGAAGTAGCCTAGGGCTTCATGGTTGAGGAAAGTAAAGTGTGCAAGCTAAAGAAATCCATCTTTGGACTCAGATAAGCCTGTTGTAGTTGGAACATAAGATTTGATGAAATTATAAATGTTATGATTTCAGATAAAATCTTGATGAACCATGTGAAGCTTAGTGGGAGTGCCATTGTGTTCATCGTGCTAAATGTAGTTATTATCCTAATCATTTGAATGATCTAAGGATGATAATAATAAGTGTTTCATAATCTGGTTATCCCATACCTCGAGATATGATCTCAAGAATACCTCTTAGATCTTAGTTCTGAAGTTGTTTAGAAGTAAAGAGAAGAGGATATTGGGACTATTACAGTAGTAGTACACCTTGGACTTATTCCATTTTCTGGAAAAAAATCCAAGAAAGGCTTCCTTCCCTTAAGATATGGTGGTGACCTATCTAAAGGGATAGCACCTCAGAGAGTTGAGGAAGTGAATGCTAGAACTTCTTGCACTTGTGCATCAGTTACGAGAAGCTGAGTTTATGCTAGATGTGTAAAAGAGCCAGATGTATGTCATGCAGTGGGAGTAGTAATCTGTTACTAATCCTACTATGGAATAAAACACTTGATTGCAGTAATAACAATATCTTCAAAGATGATGAAACTTAGAGATAGTGATCTCAAAGTCTTACCTTCAAAAGTTTAAGACCTTGTAGATAGTGATCTATAAGGGTCTTAACTGTAGATACCTTAGTAGATAGAGATCTCCAAGAATGAAGGTATTCTAATAAGTATTATGGGCATACTGGTTATAATAATTATCGAGCTATAGTGTCAAGAACACTATAACAAAATTGAGTATTGGTTGCATAAGATGCAACATTCGCATTGGATGGGAGCACTGTTACTAGGGGAAATGCAAGTGCCGTAAAAGGACTTGGCGTAGTCTCTTGGGAACAGAGTGACTGATCAACTTACCTAGCTATTTTCTAAATAGCCTTTGATTGTCACATGAGTGTGGGTTTAAATGATTAGCCCATTAAAGGCTCTTTGGGCTTGTAGGAGATTGTTGGACATGCGAGCCCACGGCGAGCCATTATGAAATAAATGTTATTGCGAATATCATTCCCTGATCTGAAGTGAAGAATAAATAATTTGCATAATATGTCCCTTAGTACAATTAGGGTTATGTACCATGGCCATCATGATGATCATACAGCTGTTGATTCAAATATTGAATCATGGAGGCTAGTGCTTGCATGAACATCTAATGAGTTAGATTGAAGACTCAACAAGCACCACCAAATGATTGTTAAGAGATGATCTCTAGCCTGAGTAGGAGATGGCAATCCATTCTCAGTTAGGCTTATATCTGACCGACCTCTTGATGTAGGTCCTCTGCATAGGAGTAGAGATTCGAAGGTGTCAGACTAATTAGGTCAAAGAGTAGACTTAACGAGATCGAGATAACCAAAGTCCTATATCGTATGCTGTCATGATATAGGCACACATCCTCTGACCAGAGACAGATGTGTTACTATATGTCTGAGTATGTACATTTGGCAGACCAATAGGTTGATGACCTAACCAAGGTCTATACACCGGCGCACTGGTGTGCATATAAGGGCATATGAGTAATACGATCTCTCAAAGGGATCATACAAATTCATTACTAAACCGGAAGACATGAGCTCACTCATGAGATATTGGGAAGAATCAAATTCTGTGCACGGTCTTCTCGCTTTGGAAGGTTGACTGAATTTGTAGGTTTGATATATACTTTTGGAAAGTATATGATCAAGACCTAGGTATGATATATGCTTTTGGAAAGTATATGATCGATACCGACTCCCAATGATCGAATGAGAAAGTTAAAGATAAAATCCTGGAGTAGACAATATAAAAATTGATCTTATACTTCAGGAATATTCTGGGTCTTCCAGTATGCAGGATGTACAGGTATTAGGAATACCTGAGGGTGATGTGATCATAAACGATTGTATAACCAAGATGCTTCCATTCCTAGGGAGTGATGAAACGGGTCTAGATTTTAGTGACTCCTCTTAGTAGAGAAGTAATCTTCCAAATATTGGACATTGATCTGAATGTGATTCGGATTCAATGAGAAGATTAGATTTGCAGTCTTGATTTAATAAAGCATCTATGGGAGGCCCGATATCTGGATTTGATATGTGATCTCAATATCCAAGTCACTATATGTGGAACAATACAATGGCCATGTCCTTATCTCCAAGTATTCGCGAAGAAAGTGCATTATCCTTGAAAGAGTTCATGGATAATTCTATTGTTGATATATGTATCCGAGCATTGAGAAAAAGGATAGTTAAATGTCATTTAATTATCATGAATAATATGAATTTGATTCATATTATAAGGAGAGTTATCTTAGATAATTAAATGTGATTTGATTATCAAAGATGTGTGAATGTGATTCATATTATTTGGGCACAAGAGAAAAAGAGATCCAAGATGATTAAATGTGATTTAATTATCATGGATATGAATAATATGGATAGCAATAACCAATTATTCATAATATATTATAAATGTGATTTATAATGTATGAGAGAGAGCTAATTATAATTTATATTTGTTGATTAATTATTAATATGTATTGGATACACATTGTGTAATTAATTGAAAATGTAAATTATTTTTGTTTTGGGTTGTGAATGTGATTCACAATTTTCCAATGGCAAGATTGCAATATTTTCAAAATTAATTATGAATTATTTGTTAAGAATAAATCACAACAAAATTTGTTGAATTTAATAATGAAGAATTTCATGGAGATATGCAATCTCATGAGATTTCATGAGATTGCCCCACTTGGAAATAAGTGGCCGTCCACTATATTCCATTGGGATTGAGATCTCCATGGAATTTGTCTCCTTATTTGATTGGTTTAAATTTAAGATTGATGTATATTTTATTTGTCAAATATATTTGATCTAAATTAAATCACATGTTGGCTTTTACCAACAACATTCCCAAAACTTGTGATTTTTTACCAACAACAATTTTTTTACCAACCATGACATAAATCAATCTCATCCATTGAATTTATATGTCCCATGGATAGAGATCCATGGATCCCAAAACCCTATAAATAGAGAGGCATACCATGCTCTCTCAAGATGCTGTTGAAGCACATCTCTCTCTCTTTCTCTCTACATGCCTACTCTCTCTTCCTCTCATGGCCGTCCACCATGGATGCCCTAGAGAGAGTCTCCATCGCCGCAGCGTCGTTGTTATGTTGCCCGATCGTCTACTCATGGATCTCTGTCTCCTTCAGTGTGCCTCGCTTGTGGAGAAGACGTCAGATCTCGTGTGTCAAGATCAGTAGATTCGCCACTTGGATCATCAACATGGATTGCGAGAAGCACACGATTCATCCCTGCGCTCGCAAGCGTCTCCTCCGTCGGATCGGACTTGAGACAGAAGGTCTCTTCGTTTAGAGACTCGATCGCAACCACGCTTCAAGAGGTAATCCTATTACTTATTTGTGGTTTAGACGAAATGATCCGAGAAGTGTTCTTGGATCATGTGGTTTCGTCGCATAAAATTTTTTAAATTCTGCTGCATCGAGCAACTAGTGTGACTAGTCGCTCCTCATCGTATTCGATACGATGCTCACGCTTCCGTGATGCGCTTGAGGATCTAACCATATCCTTCACCTCCTTCACCCATTCAAAACAACAAAAAAATCAAAAATCCCAAAAAGACCAAGAATTGCAAAATCAGAAAAACTTATATACATAGAAAATGAAAAAGACCTAAAAAAATTGGATCCTGCCCTAAAGGAAGTACTCGATAAAGAACTAATCTTTAATATTCCCTTAATAAAGGCCATAGATCACTTCCCTGAACTCAACGATTTGTGAGAATTAAATTGATGCCTAAGTGGTCCAGCAATAAGAGGACAAGGACTGAGAGTCACATAGTGTCTATAGCCACCTCCTTGGCGATGAGAAGAAAGACCAAGAGCCACAGAGTGAAGTGGTTGCCTAGGGTTGAATGTGAAATCCAAGACACTACATTTACCCATGCAAGAATCGATGACAACTCACTGATAAATATCCCCCCGACATCTGTGTTTGACAAGATCAAAGTCAAGAAGTTCAGAAAGTCGAGAAAGATCGTTCAGTTGGCTGAGCGATCTATCAAATGGTCGAAAGGAACCCTTTCAGTCATCATTACTTTTCAAGGTGCTCTATTCTAGGTAGACTTCATGGTCATTGACATTGAGCTCCAAGGAGAGTTTACCCAGTTTTCTATTATTCTTGGTAAGCGGTTCTTAGCCTCGGCTAAGGCGACTATAGATTGTGAGACTCGGGAAATCAATTTCACAACATCGGGAGCACTCCGACCGCATCCATTCTTTGACACACTCTACTCTAAGTTAACCAACAATGCTACTAACAGTCTAGACAATCGAGAGGAAGATGAGTCCCACCTCTCTGTTACACCTGAGATACCGGTTGTCGAGCTGACCAATAGATAAGAAACTCCCCAAACATCATCGACTCACACTGCTTGCATCACTCCTAATGCCAAGACTACTAAGATCACTAGCACCTCCTCGAGACGTGCGTCGAGCTTTCATGAATGTTACAATCTATATGGTGACTCGTTTGATGAGGAATCCATGGTTAGCACCACACCACATCCAAGACCTTCATAGTAGACAACCAGGACTGAATTGACCCCACCCAAAAACACGGTTGCTACTTCTTGTAGTCGGTTATCTAATGAGAGGAAGTCAAGAATTGATTCCTTGAGGTGTTCCTCGAACCCCTCAAGGCGCACCGGTCTCCGCTCCCTCTCAATGATTCAGGTTCTAGAAAACAAACTAAGAAAGTTCCCTGCAACATACTATAGAAGGAATTTTTGGAGGAATCCTCATCAAGTCTGGATGAGGTGGTTTATATGAGTGAGTTCAGTTTGGTTGTTCTTAAGTCATATCTGAGCAAGCAGCCGTGTGTCGACCCTCGTTGGATGATCCCTATACCTCACTATTATTCATCTAAGGACGATTCCAACAGCGACACGTATGTATATTACCCACCTCCTCAATCTTGCAAGAAAGTTCATCACAAACCTTCTTGATCCTTGTATATTCTCATTCCTTGTATATATTTTCTTTTATTTCCTCCCTCTCAGTGATTCATATCATTCGCCCCGACTCTATAACGTTTCATTTTTATGGCTATACTAAAGATGACCAGATCCTACGTATAGGGAGGAGAGTGACCCAAGTCTCTTCATCACCATTCTCTATATATTCTCTAGATCTCATCGGTTCTCACACTCACTCATGTCCTAGACTTAGGACGACCATAGCCTAAGTATAGGGGGATCGATGCCCGCCATATATATATATATATATATATATATATATATATATATATATATATATATATATATATATAGGGGCTGGGGAAGCTGCACCCGGGGGTGTAGCTAACTAGCTGCACCCGGCCATTTTTTTCATTGATTTTTTTGTGTTTTTGAAATGAAACCTAGGGGGATTTAAATCACTATATATCATCATGATATCATACCAATTTCAACTAAATTCGACATTTCTATCATCTCCATCAAGGCTATGACATTTTAACGGTTTCAGAATTATTGAAATTGACCATAACTAGATGGGCATGCTAGGAGTGTTTGTTTTGCATGAAATTTAAAACACATATTCCACACAATAAACTAAGTAAATCCCCCATTAGTTTCCTTGAAAAAAATCAAAAATCAATGAGAAAAATACCCGAGTGTAGCTAGTTGGCTGCACCCCCCGGTGTAGCTTCCCTTTTCCCATATATATATATATATATATATATATATATATATATATATATATATATATTAATCCATTTCTACTCCTGACCTCGATCGCCCCATTCTTGATCTTCTTCTACACTTAGGCTGCCAGAGCCTAAGTATAGGGGGCGGATCAACTTCTATACCGTTTGTTATTTTAGCTCTCCTACGCTTAGCACGATCTATGTCTTTTCCTAACTTGTTGTGCTCTGAGGATACAACACATGCTTAGTATAAGGGTCATGCATATATTACATATATACTTTACCCATAGCTCGTACTTTCGTGTATTTTTGTATATAGTATGCAATAATTACGTGGTGGGTAAAATTAAAAAAAATCTTTTGTAAAATACATGTATATTGGTATTTATATTTTATAGTATGGTTATGTAAATTTGTAAAATTCTTGTAAATAATACTTTTGTAAAATTTGTTGTAAAATAGAAGGTATACCAGCTTTTTTGAAAAAAAAAAGAGAAAAAGGATAAAAAAAATAAAAATATAGGCTTCTTATTTACTCTTTCATATCATCCTTGCATTCAAAAAAAAGTGTCTTGCACTTCATTCATCTCTATTGCATGTCATCTGCATTTCATCTACATATCTAGCATATGTGAAGTAAAATTTTAGTGGGTTTTGAACAAAGTTATGAATAGACGATGGATTTGATTTGACCTTAATCTACCTAATTTCAGAGGAACCTTATAGGAACTGGAATTAAGATTTTTCAGGTGTAGTATATTAATTCTTTGAGTCTGCAAGTCTATGCTCACATGTCATCTTGATTGGTCTAAATAGAATATTTCGTACATGCACACGATTCTTTTAGACAGTGACCTAACTTGGACAAGCACCATGATGAGGTGGTGAAGAGGTAGAATCCTTTAGCTTGGAGTAGCACACAGGTGGAAACATCCGTCCTCCTCTAAGGAGCGTAGTGCATCTCAACCTAATCTAGTGGCTTCGACGTCTAACGACGGGATGTTGTGGGTTGCAATAATGCTTCATAAGAGGGATAGTCTACTGGATCAAGAATAAAATTTCATGACGTACATGTTGCATCTTGTGTATAGTCAAAAAAAGAAAAAAGCGAGAAAAAAGAACTCCAAAAAATTGGACAGGCCTAATTGAAAATAAAATGCCTACCAGAGTATGTATATTTGCAAGGCGTATGCTTTAAAGTCTCATACCAAGGAAGACTACAACTGGAGACTTGGCTACACTGGTCAAGCTCCATGTATATGTGAGTACACTTGTCACAGTCCATTCTCTTCTCTACCCCCTCTTCTTGAGCCGGTTGCACTTGAACATAGAAGGGAATACCTCTCTCCTCGAGGAAAGAGTTGTTAGACAAGGGAATTAGAGTTACCTTACTAGAGGAGGTAGGTTCTTTGCTATTTTTGAGGTGGAGAGCTATATTTCACTGATACAGTACAAGTAAGATTCATAGTCATCAGAATTTGCGTATGAGGATTTGTCCTGACCAGACTATTGAGGTGACCTGAATAGAATACTTGAGGAACTTAAAGACTGTTAGGTCTTAAATTAAAGTCCCAACAAGATTCCGCCACAATATAATCAAAAGGTTGAGTTAAGCTCCATTTTAATATTTTGTTCATGACATTGGTATGGAAACCAAAATCATTTTGATGTTGCATTTCATTTTAGTTGATAAGGGACGAGCAAGGTTTAAGTATACAGGGTTGATGAATCTGTTATTCATCACTCTAAAAGTTGAAAATAGAGATTCGTTCCTGAGCAATTAGCTGCATATTACCATTTATTATGAATTATTCGCATTCATGCATTTAGAATTAACGTTTGCATTTTAGCATGCATATTTGCATTAGATAAGGAGCCGAAAATCACTTCTACATATTCACCTGAATATTAGCTAAAATCACATAGTTGTATCTATTTTATACTAACTCTAAAGTCAAAAAAACAAACTACACTGTGTATATATTACTAACACAAATAAAGGGAAAATATCAAAAAAAAACACTAACTTGTAAAATGTCCAATAAAACTCGAGCCCTAGTTTGAGACTAAGGACCTTAAAATGTGAATATCTCTCTCATACAGTGTCTGATTTAGGTCTACCCACCTTTAAATTAATATACATTCAAAGACCTTCAAAATAAGACCAAATTCATAAAAAAAATTGGAGTTCGTATGTGAAACTTGGGTTTTAGGCCCCTATTGTATATTGTACAAAATACCCTTCATTTATCGTTTTATTTTCTTAATTATTAAAAATCCAAAAAAAGATTACTTTATAAATATTCCTTTCATATTTTATCTAATTTTATTTTAATTTTTCTCTTATCTAAAAATGATAGAGATTTTTGCAAAAGATAAAAATGTGTTATTTTATACCTATAAGGTACCCCCAAAAATACTTTTTGTACAGATGACTTTTTTTACTTTCAATCCTTCATGAAAGTTGTAGATCTCGTCGAGACGAGCAACTTTTGTGTAGACCACTTTTTAATTTAACTCTTTTTGTTATTTCTTTTTTATTTTTTATTTTTATTTAATTCTTGATTTTTTTGGGAGTTACACGTGGCAGCTCTTGGAGCTGTCACGTGTCACCCCCTTTTTTATTATTTTTGTAAATTATTTTTATTTTATTTATTTATTATTTATTAACTTTTTATTTTAATTATTTATTTATTTAATTTTCATATATTTTTTTACTTTTAATTTCTCCTCATTACTTTTAGTAGCCTAATTTTTTATTTATTTATTTATTTATTTATTTATTATTTTATTTTTTTCTCTTTTTCTTCTTCTCTACTCCAACTTCTCACCCAAGCCACCAACTCCTCCTTCTCCCCTCTTTTTTCTCCACTTCTCCAACTTCCACCCCACTTCTTTTCTAACTTCCCCTCATCTTCCTCCTCTTTTTATTCCCCTCATCCCCTTCCTTCATCTTGATCTGCCACTCTATGTTTCAACATAAAAGAGAGCGAGTTTGGAGTATTTCCATCGGTCATAGTGGCCTAGCATCCTTGTCGAGAAATGACCACTCCACGGCGAGATCCCAGGTGGTCTCAACCACTTCGTCGTAGCCATCCCTCACAGGAAGCTCTTCTTGAAGGACTCTGCCATCCTTCTTGAGGCGACAACAGGAGTTCAGCGTAGCTGCTCCGCAAATCCGACTAACCACAGGTAAATTCTCTACCATTCTCCTTCTCCTCATTTTTTTATGAAACTTTTTTGTTGTTGTGATTTTACAGCATAACGCCACTATCATCATCAATGCCATCTTTTTCTTATCATCACCACCCACCACTTCTAATTTTTCTTAAGCTTTATTTCCTGTTCTAAAAAACAAAACAAAAAAATAATCAAAAAAATCACAACAAAAACAAAAAACAAAAAAATAAAAAAAGAAAGCAGGGGAAGCACCAGGCGCACGGTCGCTGCCACCTCCTCTATCCATGGGGTTCCATTAGATGCCAACCGGCCCTCCATCCGCTACTACTAGAGAGGCCTGCCAGCCCTCCGTCCCCTGCACGTCCTCCATGGCCAGCAACAGCGGAGCCCCAATGCATGCCACCCTTGGAGCCACCGCCTGCGCAGGCGTGTCCCTCCTCACACGACCCTCGCCCCTGCACATGCATCTCCATCAGTGGCCAGCTAGCCTCACCGCAGCCTCTCTCGCCCTGCACCCAGAACCGTGCAGTGTATCTAGCCGTAGGTCAACCGCTCCTCGCGTGCCTACGACTTTGCAACCTCCAACTCCACGTCCTTGCGGCCAACGCCACGCGCCTCTACTCCAGTCGCCCCGCCACCAGTGGTTGCACCTCCGTAGGAGCACCACCCCATGCACCCATAACTACCACACCCCTCCACAGCCGATTTCCCTATACATTGTTTCCCCTACCACCTTCGGACATGTGTGCAGTCGCTCCCTCACCACCCCTACACCCCCGCCGCTCCCTGGGGATGCATCCGCAGCCGCCGACCACGTGCATTGCCTCCCATCCTCGTTGCCCCGCCACAAGCTGTTGCGCCTTTGCAGGAGCACCGTGCACTCTACGAGACTCCCAACCACCCACGTCGTGCCTGCCCTAGCGTGGGAAGGCTTCGAACCTACGTCTGAAAGGTACATTTATTTTTCTACTTATTTTTATTACTTTTTTGGATAAATTTCACTGTAATCCCATTAGGATTATTTATTTGCAAAAGTACTCCTATGTACATTTTTTAGTAAGTTTCTATTTCCTGTAGGAACTCAAGATTGCATCATATTTTAATTAAAAATAGCATATTGAAGATCATTTAATTCTATATCACTTTCCTATTTATTTGGATTTTGTGAGCATTGGATAATTTACTAAAAATCTATGCTCTCATCACATATACCATGAAGAGGACAACAAGCCATCCCAAGATTTCTAGTGCATATTAAATCCAAATCTCGAGGATGTTGAGATGAATGATATCACGAAAAGATGGGATGCGTGATTCATGTATCCCATCTCCGACTCGAAATGGGTGAGTCCCTTACATGTTGTGCTAAAGAAATCAGGGATCACCATGGTAAAAAATGACAAAGGAGAGGAGATTGCAACCAGAGTATCAACATCTTGGTGCATATGTGTTGACTAAAGACGCTTGAATCTAATGACCAAGAAGGATCATTTCTTGCTCCCCTTCATCGACTAGATTGTAGAGAAATTTATCGAGAGGGAATATTTTTGTTTCATGGATGGATACTCTGGTTACAACCAAGTTGCTATAACTCATGAGGATCAAGAGAAAATAACCTTCACCTATCCATTTCGGACCTACACCTTTTGCAAGATGCTGTTTAGTTTGTGTAATTCTCCAGTGACATTCCAGCGATGCATGTTGGCCTTATTTGTAGATATAGTTGGGAGCTTTCTTGAGGTTTTCTTGAATGATTTCTCAGTCTACAAAGGTAGCTTCATTCATTGCCTATCTTATTTAGACAAGTCTTGAAAAGATGTTGCAAAGTTAACCTTGTGCTCTCATCGGAGAAGAGCCATTTCATGGTGACTGAAGGTATTGCGCTAGGCCATGTCATATACAAACACGGCATGGAGGTAGATCCTGTGAAGGTGGATGTTATTTCAAAACATGAGCCACCAACCAACTCGAAACAATTTCGATCATTTCTTCGACATGTTGATTCCTACCGATGGTGTTATCAAAGATTTCAGTATAATAAGGAGGTTGAATTTATTTTTGATGAGAGAGTCCTCCAATCATTCAATCAGCTGAAAGAACTAATCACCCAGGCCCCTCTCCTTTAACTCCTAGATTGGTCGCTCCCATTTGAGATCACGATAGATGCTTCTGAGTATGCCATTGGAGAAGTTTTAGGATGGGGACAAGACAATCTACCATTTGCAATTCACTATGCTGGCAGGACTCTAGATGAAGCTCAGAAAAACTACACTATCACTGAAAAAGCGTTGGTAGCAGTCGTCTTCAGCCTGGAGAAATTCAGATCCCATCTCCTTGGATCTAAAGTGATCGTCTATATAGACCATTCTTCCATCAAGTACTTGCAAGCCAGGAAGGATGCCAACTGCTTTGGGAATTTTACCTTGAAATCCGTGATAAACCTCGAGTTTAGCAGATCATTTATCAAGACTACCATAGTTAGACACTCCTAAGCAGAGCTTACGTACTATTATAAAGAACTTCCTAAATGAGGCTATTTTATCAATCACCTCGCTCCCCTATTTCGCTGATATTGTGAACTATCTTTTGTCCAAGAGAACTCCACAAGATTGGTTGAAGCAGAAAGTCGACAAATTCTTGGCATATATTCATTTCTATCAGTGAGAGGATCCTTATCTCTTTCATGAGGGGGCATATTACATCTGGAGGAGGTGCATTCCTCAATAGGAAGTTCATAGTGTCCTCGAGGATTTTCGCTCTCGAGAATCAAGAGGATACCACTCTGGAAGATGCATGGAAGCAAAAGTACTTCAATGCGGCCTCTTATGGTCGTCCATATTCAAAGATGTAGAGGATTTTGTGAAGCATTGCACTGACTATCAAAAGATGGGCAAAACCATAGTAATGAGAGACACAATGCCCCTCAAATACATTCAGATCTCAGACATACTTGATGCATGGGGCATTGATTTATGTGCCCTTTCCCAATAGCCAAGGCTATGAGTATATTCTGCTAACTGTCGACTACGTTAGTCATTGGGTGGAGGCTATCCCAACCTGAGTCGCCGACAGATTGCTATTGGTCATGTGAGTCCACAACGAGCCATTATGTAATAAATGTTATTGTGAATATCATTCCCCGATCTGAAATGAAGAATAATTACTTTACATAATAGGTCCCTTAGTACAATTAGGGTTTTGTACCATGGCCATTTTAATGATCATACATTTCTTGATTTAATTGTGAATTGTAGTGGCTAGTGCTTGGATGAATTTCTAATGAGTAGATCGAGTACTCATCAAGCACTGCCAAATGATTATTAAAAGAGGATCTCCAGCCTTAGAAGGAGATGGAAATCCTTTCTCTAAAGGCTGATATCTGACCGACCTCTTGATGCAGATCCTCTGCATAGGAATAAAGATTTGAAGGTGTCATATTAGTTAGGTCAAAGAGTTGACTTAACGAGACCGAGATAACCAAAGACCTATGTCGTATGCTGTCATGATATAGGCACACATCCTCTAACCAGAGACAGATGTGTTACTATATGTATGTGCATGTACATTTGACAGACTAATCGGTTGATGACCTAACTAAGGTCTATACACCGGTAAGCTGGAGTGCATGTAAGGGCATATGAGTAAATGATCTCAAAAGGATCAAACATGTTCATTTACTAAATCAGAAGACAAGAGCTCACTCATGAGATATTGGGAATCAAATTCTGTGCACGGTCATCTCGCTTTAGAAGCTTGACTGAATTTGTAGGTTTGATATATGCTTTTGCAAAGTATATGATCAACACCTGGGTATGATATATGCTTTTGGAAAGTATATGAATGATACCAACTCCCAATGATCGAATGATAAACTTAATGATAAAACCCTGAAGTAGATAGTGTAAAATTCATTTAATACTTCCAGTTTATTCTTGATCTTCTAGTATGCCATATGTATATGTACTAGGAATACCTAAGGGTGATGTGATCATAAATGATTGTATAACCATGACACTTCCATTCCTAGAGAGTAATAAAACGGGTCTAGATTTTAGTGACTCCTCTCAATAGTTAAGTGAACTAATCTTGATCCAAATGTTGGACAGTGACCTGAATGTTATTCAGATGCAATGAAAAGATTAGACTACGGTTTTTATTTAATCAAACGTCTGTGGGAGATATGCAAGATCTGGATTTGAGTTTTGATCTCAATATCCAAGTCACTATACATGGAACAATACAATCGCCATGTCCTTATCTCCAAGTATCCGTGGAGAAAGTGCATTATCCTTGAAAGAGTTCATGGATAATTTCATTGTTGATATATATATTCGAATGTTGAGAAAATTAATAATTACATGTTATTTAATTATCATGAATAATATGAATTTGATTCATATTATGAGGAGATTAATCTTAGATAATTAAACGTGATTTATTTATCAAAGATGTGAATAATGTGAATGTGATTTATATTATTTAGGAATATGAGAATAGAGATCCAAGATGATTAAATGTGATTTAATAGTCATGGATATGAATAATGTGGATAGCACTATCTATATTAATCATATATATTATAAATGTGATTTATAATATATAAGAAAGAGCTATTTGTAATTCACATTTGTTAATTAAATGTTGATGTGAATTGGATTCACATTGTACAATTAATTGAAATGTTATTTACGTTTTATTTTGGGTTGTGATGTGATTCACAAATTTTTGATGGCAAGATTGCAATATTCACAAAATAATTATGAATTATTTTTGTAGGATAATTTAAAACAAATGTTGTTGTAAATCTTGGAGATTTCAATGGAATAATCTAAACTCATGAGATTGCATCCTTCCTTAATGGGATGGTGGAAGGCCACCCAATCCCATTAGGAAAGGGTGGCCATCCACTCTATTTCCATGGAAGGAGGCAACCTCCATTCCATAATCTCCTTGCTTGATTGATTTAATTTGGGGTTAATTTTATCGACATATATTTAATCTAAATTAAATTAATTGTTGTTGTGTTTTTAAACAAAATCTTGGCCAATGAAAGAAGCAAAAATCAATCTCATCCATTGATTTTGTGTAGTCCATGGATTGTGATCCATGCACTCCCAAAATACTATATAAGAAGAGGCACCCCTTACTCTTCAAGTTACAACAATTAAAACATATATACTCTCTCTCTCTCTCTCCATGCAAACCCTCTCTCTCTCATTGTGGCCATCCACCATGGTGCCCTAGAGAGAGTCGTCATCACCACAGCATCGCCGTTATGTTGCTGGATTGTTGCTCATAGATCTCTGTCTCCTTTGGTGCACCTCTCTCATGAAGAAGACGTCGGATATCAAGTGATGAGATTAGGAGATTTTTCGCTTGGATCGTCGACATGGATTGCAAGGAGCACGCGTTTCATTAACGCTCTCGTAAGTGTCTCCTCCATCGGATCGGACTTGAGACAGAAGGTCTCTTCATTAAGAGTTTTGATCGGAACCACACTTCAAGAGGTAAACTTAATACTTGTTTTTGTTTTATATGAAATGATCTGAGAAATGTTCTGGGATCATGTGGTTTCATCGCATGAAAATTTTTTAAATTCCGTTGCCTCGAGCTACTAGTGCGACTAGTCGCTTCCGATCGCATACGATATGATCCTCATACTTCTGTGATGAACTTAAGATCTTCTCATATCAGTCAAGTGGTATCAGAGCCATAGATCATAGGTTTCGAATATGATCCATAAACCTAGGACGACTTGGGCTCATTAGAGTTTGTGAAAATTTTATCATATTTGGTTCACACATCCCAATTTTTGTGAATTTATCGTCCCTGTTTAAATTGTTTAAATAAAAAATTATCATTTGTATTATGTTCTCCATTAAATAAGGAAACCATAATATTTGATTTTGCTTGATTCGGAGTCTTGTTCCTTAAGTTATGATCATTTTAGTGAACATGTATCCACTGTTTCAGGGATTACGAATAATGACATAATTAAGGAGTTAATTGTTGTTTTGAAACACCTAAAAATACGTACAAATCACTTAGTTTCTGTTATAAATCAAATTAGCAAACTATGGAAACTTATTTTCCATGTTTTGGATTTAAATTGATTGAGATATGCTAATTTTAGTAAGTGAGGGTCACCGCTGGAAATTACATTCCTAATCAAGAACCTTGTGACTGATATTTAATCAATTAATGAAATTAATGGTTAATTCTCTCCAATAATTATTGATGAATATTTTGTGAAAATAATTGATAATGATTATTATTGGCTTAATCAATAATTAATTAGATATGAACCAGATCATAAATTGGTTACAATAATTCCAATAAACAATGTTGCTTGAATAGGATTGGGAATTTGTTTAGCAAATTTCCTTATACTATAATCAAAAGGGTTTTGATGAATATTATATATGGTATAACTTCGGTTGGAAGACCGATTATCATCTCATGTACATAATGATCAATTGGCATTATCCTGACCTGAGGCGGATATGGTCTCTAGTCAGGGAGCGTTGGGGTAGTAGGTTGCTTCGTGAGCGGTTTGTCCCACTTCCGTTGGTACCGGTCATGACAGCGGGTAGGGAATGGATAATGTTTGAGGGGTCAAGATGTATTTTTCTAATTATTAAAATTCGAATAATACGTATTTGAGATAATACCATATTTCAGGTAACAATAAAGAATGTTTGATGGATATTAATTGGATCATTAATTTTATATGATTAGATAAATTGGAATCAAATTATAACTAAAACACTCTATTATGAATAGAGTTTTTATTTCTCTTACAAGAATTAATTATGTGAATATGATTCATAATAATTAATTAGAATTTGAACATGATATTGAGGATCACATAAGTGACATCCATGGTCTTCTGTCAAGACGAAGGATTCTGTCGACAGGGATTGTATGTAGGAGACGCATCTCCGAAGTGACAGCTCCTGCATACAAGCGCATCAGAACCGGGCTCTTTGCTTCTCGAAAGAGTAAGGTCGTATACGTAATAACCCCAATATCGGGTCCTCATATTTTTGGGACGATATTGGATTGCACATAGCGAGTTCTACTCCTGTTGACGGTTGGTTCAGTTAACGACGGTTCAACATCACCTTAGGGGAGGTGGGCTCGGGTGTTAAAAACCAAATTGGGAATGCAAGTTGGACTTGCAAGGCAGTATTCTCGCTTCTTTTATCTGAATTATAGGTTCTCATATTATTGGGATGTGACAAAGATAAGTAAGGAGATCCCAGATCTTGCTTGAGATATAATGGTAAGTATATCGCTTACACTAAAAGTGATTAAGGGAATGAACTTTCAGTGTTGACAAGTCAAGACAACTTTGATATAAAAATTCCTAAATCAAAGTAAATTATATATTTATGCAAAATTTATTATTTCAGATAATCCTCATTAAAACAACTCAATACTATACTCAATAATAACCAGTAAATTCTCATGAATTGGACTCAAGATCAATATATTGTACTTGCAGTTAGATACATAATGTATGTGGTTGCAATGTGCAAGTTTCCTCATAATAATGAGGAATGACAATTAAATAGACAATTAGACAACAACTCTAGGGTTTGTATGTCTCTATAGTCTTGATTTCTCATCGAATGTACTTTGGAAGTAACATGTCGATGATGATCATAATTGTCAAATAATCCTTATAAAATCTAAGAATATGTTTTGGCATACATATGAGCTCTCGACATTTAATCATGAATGACATGGTTCACTGCATTATGCAGAATGGTGGGTCGATCAGAGATGATGTACTCAAAATGTTTGAGTAACTACCAGAACCAAAGTATTTATGAGTTTAGATGGATATGATGAGTGTCATCATTCTACTATCTATACTCAAGTCTTTCATAATGCTTAATAATATTCATATTATATGAATTAGATGAAGCATTTATAAATGTTGAAGTACTCTTATATTGAGGTCCCTTGTGGACATGTTCAATGTAAGAGTTCCTTTGTCTTAAGCAATGGTTGTTTATAGATGAAAGGTGGAAGCATGGGTTAGATTAAAGTTAGAAGGAAAATCAAAGAGTTGACTGTACTTCTATTGTTTCCATAGATATGATATCCAAAGAGTTAGATAAATGTCAATACGGCAATAAGCTGATGTGTTGATAGTATGACTATCAAGTCTATCTAAAATCCTTAGAGAAGGACTCGGATAGTGCATTAGAGTAATCTATATTTGATCATTGAAATGGACTTGCTTATTTGCAATGATCAGAGTGTAATAATTGCATCTCATTCTTTCAATAACACTTGAAATTGGTTGCATATGTTTTAGAAGATTAGAAATTTTTGATCTTAAGGTTTAATAGTGATCCACATGGATGAAATTGTTGTGACAATATCTATTTGATTGATAGACTTCATATTTTCGGTGGGAAAACCCTTAATCTTAGAGAATGTCTCTATGACCTAGATATTAGAATATACTCTTCGTTTATTTCTAAATGTTGGAAATAAACATGAATTCTGGAATAGACCTATCATAAAGAGTTATGATGGATATATTTCATAAAGTAATCGAACATATAGAGGACTTTACAATATTAGAAAATTAATAAATGGTTCATTAATATTTCTAATACCGAAATTAAATCATTTAAGATCAATAGGAGGATGAAGATCATTTGACAATGATATGGCATCAAGACTTGGACATATGTCTGTTGATGAGATCAATAGACTAGTAAGAAATGAAGCTTTAGAATGTCTGAAATTTCAACTCTTACATACTTGTGAATATTGTATTCAAAGTAGAAAATGTCCAATCTACCCTTCTCTGGGAATGGTGTTAGATGCCAAGGTATTCAATATCTCGTACATATTGATGTATGTGGATCATCTGTATCATTATAAACATTGATGATATGTGATATCATTCAATGATTATTTGTGAATGATATTTCTTCCCTTCACATTAGAAAGCTTTGAAATGTTCAAAGATTTCACAATTTTGGTTTAGAACCAATGTTTGAAGGAAGATGAAATGAATTTGATCTAACCTAGGTAGCCTGTACCTATTAGATGAGTTCAAAGAATACCTTATGGAGATATGAATATCATTCCTATCTCACTCCTCCGGATACACCTAAACTCAATAGATTTATAACGAGATGCAATTGGATCATGTGTGACATGATTTGATCAATGGTGAATCTTAGCATAATTACCTCTTAGTTTCCAGTTATATATGTAGTAGAGACTACAATATATATCCTTCATAACATTCCATGCAAATCTAAACCCGAACATCCTCATAAGTTATGGTTTGGAACCTAGCCTTGTGTTGGACACTTGAGGACTTAAGGTTACTTGGTCCATTACTTTGTCATGGATGCAAATGAGCTGGAATCTAGCACTTGATAGTGCTACTTAATTAGGAAAATAAAGGATGGTATTGGATATCTACTTTATGATCTTGAGATTCTTAAATGATTTCATTTCTAAGGATATGCTTCTTAGGGGATGAGACTCTTGAAAATAAAGACGAAAATGAAGTAAAGGAACTCATTTAATCTTGAGAAGACAATGAGGCTCCTGAAATCAGAAACTAAATGGACAATTAAAGACGAAACACTCACATCTCTTCAATTGAGTTTGAGGATGGATTCCATGTGTCAGTTAAGTCTAACAATGATCTTACTTCATGTGATGAAGCCTCTAAAGATCATGACATGGAAAGATGGATGTTAGCAATAAAGTCTAAAGTAGACTTCATATACAAGTGTTGTATATGGACCATCGAAGATCAACCTATAAGGGTAAGACCTGTTAGGTGTAAATGGATCTTCAAGAGAAAGAGGGATCCTGATGAGAAGGTAGAGACCTTCAAATCAGGCTCGTATCCACAAGATACACATCGAAGAGAAGACATCGCTTGCAATGAGACTTGCTCTCTGTGCTTAAACCCATCAGAATATTACTAACTATAGCTATACCAATTGACTTTGACATCTTCAAGATGGAAGTCAAGATTGCATTTCTCTATGAATACCTCTCTGAGGATATTCATATGAAGTAGCCCCAGGGCTTCATGATTGAGGAAAGCAATGTGTACAAGCTAAAGAAACTATGTCTATGGACTCAAATAAGTTTCTTGTAGTTGGAACATTGGATTTATGAAATTATAAATGTTATAATTTCAGATAGAATCTTAATGAACCATGTGAAGCTTAGTGGGAGTGCCAATGCGTTCATCTTGCTAAATGTAGATAACAACCTAATCATTTGGAATGATATAATGATAATAATAAGTGTTTTAAAATCTGGCTATTTTTACCTTGAGATGTGATCTCAAGGATACCTCTTGGATCTTAGTTCTAAACATGTTCAGAAGCATTGAGAAGAGGGTATTGGGACTGCCACATTAGTAGCACACCTTGGACATGTTACATTTTTGGGAAAATCTCAATAAAGGCTTCCTTTTCTTAAGATATGGTACTGACCTATCTAAATGGATATCACCTCAAGGAGTTGAGGAAGTGAATGATAAAATTGCTTGCCTTTGTGCTTCAGTTACAAGAAGTCGGGTGTATGCTAGATGTGTACCAAAGTCAGATGTCTACCATGCAGTGGGAGTAGTTAACTGTTACTAAACCTACTATAGAGATAAAAAACTTGATTGCAATAATAACAATATCTTCAAAGAGGACAAGACTTTCGAGATAGTGATCTCTATGTCTTATTTCAAGAACTTAAGACTTTATAGATAGTGATATAAAAGGTCTTAACTACGAATACCTTAGGAGATAGAGATCTCCAAGAATAAGGGCATTCTTATAAGGATAATGGAAAATACATATTAGTTATAATAATTATCGAGATGTAGTGTCAAGGATACTATAACTGACAATATTGAGTATTGGTTGCATAAGATGCAACATTCGCATTAGATGCGAGCACTCTTACTAGGAGATATGCAAGTGCCATAAAAGGACTTGGCGCAGTTTCATGGAACAGAGTGACTGATCATCTTACCTAGTTAATTTTCTAAATAGTACATTTACGGTTATATACCATGGCAATCTTAATGATTATTCAATTGATGAATCATAGAGGCTAGTGCTTGGATGAATATCTAAAGAGTTAAATTAAGGACTCGTCAATCACTGCCAAATCATTATTAAGAGAGGATCTCCAGCCTGAGAAGGAGATGGCAATCCTTTCTCTAAAGGTTAATATTTGGTTGACCTCTTGATGCAGGTCCTCTGCATAGGAATAGAGATTCAGAGGTGTCAAGTTACTTAGGTCAAAGAGTTGACTTATCGAGATCGATATAACCAAAGACTTATGTCGTATATTGTCACGATATAGGCACACATCCTCTGAATAGAGACAGACGTGTTGCTATATGTCTAAGTATGTATATTTGGCATACCAATAGATTGATGACCTAACCAAGGTTTATACACCGTCACACTGGTGTGCATGCAAGGGCATATGAGTAATATGATCTCTCAAAGGGATCATATAGGTTCATTTACTGAACCAGAAGACATGAGATCACTCATGAGATATTGGGAATCCAATTCTGTGCACGGTTGTCTCACTTTGTAAGCTTGACTGAATTTTTAGGTTTGATATATACTTTTTGAAAGTATATGATCAACACCTGGGTCTGATATATACTTTTGGAAAGTATATGATCGATACCAACTCCTAATGATCGAATGTGAAACTTGATGATAAAACCCTAAAGTATATAGTGCAAAATTGCTCTAATACTCCGGGTTTATTCTTGGTCTTCCAGTATGCACGGTTTACAGTTATTAGGAATACCTGAGGGTGATGTGATCATAAACGATTGTATAACCATGATGCTTCCATTCCTAAGGAGTGATGAAACAGTTCTGGATTTTAGCGACTCCTCTCAATAGAGAAGTGATCTAATCTTGGTCCAAATGTTGGACAGTGATCTGAATGTGGTTCAGATGCAATGAAAAGATTAGATTTACGGTTTTGATTTAATCAAGCATATGTGGGAGGTCCGTACGATCTGGATTTCAGATTTAATCTCAATATCCAAGTCATTATACATGGAAGAATACAATCACCATGTCCATATATCCATGTATCCGTGAAGAAAGCACATTATCCTTAAAAGAGTTCATGGATAATTTCACTTTTGATATATGTATCTGAGCATTGAGAAAATTGATAATTAAATGTGATTCAATTATCATGAAAATATGAATTTGATTCATATTATAAGGAGAGTTATCTGAGATAATTAAATGTGATTTAATTATAAAAGATGAGAATAATGTGAAAGTGATTTATATTATTTAGGCACATGAGAATAGAGATTCTAGATGATTAAATGTGATTAGTTATTGTTGATATGAATAATGTTGATAGCACTATCCATATTAATAATATATAATATAAATGTGACTTATAATATATAAGAGAGAGAGATATTTATAATTCATATTTGTTAATTAAATGTTGATGTGAATTGGATTCACATTGGACAATTAATTGAAAATGTTATTTACATTTTATTTCAGGTTGTGAATGTGATTCACAAATTTCCAATGGCAAGATTCAAATATTCACAAAATAATTATGAATAATATTTGTAGAATAATTTACAACAAGTGTTATTGTAAATCCTCGAGATTTTCATAGAATAATGTAATCTCATGAGATTACATGAGATTGCACCATTCTTTAATAAGAGGGTCGACGGCCACCTAATCTCATTAGGAAAGGGTGGTCGTCCACTCTATTTCCATGGAAGGAGGCAATCTCCATTCCATAATCTCCATGCTTGATTTATTTAATTTGTGATTAATTTTATTGACATATATTTAATAAAAATTAAATTAGTTGTTGTTGTGTTTTTACAACAAAATCTTGGCCATTGAAAGAAGCACAAGTCAATCTCATCCGTTGATTTTGTGTTATCCATGGATTGTGATCCATGGACTCCCAAAATACTATATAAGAAGAGGCACCCCTTGCTCTTCAAGTTAAAAAAATTACAACACCATATGCTCTCTCTACAAGCCAACCCTTTCTCTTTCCCATTGTGGTCGTCCACCATGGAGCCCTAGAGAGAGTCATCATCGTCACATCGTCGCCATTATGTTGTCGGATTGTTTGCTCATGGATCTCTGTCTCCTTCGGTGCACCTTGCTCGTGAAGAAGAAGACGAATCTCGTGTGACGAGATTAGGAAATTTGTTGCTTGCATCATCAACATGGATTTCAAGAAGCACATGTTTCATCAATGTGCTCGCTAGAGTCTCCTCCGTTAGATTGGAGTTGAGACAGGAAGTCTCTTTGTTTAGAGACTCAATTGCAACCACCCTTCAAGAGGTAACCCTAATACTTGTTTGTGGTTTAGATGAAATGGTCCAAGAAGTATTCTTCAATCATGTGGTTTCATCGCATGAAAATTTTAATTCCACTACCTCGAGCAACTAGTGCACCTAGTTAATCTCGATCGCATATGATGCGATCATCACGCTTTTGTGATGCACTTATGGATATTACCTTATCCTTCTATTGCATGGTTCGTGATCCCCAAAATTTTTATATCCAATGGGGGTAGCCATTCATCAACGGAGAGGTGAAGAATTTGATAGGGGAATTTGCATTGAGAATCGTGTCGTCTCTCTGTACCGCTCACAATCCAATGGCCTGGCCGAATGTTCAAATAGAGGGATCAAGACAATTTTGTAGAAGCGTGTACGCCTATGATGAAACTCAGATTCATCACTCTAAAAATGACTAATTAAGCTCAAATCCCTAAAATTCATCTGCATTCTATCCATTAGTTTGCATAATTAGCATTCATGCATGTATTGATAAGAACTGCATTTTATCACTCATTATTGCACAAAATAAGGAGCCAAAAATCCTAGTCCAATTGACCTATAAAATAGGCTAACTTCCCTGATTTTTAAATAATTCATGCTAACTCCAAATGATCTGAAACCACCTCTATTGTGTACATATTACTAATAAGAATAAATAAAAAAATACAAAAAATCACTAACCTAATAAGTGGACAAAAAACTCAAAATCTAATTCTAGGATTTCCAGACTAAAACGATGGAATCTTCTTCATCCAGTGTCTGATTTGATCCTACTCACTTTTGAACTAATGTACATTCAATTATCTTCAAAACAAGACCAAGTTCAAGTGAATCGGAGCTCATATGTGAAAGTTGGATTTTGGGCCTCTATTGTACTTTTTATATTGTAGTGGTTTTTGACCTATTATTTTATGTACATAATTAATCCATTTTATTTTATTTCTTTTTCATTTATTTTATTTGATAAAGGGTTTAATAAAATGCATAAAAATCCAAATCCAAACTGAGTTGAAATCAAAAAAACTAACTGAGTATGTGTCTTCACTAATTGTCTATACAAAAATTGTCTTTTTCAGGTTTTATTTTATTTCTTCTTTTTCTTCAGTAATAAAAATTCAAAAAATAGATTATTGTGTAAATATTTATCTTTCATTTTATCATATTTTTCTGGATTTTTATCTGATTTAAAAATGACAAAAAAATTATTAAACACAAAAATCAAGGTATTTTAAGTACATGGAGTAGCCCAAAAATATCGCTTTGTGCAAATGATCGATTTTGGTTTTGGTCTCTTCATGAAAGTTTTAGATCTCATCAAGATGAGCAGCTTGTGTGAAGAAAATTTTTCAATTCGAGGCAGTTTGTTACTTATTCCAGATTTGTCTTTGTATTTATTTTTTTGATTTTTCTGAGGCTGACACGTGGCCGCTCCTGGAGCCGCCATGTGTCACCTATTTTAACCTTTATTTTCCTTTTCTTTTATAAAAAAATTAATCAAAATTAAAAAATTTAATAAAACCTCTAGTGTTGCCACATGGACGCATCAGGGGTGTCTGATCTCGACCGCTCGGATGACCCCTGTGTGTTGTCCTCCTCCAGCCAACTTTCCCAATTCTCTCCATTGTTGCCTTCTTGATTCGGCCGGGCGCCGCCTTCCTTCCATAGCCATCGTATCCCCCCTCTGATCCCCAATCACCAACTTAGATCTCCTGCCCGAGACCCTCCACCGCGTATCTCGTCAACGCCACTACCCCCGTGAATCTCACCGCCCGTCACCAATCTCATGCATCCCTTCCCAATCCGATCATCAATCATCCTGATTCACCCTTCCATCATCCCTATTTAACCTCGACTGCCCCCCTCGACTCTGGTATATGTCGATTTCACAGTGAAGGGGGCATCGGTGGTGATAACCCGAGAGCCACCCTCCTCGACGAGATCTGAGGGACAAGTACCCTTGTTGCAGAAAGCTTACCCAGGCCTTGCTCTGCTCTAGTTAGCCCTGTAGAGCTAACGACCTCCACCTGCATCATCTCCATCGGAGCTCTGCTCCCCCGCAAGCCCTACTCCGTCAACAACCACCTTCATCCTCCTCCGCCCGTGTTCTATTGCGCCTCGCCGACTGACGCAAGGGTGCCACTGACTCCGCCACTCCATCGCCAACAAACCTTCCCACCGCATCTCTACTCCTTTGGCAGTCGTGCTCCGCCACTGCTTCACCGCCTAGCTCGAGCAATACGTCTAGCAGTTCTCCACCTTCGACTTCAGCACCTCGACGCCTCCAGGAGCTCTTCCTTGACTCGTCGCATAAAGCCGCCTTCTCTGCCCTCAACTGCCAGCTCGAGGGCCCCTACATCACCGCACGCTATCGGGGGTTGGACTTGAGGCCCTCCCACATGCTGCTACGTGATGAGGGAACGTCAGCATAGAACACCCCTCCCGTCACGTGATCCACACATGTGGAGAGGGAAGACTTAAAAACCACCCATGGATATCAATCTATTTCACCAAAAGTACATCCACCTAGGGTCCACCTGGGCATTTTGCAGAAGCCACCTGGAGGAGCACCTTATTCACAGAAGGCCCCTGCCATCTAGAGGGCACGTACAACACGTGTGCCCTTCTAGAAGTTTTGCAGAAATTCCCCCAGCAGTTTAGGTAATCACACTTTAGCCCATGCTCTGCATTTTCTTCATTACTTAATTATTATAATTTTGCATTGAGACCCTTGTGTTCTCCTTTTATTTTGAACCTCTGCATTGCATTATTATTATTATTATTCAAAAATAGATTGATTTTCTACAATTAATTCTCTATAGTATAGCATGCTTGTGAGATTTTTCTAGATTGTAGTTAATTATTAGTTAATATTCTCATGGAAAATTACGTATATTGCCCATCTTATGCTTCAATATTCATAAGTAATTAACCAGAGCTCTAAAAATTGCCAAAAAAACAGAAATTCGAGAATTAATTGTGTTTAATGTCGTTCCCAGAAAGAATTGCATTTGCATGCACGGTTTGCTCTATAAAAATCATTTTGCATATTTTAATCTTTAATTTTAATAGGTATTAAAACTCATATTTTTAAGGTTTGGGATTTTTCTGAGATCAATCACATAGTGATAGTTCTGGGATAATTTTATTCCTTGAAAATAAATAGGTTTAACATTTATAATAATTATATATTGAAATTCACACCGTTTGCCTTCATAAATTCGTAAAATATTTATCTTGCATCCAAAAATTCCAAAAATATTATTGTGCATTCATTTCATTATAAATGTCATCTTAGCCAAGTTCATAATTTTTGGACATCGTTTGGTTGAAAATTGCTTTTTAGTCCCTAAAATTGGCCTCATTTGCATTTCACATTCCAAAATTGCATTAAAAATACCAAGACTAAGATCGCCTCAAAAACCATGCCTGAACTTTGATAGATAAAATTCTAGGTTGCTCATTTGCCTCCTTGAGTTCGACCTTGGGACTTGCCCATGTAAAATAAAAACCAAAACCACGCCGATTGAACATTGAATGATTTAATTGTGGTTATTTCTTGATAGATTCTGAATTCCTGACGTAACTACAACGATACATTAGAACTTAATTCACGCAAATTAAATCAGGGTAATTTCGGGCTCGTCAGCACCTATAAGAGGAACTGATCACAACTCCTTGATTCAATTCTTTGGGCCTATAGACCACGTACAAATCACCACTAGGAATGTCTCCCTACCGCCTGGTATATGGCATAGCCATGCCATTTGCCCATGGAACTCATTCACAAATCTTTATGGGCAATTAATGTCTGTAATTTGGATTCCAAGAAGGATGGAAAGAACAGAAAGCTGGATCTGAATCAATTTCTTTAATTCTGTGACAACGCATATGATAATAGCCTGATATATAAGGAGAAGGTCAAGAAGTGGCAATTAACAATGAATAAAGTAGGGGGAGATAAGGTCCTTGTATATTCACCACTATGCATTCTATGTACATATTATTCCTATATTTCATTCCCTAATAAAAAGACCTCAAAGAAAATTATTTTACTTAATAAAACTTATTCATGGAAATGTTTTCTTAATATTAAAATATTTGCAAAATAAATTGGTGTATATAGTACACATAGTACCACTCATAAAAAGCCACAAACCAAGAGCTTAAAAGATCAATTGCGGCTCCATATGAGCTCAAATTCTTCAAAAATCATCTTTATTAACTTTAAATTAAATTATCTTTCAAATTAGGGTGGATTCATAAATTTTGGCGTTGCGGTGTAAAAGTTGGCTTTTTGGGTGCATTGTATAGCTACATAGTACCTAGATCTGTAAATATCTATATTTAATTATTTTAATATGTAATTTGTGCATATTGTATCTTAAATACTTATTTATACTCCTAATAATATCATAAAAATCATAAAATAGAAAATAAATAAGAAATAAAATAAAAATTTCCTTGTATACCAGCCACACTTGTATATATTGTATATAATGACTATTTAAGTAACACCTTTATTTAAATTATAAAAATCGAATAAAAATTCTTTTATACCCTTAAAATTAAGTTTTAAAT
Source organism: Ottelia alismoides (assembly GCA_037367405.1). Lineage (NCBI taxonomy): Eukaryota > Viridiplantae > Streptophyta > Magnoliopsida > Alismatales > Hydrocharitaceae > Ottelia > Ottelia alismoides. The sequence continues at coordinate 1,154,025 of JAZKJV010000620.1, forward strand.
ATATAAAATATAAAATAAAGGATATATATGTAAAAATAATAAAATAAAAAACAAAATACATAGGTATATTTTATCTATATATAATACCTTGTACTGCATATATTGTAGATATGATTTTGTAAAAAAATTAAAAATCACAGAAAAATAGTATGAAAAATAACAAACATTTTTTTTATTTTTTTCATATTTTATTTTAAAACCATTTACTATTTTTTATTAATTTTGTAAATCCCTGAAATCTGATTGGTCAACCCGGGTCCATTGACCCGGGTCAACCTCCCCTCCTCCAGACCCAACTCGGGTATGTCATCCTCGAACTTGATTTCTCCCCATTCTCCAGATCGGTTCGGACCATCTTCTCCTTCCATTTTTACGCCTCTACGATCCGTGATCCTTGCAGATCCCTAGGATGAGTCAGATCCTCTTAGGATTTCACACTTTCCCTCGATCCTACTAGACCCGGTGGACGCCCTATAAATATGCTCCTCCACCTCCCTTGCTCTTTATCTCGTCCCTTGCCTCCTCTCCTCCTCTTGCATCTTTAGGATCGTGACAGGTTTCTAGATGAGTAATTGGAAGCTTGACTTGGTGCTAGATTGGGCGTTACTCATCTTGTGGATGGATCTTTATCGCGACAAGCCTCCCAGATCCTTCGCCACCTAGTTGACACTATAACCCCGCTTCTGCCTTCGCCTGAAGTTACTGAGAACATAAAGAACCTTAGGTACTCACTATTTTTCCCACATTTCATGTTTCATAGTGAGTTAGCCATTTCTTCCGCCATCCATCACTTAGCTCCAACAGTCATCGCCATAGCTCCATCCTTCGCTTCACCTGCACAGATCGATCCCTCGTTTTTCCGCCACATGTCTTGCATATCCTGGTCCCCCTGTCTCCTTCTCATCGAAGCAGGATTGGGATAGATCTCCTCTCCCATTTCTGTTAAAGATCACCAGAGTGCCCCACCACCACTTCTCTCGTTTTCATCTTTTAATAACCACAGTCGAGGGTACATCTTCGAGCCAAGATTCCCTTTGCATGTGTAGGCATGTGTGAGAGGCTCAATCTGAGCTTCATTAGAGGTGAAGGAGCACTCCCAAGTTGATGAGCTTCACTACAACTATCAGACCGTACATCGTCTTGTCTGAGCCATCCATTCGACGCAGAGCATCATCACGAAGGTGTTGGACTTCACTGTGTGCAGATCAACCCTATTTATCTCCAGACCTTCGCGATCGAAGCTCGCTAGGCTTCAGTTCTTCTAGCATTATCCAGCACAGTTCGATCAGTTGCCCATGTCCAGTTCAGAACTAAGCCATCCAGATATGCTTTTTTTGCAGTTTCTGATCAAATCCTTTGCAGATCCGAGCCGCACGCCAGCGCAGCATTCCAAGACCATCAGATCCAACCCATAACGTTCATCTTGACCGTATGCCTGCTCCACACCTACCAGCTGTCAAATCCTTTTGCAGAGCGGGATCAGATACGTTGCCTCTGCCTCCACGAGCGTCTGCCACATGTCCCCCTGCATGGTATATTTTACTCTTGCCCTCGCCTTTTATAGTATTTTGCTTTATTATATTAATTATAATAAATATGTAAAAACTTTCTGCATTTAGGACCCTATGTTTTTTTATTCACACTTTAGTCCAACCGAGTCTCAATTACATGTAGTTTCATGTGTTTTACTAGTGTATTTTCTTACTTTACCCCACTCTTTGAACTGGTTATTGAATGAATTAAATATATAGAAAATTGCATATATGCCCCTTTGAGTATTGATCATGCGTTGCTCGTGCTTCTGTTTGGATTATTTGCATCATGACCCACATACTTCACTACGTGTTATCCAGTAGGCCTTAGAAGTTGAAATATTTGCATATTGGTCCCTCATGCACTGTTTTTAATTATGGTCTTTTATTAATTGCAATAAATAACTAATTAACTTCAAAAATTGCCTTAAAATTACTTGTGGCTCATGCTTGCATGTTTTATTTATGGTAATTTTCGCTTGTTTATTTGCTTTTATTTTATATTATAAAAAATCCTAAAATAGTAGAAAAACACCATGTTTGTATTAGAAAATTCATAAAAAATTGAAAAATCCATAAAACAAATTCTGTAAAATTTTCATAGTTGTTTTTTATCATAATTTATCTTCTATGTAATTTTTGTTCAAAAATACTTTAAAAAAACTAAAAATTTGCAAAATACTTAAAAACTAGTAAAAATTATATAAAATCAAAAAAATGTAAAAATTGCATTTTCAGTCCTTGTTTGAAGATATTCCCTCATTGTTTTAAATAAATAACATTTCCACGAGTTTTACACATTTTATCCATTTCAAATTGAAAAACACTTCTGGTTGTGCAATGTTTCACTTTTTCTTCTTTTTTGACTTTTAGAAAATCACAAAAACACTTGAAAAATCAGCCAAAATCTTTATAAAAACCATAAAATAAATAATATCCAAAAATATTTTTTTCTATTTTTTCTTAGTGGTTTGAACCTATTTGAAAAATACAAATAATATTACTTGTGTATATTTTTATCCCTTGTGCATATTTCTCTTATATTGAAAAATCAAAAATTTGCAAAATTAAGAACCACTAAAAAGGTAATAAAAATCCTATGACTTTTGAATCACCTACTTAGTTTTAATCATGCTCCTTGAGTTCGAACTCGGTCGCTATACCGGGTTAATAAAAGTTGCAAAACCATTTATTTTCATTGCTTGATTCATTAGTATTTTAAATAAATTTCTCGTTGATCACGAATCTAGTTTGAGTCGCAATGACACTCAACTTAACTCGAATAGGATCTCATCCTCATCAGAATGGCACGGTTGCCGGGGAGCACATCTAAGTAGTTAGGATTTTCATCTATTCATTTTCTATTTTATTTATCTCTATCTTTTATAATTATTTTTGATATTCTTATATTTTGCTTTTAGTATGAGGGATTGCTGGAGCATGATTAGGTTGGCTTTGGAGGAACCCATACTTGAGGAGGAGAAGGGAGCATGAGGCAGTTATCTAGGATAAATTTGTTTTTAGCCTTTATTTTTGCAGAAACACTTGTAATAAATTAGACTCTACATGGGACACTTGGACATTTATTCAGGGTCTGTTTCGCTGAGTGCCAGTGTCCTCGGGGGATCTCACAGGGTTTTTTGAGGTTTTCTGCATTTTATTTTTATTTGTTTTCCAAGGATTCAGCCCATATATTTATGATATTTACTTGGTTGAGCTCGGTAGAGACAAAGGTCCAAACACCCTAATCAAGAATATATGTTCCTATAGATCACGATTGAACTTTGTCAAAATAAAAAGATAATTTATTCGAATTATGGACCGCATGCTATGAGAGGTCGTATACAACGCTAGCAGGACCCATTGTAGTGAGCACCAAACAAACTCCAAGACCGCACTCAGGTCTCTCTTCTGAATAAGTAGCACCAGTTCTTCCCTCTAATAGAAGCTATTGTCTTAGGGTGATTTCCTCATGCATCATTTATATTAGTTTTCAATTATGTGTGGATCACTCTACAAGTAGACTGCTAGAGTAAGGTATGCATTTCTATCTCTGCATTCGTCATTGAGTTTCAATTATGCATCGGCTATTCCGTCTTCATCCCCTTATTTTATTGGACTTAGAATAAAAAGGAAATAGGAAAATTTGTTTGATGTTATTTTTATATAGGAAAATACATAAAAAGTGATAACTCTACTAAAGCAAGCTTGACCTAAAACCAGAATTAATGACAAAATATTTTTTGGGGGAGATTAACCCCCTCCTAATCTGATTTTTCTGCTGAGAGTTCAACGACCACACACTAGATAGAGCACGCTTGGACTTTCTTTAGAATACCAGTTCTAACAAAAACAATTAGTTATTCTCCAGTGAGGATTTATGGGTAACCGATAAACAGTTTGTACTTCCTTAGCAGAGTGGGTGGTTTAGAAGATATTGTGTAAGGCTCCGTCCTCATGTAATCGGGTAGCCGGAAATGGTCTGTACTTACACCTATACTGGCTGGAAATAGGCGCAACTAATCGTAAGATTCCGGGCTAGTCTCCAGGGAGAATCAGGATCCTAACAGCTCGCTAACTCGCTCGATATAATTGGATCATCATCCAATAAAAATTGATAAGATAAAACCCTGAGCTTCCACGATCATAACATAGTGTTGTGTTGGTGAACCAGGGTTTGATTTCTCATCTTGTTTTTACAGTCCAGATCTTGTCTTCATAAATCCCCACATCAAGATGATGGATAGGAGGTCTCTTTGGTTACCTTTGGTTGCATGCTTTCCACCACTCCTGTCCGATCATCTAGGGCGTCTTCAAAGAGCTCAGACCTGCTCTCTGAACCCGAATTTACCTCAATCATGTTCCCCCTCGACCGTCCTTCTTTCACTCATCAGGTACAGACAAATAGTCCAGCACAGCAACATTCATTTGACAACACCTGAGCTAGGGTTTTTTGCCTTGGTAGAGACTGGAGAGATGGCCAACGATGACAGAATCGATGAGCAGCCACAGACTTCGTCATTCGTATTAGACCATGCCGCCATCAACAACACACTGCTAGCCTCCTTACAGACCATGCTGAGACAGATCATGGACCAGGGAATATTCATGGTAGAGGTGAGGATAGAGATCACACAAATGAGAGCTGGGAGAGTAGAGTCAGACAAATCAGTTGGTGGTGGAGAAATACCAAGACATGAGGGCCGAGTAGATGACAGACACTAGGAGGAGCTGCATGATCCATAGAGACTAGCACGCACCATGAGGTAATTGCACAACCTTGGGGCAACCATGGCTCACCGATGAATCCAGCTACCCGCTATCCTTAGTGACTTGAAGCTTCACCCTCAGACTATTCAATTGTTTCCCAAATTCCATGGGCATGCCATCGAGGATCCCCACCGCCATCTTCAGGAATTTGAGATGATCAGTAGTACCATCCATGATAGGCTGGTGGACGAGGACACCATTAAGTTGATAGCCTTCCCATTCTCCTTGGTTGATAGAGCTGCTTACTAGCTGAAGCACTTGGGGGGGGTTGTCACCAATCGGGAGCAGCTAAGGATCGAGTACCTAAACAAGTACTACCCACTCGGCCAAATAAATGCAGCCACATCTATGATCAACAACTTCTCAATGATCCTGAATGAACAATTCCATGAAGCCTAAGATAGCTTTAGAGAGCTCATTGATAGGTGTCCCCACCATCAGTAAGGCAAATCTCGACCAGAGTTTCTTCTGTCGGATGTCACCTGAGCTGCAGGGGCTTGTGAATGCCTCTTGTGGAGGATCCTACTTTGCTAAGGATGAAGACCAAGCTTGGGACATTTATGAGGAGATGGTTGAAAATTACACTGTGATGTCACAGACCTGGGTCTATACTCATGGGAAATCTCCCCATCATGCGTCATCATATTAGAGGACAGAACACCTTGAGGTCAGTTCTTCCTCCTCTTCTACAACAACGGCATTACTTAAATCCTCAGTTGCCGCCATGGGCATTATCAGCCAGATGCTAGATTAGACGAAGATTATTGAGAAGAAGATGTGCCAAGGCCTTGACAAGCTCAATAGGATTGATGAGCTGGCGAAACACTGAGTGACATGAAGACTCAGAACATGTGTCTCCAAGAGGCACAGAGGGCTTCTTAGCCATAGTCCAGGACATGGTCTGATCCAGCGAGCAGTTCATCACATCCCTCCACCGCATATCGGTAAGTCCATTACATTCGGGCAGAGCCCATTCAGTCTCTCTAGCAGTACCAGCAACCACCACCCCTTTCAGACACTCATATGGTGGTATATCATCCGGATCAGCCCTTGGCATCCGTTCCCTTGCCAGTCCATGAGCAGCAGGAGCCGTTGATGGAAGTCAATGGGATTTGGTACTCCCAGTACCAAAAACAGCCCGGGATCCACCATGACCACACAGGTTCCGATGGTCCACTTGAAATGCCCAGACCCAATAGCAGCCTCAAGCACAAGCAGGGCAGGGTGCCCAACAGTAGCAGCCCTAGTACTCCCAGCAACAGTAGCATGATCCTCGACCCCCATACCAGGGTCAACAATGAGGTAGTAGCAGCAGCCTTATCCGTAGTATCTATAGCCTCCCCCTCACTCGTACCAACAGCAGCAGTAGAGCTAGCCTCATTTTCAACAAGGCAACCCATCCAGTTCTCATGCGCACTCATATGAGAACCCAGCCTTAGACGATCTCTCATGCATGCTTTCTGAGCAGCAAGCTACTTTCTGATGAGATATGGATGAGTTCCGGTAGGGAATGGGGGAAAAATCAAATGCAAGGTTGCCATACCTACGCATATTGAGCCCAATTCGAACAATTTGAATAGAAAATCTGAGCAGGTATGATCTACAGAGACCACCACTCGTAGTGAGATATTGGAGGATGTCCATCATTTATTTGATGTTGATTTTTTGATACTTAGGAGCGATAGGAAGCCATCCGACAACAACTCATCTAAGTGACACCCCGGTGTAGATTTTAGGGCACTAGATAGAGTCAAGATTGGTGCTGCTAATGATGATGGTGGTGGTGGTACTGAAGCCACCAAGGATGATGGTCGCGATGACAGTGTTGATACCGTTGCATCCCTAGATACATCAGACGGTGGTGATGAGGCCAGCAAGTTTCCATATGATAGTTTAGAGTATGGTACTGATGCCGCCAGTTCAGATGTTATTGGTGGTACTGATGCCACAAGAGTCATTCAGTTGTGTTTCCTTCTTCTTCTCCTGTAGTTGAGGATGTTCTGAGAAAAATACAAAAAATACAAAAACTTTGGCAATTAAAAATATGAATAACAGAAAGGTTTCTGTATCTGCTATGGGTCCATTTGTTGAGATTGATGATGTTTGCATGGATTCTAGTCTTATGAATGCTCAGAAGCCTACTCCTACTCCTGACCCTCTTTTTTCCGAGGAGGGTCCCTCTATCCCCTTTCCTCAAGTACTCCGCTTAGGGAAGAACAAAAAATAGAAAACCCAAAAAAGAGACAACAGATAGAGTTCAACGAGCAGATGCTAGACAGATTAAGATCTAGTTGACTCTTCAGGAGGCACTTGAGCACATCCCTCTGTTCCAAAAGAACCTCAGAGAGAAGACCACCATCCGTAGGAATAAGAGCCGCAACCATAATGCAGAAATTCATGTCCTCACTCGTGCCACTTACTTCACCATCCAAAACCGATTGCCAGCCAAGACACCTGATGCAGGGGATCCATATGTCAGATGCAACATCCATGAGTAGCGGTTCGTTCAGACTCTATTAGACAACGGATCCTCGATTTTAACCTCCTTTCGACTACCTTACTTGACCATTTCAAGTTTATCCTTCTTGAAAGCAGGGTAGTTCTCCAGTTTGCAAATAGATCTGTCAAGAGGTTGAAAGGGTTATTAAAGGACGTTGTCATCACACTTCAGGACCTGAAATTCCCCGTTGACTTCGTTGTGTTGGACATGGATATCCATGAATGTGTGACTGACACCCCCATCATTTTCGGATGACCTTTCTTGGCCACATCCAAGGTAGTGTTCGATCATGATAGTGGAAAGGTATACTTTTGCATTGAGGGTGGAAGCATGCAAATAGAGACGATGGAGGAATTGAGAGCTAGACATTCATCTTGCTCTGAGCAGAATTCCGGTAGATGAAAGATTCCGAGATAGACATCCACCGTTAGTGTTATTTTGTGATCACATATGATGAAGCCATTTGGGAAGACACGATTTCACGAGCTCTTGTCACACCTTCAGAGTATGTAGAATTATAGATGCCAATGTATGAGAGTTTGGAGAGCACACTCATGACACATGATACCTTATAGGCTAATGATTGCAGACTGGTTAGCAATGCAGAGTATATATCATGTGATTTCGATTCATATCCCTCAAGCTCAGACATTGATTTTGATTGGAAGGATTTCAATGATGGTTTATCGTGCTTGATGTCCACAAAGCACACATATAGGGCGGAGATTGATCTAGTACAATTGATAAAACATAACAGTTGGGCCATCTTTGTCATATTCATTAATTCAGCGAGAGTTATCTCATGCACATTTGGTAGCCTTTACTCAGAGTTTTTAGAGACCATATCTGCCAGTTCTCACATGCCAGGAAAGAAAGACCTTGGCGTAGAGCATGAAGTATAGATTCCTTGCGGGTGAGCCAGAAATGATTCCAGTCATTATCTTAGCGGCTTTGATCGATGACCAATAATCTCGTTTGATGGAGGTTTTTGAAAGAAACCACAAGGCAATCATATGGAATGTAGTTAATCTCTAGGGTATAAGTCAGGCCATGTACTCTCACCACATATATCTCGAGGACAACGCCAAGCCATCGCATGAGTTTTAACGTAGGTTGAATCCGAATCTTCGACATGTAGTCATGAAGGAAATATGTAAGTAGTGCAGCGTCAATTTTATCTTCCCCATATCCCACTCCAATGGGTTAGTCCATTACATGTGGTACCCAAGAAGACGGGTATCACTATAGTTGTAAATGAGTCTGGAGCGGAGATAGCTACCCGACTACCCACTTCTTGGAGGTTCTTACAAACTATTGAATCAGACCACCAAGAAGGATCACTTCCCACTTCCATTTATTGATCAGATCATCAAGAGGTTAGCTGGGAAGAGTCATTTTTATTTCCTTGATGGGTCCTCGGGGTATAATCAGGTGGCCATAGCACTTGAAGACCAGAAAAAAATGACGTTCACATGTCTGTTCAGAACGTATGCTTTTAGACGGATGCCCTTTGGTTTATGTAATGCTCCGGCTACATTCCAGAGGTGCATGCTTTTCATTTTCTCGGACATGGTGGGTGACTTTTTAGAGGTCTTCATTGATGACTTTTTGGTTTATGGTGAAGGGTTCAATGCTTGTCTTGCTTACCTAGACCGATTGCTTTAGCGTTGCATTGAGGTTCACCTAGTCTTATCTTGGAGAAGAGACATTTCATGATGATTCAAGGGACGGTCCTTGATCACATCATCTTAAATAGAGGCATGGAGGTTGATCCGACCAAGGTGGATATCATCAAGAATCTCATTCCACCATCCAATTTAAGGCAGTTGCGGTCTTTTCTAGGGCATGTCGGTTTCTATCAACGATTCATACAGGACTTCAGTCAGATTGCCCGACCGCTAACTGATCTACTCATGAAAGACACCGAGTTCCTTGTAGATGATAAGTGTCTTTCATCTTCTGAGACTCTCAAAATTTTGGTTGTGCATGCTCTTATCCTTCAGCAACCTGATTGGTCTCTCCCATTTGAGATCTTGACGGATACTTCCAATTTTGCTATAGGAACCGTGCTTGGACTGAGGAGGGATAATTTGCCATTCGACATACACTATACTAGCCAAACTTTGGATGCCACTCAACGGAACTACATCGTGAGTGAGAAGGAGACGCTAGACATAGTATTTGCTCTTGATAAGTTTTGATCTTACATTCTCGGATCTGGAATGACTATCTATACATATCACACTACCGTCTGATACCTAATGGCCAAGAAGGACGCCAAAGCCAGATTGACCAGATGGATCCTTCCACTCCAAGAGTTTGATATTGAGATTAAGGATAAACCCTGAGTCGAGAATGTGGTGGTGGATCACCTCTGTCGATTAGAGAATCTTAAGGATTCTAATGTGACCACACCTATCGTTGAGACATTCCCAAACGAGGCAATTCTTGCCATTACCTCGCTCCCATTGTATGTTGACATTGCGAACTATCTTGTTGCCAAGAAAGTTCCACAAGGCTGGTCCAGGCAGCACTTGAGGCCATCCTTACGAAGGCCAAGTCATATCATTGGGAGGATCCCACCCTTTACCGCGAAGATGGGGGAGGGGATAGTGTATGGCGTCTGTGTATTCCTCAAGAGAAGCACCATAGCATCCTCGCCTATTGCCACAAGCTTGAAGCAGGAGGACACCACTCTGGGAAACGGACAACATAGAAGGTTCTGTAATCCAACCTTTGGTGGCCAACCCTCTTCAAGGATTCAGGTGAATTCGGGAAGAGATGTACTATCTGTTAGATGATGGGCACCTATGACAGAGAGAGATGATGTAGATGCAACCCATTTACTTCTGTAAGGTTTTTAATGCTTGGGGAATAGATTTCATGGGCCCAATCCCTAAGAGTCAGGGATTCGAGTACATTATGTTAACTGCAGATTATGTGAGTCGTTGGGTTGAGGCCATCCCTGCCCGAATCGCAAAAGCAAAGATTGTTTGCACGTTTTTGAGGAAGAATATCATATCACGGTTTGGGGTACTTAGAGTCTTGATTTCTGACGGGGGGACTCATTTATCAATGACAAGGTAAAGACCCTTGCTAACAAGTCCGATATAGACCATAGAGTTGCCACTCCATACCATCCACAGAAGAATGGTCTTGCTGAGGTTTCAATAATAAGATTAAGATTATTTTGCATAAGGTTGTCTGCCCATATGAAAGGATTTATCATAGCTTTGGACTAGGTCTTATGTGCCTATGGGACTTCCTTCAACACCCCATTGGGTACATCTCCATTCAGACTCGTTTATGGCAAGCCATGCCACTTGCCTATTGAGATCAAACATAAGTCACTTTGGGCAGTCACTGAAATACTTTTGGTTTTGAGAGTATAGGAGATAAGAGGAGAGCAAAATTGTCAACCTTGTTGGAGTTGAGAGATACAACTTTCTCAAGTATCCTACAATATAAGGACAGAGTGAAGATATGGCATGATGATCACATCATCCATAAGCACTTTGAGTTAAACGAGAGTATAGCTATTTGATGCTAGGTTGAGATTATTTCCAAGGAAATTATAGAATAAATGAAAGGGACCATACTTGGTCAGAAAGGTGAACGACAACGATAGCATTGATATATATAAGTTGTCTTATGAGTTCACATTTCGAGTCAACGGTCAACGCCTGAAGCCATATTGTGATCTTGATTCAGTGATCGTTGATGTTGCCCCTATTCATTTTGTATGAGATGTGTTCCTTGACTCACATCACCTACATTTCATACGTGATTTTCACTTCTACTCTTCCCTTGTATCGATCCATATTGTCAACATCATTCATTCATTTTGTTTAATACCCCGAATCCATCTTATGACTTCTGTATACTTAAGATGCACTATGTCCTAAGTATAGGGGGTGTTAGACCTGTGATTATTCATTTTTATATTACCTCTATTTTTGGTGCCTATAATTAAGGATATCTTACCCTATGTATAGGGGAGGTAATATATGTACATTCTATTCCTCGGTTTTCCCCTTTGTGTGCAGTCTTCTACACTTAGGATTATTTGATCCTAAGTATATGGGGATCGCCGCTGCCTATTGATTTTATTCTTTCATTCTTGTGAGTGGTTATAGTATATTATTCTTTTCACTTCTCTATACTCGCCACGAGTTATGTCTTCCTTCATCGCTCTCTGATCACTTTAAGGACATTGTTCGAGCTAAGTATATGGGGTGTTGTATATATTGTATATATACTTTAACCATAACTCGTACCTTGTATGTGTTAACAATATGGCTATTATTTAAAAAATTAGAAATAAAAATGTTTTGAAAGAAATTTTCAAAAATGCTTTGTAAAATGCTTTGTAAAAATTTTTAGTAAAACCTTTGAAATTTTATTTTTGTAAAAATTTGGTAAAAATGTTTGTAAAAATGTTTTGTTTGTAAAAGATTTTTAATTCTTTTCTGCATTAAAATTAGGTATAATGTACAATTCTAACAAAATTGTTTGAAAATAAAATGTTTGCAAAAACAGTTTGTCAAGATCTTGTAAATATTTGTAAAAATAGTTTTGAAAATCTTTTGAAAACAATTTGAAAAATATTTTAAAAATGTTTGCAAAAAAACTATTTTGTCACATGGGAAATAATTATGGGTATAAAAATTACTTGTATAGACATAATTTACCCCTAATTCTTTGTATCCTTGATAAAGCCGATTTGAGATCATGTGATTAAAATCCATTTGTATATAAAAACCTGTAACACAAAACACTATTGTAAATATGTATAGATCTTTGTGAAGACCTTTATTTTACTTTTCAAAAATACCTAAAAATTTTAAAAATTAAAAATTCCATAAAAATTTAAATTGTTTGAAAAATTCGCAGCAAAAAGAGTTTATGTAAATACTTGAATATGCATTCTTCAAAAATCATGGTTGACATTTAAAATAGTCTGGAATAAAATTGAAGAATGGAGCTTGGTTAAGCCCTTAATCCACTTAACTTTAGAGGAACCTTATAGGACTTGAGGTTAACACTTTCTAGGTTCATAGGGACTACATCTTTGAGTCCACTAGGCTATGATCACATATTATCTTGATGGGACTAAGTAGAGCACTTAACAATGCACACATGACTCTCAGAGAAAATGGATTGACTTGGACACGCACCTTACACATAGCTCAACATGGATGAGATGGTGAGGAGGCAGAATACTTTGGCTTGGAGTAGCATACGTGTGTAGTACAACTAGAAGGAACCACCCGTCCTCCTCTAGGGAGGGACATGCACCTCAACCTGGTCTAGTAGCATTGAGGTCGAAAGATAGAATGTTGTGGGTTGCAATAAAGCTTCAAAAGAGGGATAATCTACTGGCTCAAGAAGAAAAAATCCTTATGTACATGTTGTACCTTGTAGATATATATGTCTTAAAAATGTGCAAAAATACAAAAACTCCAAAATAGGGGGACATGCCAAATTGAAAATAAAATGCATGTCGGAGTGTATATAGTTGAATAAGCAAAGCTTATGTATTATACTATATCGTCTCATGGAAGCTTGCAACTAGAGACTTAGCTACACTGATTAAGCTCCAAGGGATATGTAGCTACACTGGTCACGGTCTATTCTCTCCTTTTCCCCTCTTCTCGAGCTGGATGTACTTGAACTTAGAAGGGAATACCTCGCTCCTCATGGAAACAGTTGCCAGACTGGGGGATTAGAGTTTCCTCGTTAAGGGATGTTGATTCTTTATCATTTTTGAGGTGGGGAGTTATATATCACTTACACAATACAAGAAAAGATTCATAGTCACTAGAGTTTGCATATGTAGACTTGTTCTGACCTGGTTGTTGAAGAGACCTGACCATAGAATTGTGGAACTTGAAGGCCGTTAAGTCTTAAACCTGTTTCCCAATAAGGTTACGCTAAATTAATAATCCAAAGGCTTGACCGAGCTCCATACTCCAATTTTGTGAAGATAAGTTTAATAATCAACTTTGACACTTCCGTTTTCTTTTCTTTTTATTCGCGCTTCTTCTTCAAATAAGTGTTTGCTAAGGGCCTAGCAAAGATAAAGTATAGAGGGATAAAGAATCTATGATTCTCATTCTTTATTCTTTTATTTTCGCCTTTTCTTTTAGCAAAAACATATGTAAATATGTGTCAATCCAAAAAATTACCATTGTATATATTCTTGTTAATATTAAATAATAAACACATATTTTCCAAAATAAAGGAATAAAGAGAAAAGAAAAGGAGAAGAAGGGTGTAATTATGTAACAAGTACAGACTGACCTGAACTCCGAGAGAAGGTCAATTATTGACCAGATCAACAAGGAATAACGTAGGGGGAGATAGGGTCTTTGTATATTCATCACTATGCATTCTATGTACATATCATTCCGAAATTTCATTTCTTTATAAAAAGACCTCAAAGTAAATTATTTTCCTTAATAAAACTTAGTCATGGAAATGTTTTCTTAATAATAAAAATATTTGTTAACTAAATTGTTGTATATAGTACACATAGTACAACTCATAAAAAACCACAAAATAAGAGCTTAAAAGATAAATTCTGACTCCATATGAACACAGTACCACTCATAAAAAACACAAAATAAGAGCTTAAAATATCAATTCCGACTTCATATGAACTCAAATTCTTACAAAATCATTTTATTGGACTCTAAGTTAAATTATCTTTCAAATGAGGATGGTTTCATAAATTTTGGAGTTGTGGCGTCAAAATTAGCTTTTTAGCTGCATTGTATAGCCACATAGTACCTAGACCTGTAAATACTTATTGTTTAATTATTTTAACGTATTATTTATGCATATTATATCTTCAATACTTGTGTATCCTCCTAATAATATCATAAAAATAAAATATAAATATAAAACACAAAATTTATCAGAAATAATATAAAAATTCCATTATATACCAGCCACACTTGTATATATTGTATATAGTGACTGTTTAAGTAACGTCTTTATTGGAATTTTAAAATAAAATAAAAATTCTTTTATACTCTTCAAACTATGTTGTAAATATATAAAATATAAAATAAAGGATATATGTGTAAAAATAATAAAATAAAAATAAAAGAATTAAATATGTGGGTATACTATATATAATACCCTATATTGTATATACTATATATAAGATTTTGTAAAAATATTTAAAAATCACAGAAAAATAGTATGAAAATAAAAAAATAATTTTTACTTTATTCATTTTTTGTAAAAATCATTTTTTATTAATTACTTAAATCCTTGAAATTTGATTGGTCAACTCGAGTCCATTGACCCGGGTCAACCACCCCTCCTCTAGACCAAACCCGGATATCTTATCACCGGACCTGATTTCTCCCCATTCTCTAGCACGGGTCTGACCATCTTTTCCCTTGATTTTTATGCTTGATTCTTCTCCTAAGATCAGTGATCCTCACGGATCCCTAGGATGAGTCGGATCCTCCTAGGGTTTCAATCTTTCCCTCGATCCTTCTAAACCCTGGGGATGCCCTATAAATATGCTCCTCTACCTCCCTTGATCTTCAGCTCATCTTGCACGCCTCCTCTCCTCCTCTTGCATCTCTAGGATTGTGACAGGGTTATAGAGGAGCTCTTCGAAGCTTGATTTGGTGTCGGATTGGATGTTGCTCATCTTGTGGTTGGAGCTCCGTTGCGACAAGCCTCCAAGGTCCTTCGCCACATGGTTGAGGCTATAACCCTGCTTCCGCCTTCGCCTGAAGTCATTGAGCACATCAGGAACATCGTGTACTCAATATTCTGCCCACATTTCACATTTCATTTCAAGTTAGCCATTTCCTCCGACATCCATCACTTTGCTCCGGCAGTCGCCATCGTAGCTCCATCCTTCGCTTCACCTTCACAGATCGATCCCTCGTTTCATCGTCACCTCTCTCATATACCTTAATCCCCATGTATCCTACTTATCGGAGCAGGATTAGGATAGATCTCCTCTCCCATTTCCGTCGGTGATCACCAGTGTGCCCCACCACTGCTTCTCTCATTTTCAGCTGCTAGTTACCACGGTCAAGGTTACTTCTTCGAGCTGAGATCCCCTTTGCAGGTGCAGGAATGTGTGAGAGGCTCAATCCAAGCTTCATCTGAGGTGACGGAGCACTCCCAGGTGGCTGAGCTTCACCACGACTATCCGACCATCCACCATCTCATCTAAGCCACCCATTAGACACGAGCACCATCACAAAGTGTTGGACTTCATCGTGAGCCAATCAGCCCCGTGGATCTCCAGACCTTCTCGATCGATGCTCACCAGGCTTCAGTTCTTCCAGCACCCTCCAGCGCCTTTCGATAAGTCGCCCCTGTCCAGTTCAGATCTAAGTCGTCCAGATACATTTTTTTGCAGTATAAGATCAGTTCCTTTGCAGATCTGAGTCGCACACCAACGCAACTTTCCAAGACCATCAGATCTTACCAGTAATGGGCATCTTGACTGTACACCTGCTACACGCCTATTAACCGTCAGATCCTTTTAAAGAGCAGGATCAGAGTCATCACCTCCACCTCCATGAGTGTTTGCCATGTGCCCCCTGTAGGGTATATTTCACTTGTTCCCTTGACTTTTAGTATTTTGCTTCTTTCTATTAATTGTAATAAATAAGAAAAAATTGCATTCAGGACCCTATGTTTTCTTTATTCGTGCTTTAGTCCAACCGAGTCTTAGTCGTGTAGCTTCACGTGTTTTACTGGTGTATTTGCATACTTTGCCCTATGCTCTGAACTGGTTATTGAATGAATTAAATGTTTAGGAAATTACATATATGCCCTTGTGAGTACCGATCGCATATTGCACGCGCTTCTATCTGGATTGTTTGCATCAAGGCCCTCATACTATCATTATGTGTTATCCACTAGGCCCAGAACTTGAAATAATTGCATATTGGTCCCTCATGCACTGTTTTTAATTATGGTCTTTTATTAACTACAATAAATAGCTAATTAACTTCAAAAAATACTTAAAAATTACATGCGGCCCCTACTTGCATGTTTTATTTATGGTAATTTCCATTTTTTACTTTGCTTTTTTATATTATTAAAAACCCAAAAACAGTAGAAAACCCACTATTTGTCTTAGAAAATTCATAAAAATTTGAAAAATCCTTCAAAATTTCTATAAAAAATTATGTAGTTGTCTTTCATCACATTTTAGCTTTTGTCTAATTTTTGCTCAAAAATACTTTAGAAAAACTTAGAAAATTGTAAAATACTCAAAAACTTATAAAAATCATATAAAATCAACACAAAATCCAAAAATTGCATTTTTCGCTCTTGTTTGAAGATAGTTCTTCATAGTGTTTAATAAAAATCATTTCCAAGAGTTTTAGGCATCATATCTGTTTTTAAATTGAAAAATACTTCTAGTCATGCAATGTTTCACTGTTTTCTTCCTTTTTTATTAGAAAATCACAAAATCATTGGAAAAATAAACAAAAATCGTTATAAAAATATATAATATACAAAATCCGAAAATATTTGTGCCTAACTTTTCTGAGTATTTTTGACCTATTTGAAAAATACAAAAATATTGCTTGGGTATATTTTTATCCCTTGTGCATATTTTTCTTATATTAAAAAATTAAAAAATTTAAAAATTAAAACCACTAAAAAGATAATAAAAATCCTCTGATTTTCGAATCACCTACTTAGTTTTTAATTATGTTCCTTGAGATCAACATTAGTCGCTATATTAGATTAATAAAAGTAGCAAAATTGCTTATTTTCATTGCTTGATTTATTATTAGTTTAAATAAATTTCTCGTTTATCATAAATCTTGTTTGAGTCACGACACTTGCTAAATCAACTTAACTCGAATCGGATTCCGCCCTTACTATAATGGACTCTAATTTTAATTCTTATATAATTGATATTTTAGCACCTATCTTATTATTTTTAAACTTCAAATAATAAAACCCACAACATGAATTTTGTAGATAAAAATACAAAGAAAAAAATACAAAATTGATTTCAAATAAAAATAATGCACAGTATGCCGAGACATACAAAATAAAAAGCCAAAATAAAAACTTCATAGACATGTATCTTCTCCACATTGTATCCAAATGGACCAAAATCATCTTTAATTATATATAACTTTTAATAAGCTATTTAATGAAGGTTGTTCATTTAATTTGGAGCTAAGATACAGAAGTTAAGTTTTGGGTCGATATTGTGCAATATACGTGCATATAATATTCAATATATTTATTTTTTGTGTATTTCAAATTTTTTATGAAGTTATAAATGTTATATGAAACACATGTACATAACTAAAATAAAATAAAACCATCAAAATAAAATCAAAATAAATATTTCATAGATGAAATATACATGTGTATACCTATAATGTATATAGACCTAATTAATTACGTATATATATGAACTCAAAAAAATAACATAAAAATACCTAATTATTTAATTAATAAAAGAAAATATATATATATATATATATAAAGTATATATAATAATAATATCTAAAAAGTAAATAAAAATAAAATACATGATTATATAGGTAAATATACCTATGTTTATACATGTAAAAAGTAACTTATAATAAATGACCTCAAAAATAAATACAAATATGTATAAAATACTACATAAAATTATAAACATTTTTTTATTTTTAAACCTAAAATTAATTAATCCATTTAACATTTTTTATTGTTTTTACCATTATTTCTTACTTTGGAATTTTCTGGTTGGTCCACGTGGACCAACCAGATGTTCCCATTAGTTGCCCAAGGTTAACTATATCTACACCTCTTTGGCTTGTGTCAGAAGCATGTTTACCTCATTTCACCGATTTTTTGGCCATGATCCTCTACCCAAAGTCCTTCGATTTCTTCATCTATCATGCGCCCCATATATTGCTCCATCACGATATAGCCTTAGATCGATCGAACGAGCGCGCAATCTTACGCAATCTCATGATCGATCTCACCTACCAACGTCACATATACATATCCCCCTCCCAAGATCCGAGTTTTTGGTTTTTATCCCTCTTCCTTATTTCTTAGCCCCTCAATTCATGCCTATGGCCCGTGCTTAGTGACAGGAAGCAGATGAAGCCGGTTTGTAGTGAGGAGGAAGCTTGGAGGAGGAGCATCCAAGCATCATCGGAGCTCCGGTGGTGGTCCTGTCCCTTTGGCCCTCCGGCCAAATTTTGACTCGTCCTTCCATTCTTAGGTAATGTCTTTAGTGTAGATTTAATTTTCGTAGTTAGTTTTGTTTTGGATCAGAAGATTTAGGTTTGTTCCAAGATTTAAGTTGACCTGGAGCTCGAGCTCCAGGTCCTTTTCACCCATGATTCTATTGTATCTCGACATGATTTCATCCCCTTTTCGATCCTCATCATGTTCTCCATCAGATCCAAATATTTCTCCCTTTGATTCAGTCTGGATCAATGTGTTTCGGATCTCCCTTCATCATCCTTCACCGGATCTCTTCGTCCCCTAATTCTACGCCACTCCAGCAACTATTTTTGGGCCGAGAGCATATCTCATGAGCCACCTAATCTTTTTGGTGCAGGATTGAGTTAGAATGAAGCCCCTGGAGCAGGACTCGAAACTCAACGAGAGGCTCCAAGTAGAAGACCCCCAGGCCCAATTTGAGGAGACCTCGATCCCATCTAAGGTACCTGCACATGTTGAGGGATGCTGGAAAGAGAAGCACCAAACAGTGATTAAAATCATGGCCAGAGTTGGTCGGAATCAATGATTGAAGCGAAGGTGCTCTCCTATTCCTCCATTTTCATCCACTTTGCCTCACATCCTTCCGATGAAGAACAAGTGCCAGGTCTGATACTGGTCATTGGAGTTTTGGCGAAGCGTTACATCACCTCAGCGGGTTCATCACCCACGTGGCGCAAGGATAGCTGTCGGATCCTCGGGCACTAAGTACTGAAATTTCCAAGGCATGCCCTCCACCTTTTGTACTTCATAAATAGTGTCGTAAATATTTAGATAAATGTAAAATTAAGTGGAAAACATGCATCCTAACCCTTTTTCTTCTTGGTAATTGCATAAAGGACCCTTGCCAGCTCAGCTCACGTGGCCCTCCACGTGAGCTGACCATTTTATGTTTATACCCTTCAGGGTTTTAGATATTGCATTTTTATAATTAAAAATCAAATTTCAGTTCAAACTTTCTGATGTTTTTCACATAGCCCCCTGCAATTTAATTTTATTTGAAAAAATACTCATGCTAGTTTAGTTATTTTTTTACATGATGGTCTATTTTCTATAAATATCATTCGTGCTCAAAAAATTATAGAAGAATAGGATTGTGTGTCTGATGCATTGATCTTCCATGTTATAAATTTTATTTTTCATTTTACGTATTTTTTCATATTTATTAAAAATCAAAAAGTGCATGTTTGTTCCCTATTTGCTTTAGAAAATACCAAAAAGATATTAAATCGCCGTTAAAAATTCCAAGAAAACAATAGTATTTCTATTAATTTATTTTCAAACTCCATATCAAAAATCACAAAAAAATATTGAAAAGAGCCCTAAAAATTAGCAAAACCATGCTAACCCTAAAAAATTGTAAAATATATGTTAAAAATATAAAAAATATTATTTTCTACTCTATATTATTGAATATGCCTATTATTATATATTAAAATTAGTTTTGGGAATTTTTAAATCCATTTACTATATTTAAATATCAAAATAATTAGACACATTTAAAAAGTCACTAATTTTGACTTTTCTAATTTCAAAAATACCTAAAAATTCAAAAAATTACTAAAAAAACATAAAAATATAGAAAAAATATAATAACACAAAAAAAATATTTTCTTAATTTTTATCATATATATCTATATTTATCATCATAATACCCTATGTTATATAATATGATTATATATAGTTATATATAATTAATAAGGGAAAATGTGTATGCCCCCTAGGGGAGCAAACTTAGCTCCCCCCGCCCTATTTTTCACATGTTTTTTTATTTATTTGAAATCTAAAACCGCATAAATTTATTATTAAATCCCTATATTACGCTAGTAAAATTTCATGCGAAATAGAGACTCCTACGACCTCCATCCAGACGGGGTCAATTTAAAAAATATTGTGACCATTAAAAAATGATTGTCTGGATGGAGGCCGTAGGAGTCTCTATTTCACATGAAATTTCAATAGCACAATATAGGGATATAGTGATGAATATTCACGAAAGAAATTTTTCAAAAAAAATAAAAAAATAGGGAAAATGGGGTGAGGGGAGCTAAGTTAGCTCCCCCTAGGGGGCTGCCCCATTTATCCCAATTAATAATATTATTAACTATTCTAATACCCTATAAATATTTTAAATGCTTTAAAAAATAAAAACGATTGTTCTTTAGGTATTTTCTTAATTTTGTATAATTATTATATATTTTATATTATATATCACTTACATTATACATATTATATATACAGATATATATATATATATATATATATATTCTTATATCATATATAAAAAAGAAATAGAAATTAAAAAAATTTTGGAAATTATAAGAAGGAAAACAAAAATTATAAAATAAAAAAAAAACATAATTAATAAATAAAAAATAGAAAATCCACATAAACATCAATAACTTAAATAAGTGAATATTTTATAAAAACATCTATATTATTTATTAATTATTTAATTATAAATTATATACTTGTTGTACCGACTTGTCTCCCTATTTTCTACAACCTACCATACTTGTCAGTATACACATTTTGTTGTAGGGTTATAATAAATTTTAATCCATTCACATTTGCTTCCATTGCTTGATTCTCTATATGGTGTGGGTTAATTATTGGTTTAATCAGAGGACTTCAAGAGCTGTCGACACAATGATGAACGGTCCTGCCTTGTGTGGACTGAAGGACAGTCCATCGAAAATTTGTAGTTAAACACCAGGTCATTCAAAATGTGGGTGGGAGCATTTACTTAATAATTAGGACACTAATTATGTAACCACCACAACAAGCCAAGCCTAACCACCAAATCAATCCTGATTAGACTTAATACAAACACATGTAACTGTAATAAAGCAGATAAGTTGATTTCAAGTAATATTGATTAACAATCAAGCATGTAAAATTCAAGGAAATACGAATTAAATATAAATTATAATTATTGCATGCAACCAACCAAACAAACAATGATATAAGGTTCCAAATTTTCATGTCGCGACTATTGCACTTCAAATTGGAAGGATTCAAATGTGGACTTAAAATTCTTTATGACCCCAAATATTTTCAAAGATATTAAGCCTGACTCTTTCATTGAATATATAGAGTACATTATCATCAATTTCGAGTCAAAAAATAAGAAAAACATCATAATATCTTATCAAATTCTCTTCCAACTCCATCTATGTTGAAATCCAATATCTTGAGGCTATATTATTTGAATCGCATGAAACTTTTTCGATATGATTCAGAACTTAAGTATTTATTTATTAATAAGTATTTTAATGGTTTATATGGCTCAAAATAGTAGCGAAAAATTCCATAAGCAGTATCTACGATCTTCGATTGAAATTGGACTATTGGGAACTTTCGATATTCGAATTATCGCCTGAATGCCACCAATTTTTGGCGAGTCTTTTAGATATAGATCTAGGTAATATAAACATATAAATATCTCAAATGATAATAAGAATCTCAAATTAAGGTTCTAAACAAGTGCAAATAGCTACAATATCATATGTCACTGAGTCATTCGGAATATGAAATGTATCACATAAATATTGTACCCCCAAATGTGAAAATATTGCATATTGTTTGTTGAACCTAGATGCAATATGAATCCTTTAAATACGGCTCTGAAACCATTTGAAAGGAGGGTTGACCTTGCACATCATGGAAACATGGAAACAACAAATCAAATTCTTAGAGAAAAATATTCATCATATGAATACCGATGTAATCATATAACAAAAGAAAATATTGCAAATACGAAATCACAGGGTATAGGAAATATTTTTCAAACTATTTCATATACTGACATGAGTAGTCAGGAATAACTTTGAAAAGTGAGATTCTAAAAGAAGCAGCCTCCTGAATCAAGTTTGATCCGACGGAGCTACTCTAGTAGGCTTAACATTGACT
The DNA here is from genome assembly GCA_037367405.1 of Ottelia alismoides. Classification (NCBI taxonomy): domain Eukaryota; kingdom Viridiplantae; phylum Streptophyta; class Magnoliopsida; order Alismatales; family Hydrocharitaceae; genus Ottelia; species Ottelia alismoides. Next base: position 1,176,477 of record JAZKJV010000620.1, read on the forward strand.
CATGGCACTTCCCATGAACTTGAGAGATCTTATCCACCTAGTTGTCCATGAAAATAGAGATCTAGATGATCGCTATCTCCTTATTTCATTGCACAAAATTTAGGCCTTTAAAATGAACAAGAAGAAGGTAGAATACGTGACTTCTCCCATGATTAGCTAAGCCAAAGTAGACGAAAATGAAGCACTTGGGGAGGGAGACTAGGTTTTTTGTATGGTAAATGATAAAAACTACCAATAAATATAAATAAAGTCTTCTCTTCTATATTATCTTCAAGACATTGAGAGACAATCTTAGGAATTGAGTTAATTTATTAAAAAGAGAGTCCAATCCCTCTTTATATGCAAGAGTGGATGATCATGGATAGTTCAACTCTCCATAGGCATGTCCAAAATCATGACTATTGATTCACTTTGGATGGCTCGAATAGAATCTTTCATAAAATTGATGACTAATTTGTCAACTTCATCATCAAAATAAAATAAATACCCACATGAGGAGTCTTAATCCTTATGGGATGGCCATGTGTCAATCATGGTGGACTTCTTCATGGCAAGCATGGTGAACATCCACATGTATTTTTATCCTTTTATTTCAATTCCATTATGGACATGATATTTCAATTTAATTATCACATGAAATTAAATTATAAATATTATTAGGAAGATTTATAAAATTTTCCTCCCAATAAATGAATCCAATTGATTGGTCCAAAATAAAATGTAAATCTGTTTTATATTTAAGTCAATCACATCTGATGTCTTGAATACATGTATATGAATCATATTCATATAAACGTTAGTTACTATGACTATATTCATACTAATTAATCGATAATATGTGAATCATATCCATATATTCATATAAAGTCCACATATTCATGTATCCATGATAATAATTACTATTATTTTGTGATATATCAATATTTGAGTCCTAAATCAATTCAGACCTGTGAGCAGCATTCATGGACACTTGAAAATAATGTCAGTAATATTATATTATCCATGCATAGTGACTTGAAAAATAAATATCCATCTATTTTTAGGGTTTAAAGCACTTTGAGCATTTCTAATTGGATTTTTTCGGGATGTCCATAGCCTTTGCATCCATTGTCTATCATTTCCATTTCCATTGGGACTTGGACTCTAATTGATCCTCTTTTGAATGTGAATATCATTATTGAGTCTTTAGTAGCGAGCATCATTAAAAAAGGATCTCGTGATTATTATAGGATAACACAATGTGTCATTAGAAAAAGAATATAGGAAAAAAAAAGACTTACCATCCATCCAACCCCGATGACCTCGTGATCTTGGTCATATTTGTTATCACTAATCCAGATGTAAGCAGCACTTGCTTGATCTGGACCAATATCATCGATTCCATACCTACTGAACTTCGCACTACCACCATAAAAGGTTGCTTCTACTGTTCCCCACCCTGCACGCTGATCACACAAAAGGAATGCTTAAACTACATAATTCATACATTAATTCAGCAAACTATTTAGGTCGATATGATATAAGTGTTATACATGAAGTGACTTATTTCTTCCTCTATTACTAGAACTATACACTATGTTTTCCCTTATATTTATACTTTGAGGAAAAGCTACCTTTAGAACCTAAAATATAGGGCATGTGCGTATTTTTGCAAATTCTACAAGATAAGTCTTTCTTTATGTTCAAAGTATGTTGTATCTTAACATCCATGAAGTTATTTATGAAATGGTGTGAAACATGCTTCATTTATCACATTTCCAGTTGCATGTTGGTGACCCTACTCCATGTATTCCAAAAAATGTTAGAAGTATAGTTAGGTAACAATGAGAATGGAGAGGAGATGTCGAAGAGAGTAACCACGTTATGGCATGCCTGTATCGATATAAATGCCTAAATACTATAACGAAGAAGAAACAACTTTGCCCATCCTAGACTAGAGTGAGAAAAGACTAGCATCAAAAAAATCCTAATTTTTGGATGGTTATTCTGGATACAATGAAGTAGCCATTGAAAACCCACCCAACCTCCTAAACTTAGATATGTATAGCGTTAAGTACGGGAGTGTCAAACTCAGGGAGGTAAACTGTTAGAAACCAGGGTAAAATCATATAAAGGTAAGATAAAATAGATTTCCTAATGGTTATTTATTTTTAGATAATTTCCTGAATTTTTATTTAATTTTTGCAAATTTTTTTATATTTTTGTGAATTTATTATACCTATGAAAAATATATATATTGTAATTTAATTTTTTTGTTTTAAATTATGTGGATTTTATATGTTTTAGTGTTTTATTTTTTTATATAGTTTTGTAATGTTTTTATATTTTTATTCGATTTTAATGTTGAAAACTAATTTTTATTGAAAATAGATTTTTATTTGTAAATTTTAAAAATAATAAAAAGTAGCATAATCTTTTATTTTATTTTTCTTAGAAAGTAGGTGGAAATAAATTCAAAATGATAGGTTGTGCGTATTTTATGATTTTTGTTGAGTTAGTTATGAGTTTTCAAAGTTTTTATGTATTTTGTAATTTTTATTTATTTTAATATGCAATTTTTTACTTTATTTTTGGTTTTTGTGAACAATATAATAAAATAAACTATATATAATTTTTGTAGGATTTTAAAGATGTTTTCATCTTTTTAATGTATTTTTATGAATTTTGTATATTTTTTATATTTTTTAAAAAATATATTAAAAATATAAAATATTTTTATTTTCTAAATTGGTTTTATATTGTATATAGTATGATATACGGTATTAATTCATATTTTTATTATATTTTATATTTTTATTTTATTTATTATATATTTAATATGTGTAGTATTCTATACATTACTAGAGATAGAGGCGTATTTTCTGGAAAGTATGTGGGTACGAGATAAAATTGTAGAAGTTGTAGTGGACTCTGTGCAAATTTTCCATGAGTGCACGTGTGTGGCACGTGATATCCACCTGCTCTGAACCTGGTTGTTATAACAGAAAAGTCAAAGGCAGAAGTCGCAAAAATGCCAGATGCATGTGATCCGCCATGTGATAGCTTCAGCCCGGGGGTCCTGTTCGTAATTACTCAAAGTCTCGGGGATAACCTGCAGAATGCCCAAAAAATCAATGGGTGTACGTGCTAGGCACTCGCACCACTTAATGTGTAAAGCAGTAGGGTGGCTTGTGTGGACGCTTGGTGATGTTTCGTGCATTTGATCCAAGGCTGATCGAACAGTTGTGGCTAAAATCCCCAAAGGAAATGACGATAGGCAGAGCTCTCCAGGCAAGGCAGCTTGGATCTGCAGGCAAAGGTTCCTTTGCGATAGAATTTGACGAAGCTTCGAGGCTCGATTCATGTATTCAGATCCTCCAGGTGCTTGAGGAGTGATGATCAGTTCAAGGCAGTTTACACACGATGGATGTTCAGATCAAAAATTCTGATATGATGCTCTCAAGTTGCATCATCCATATACTCGACCGAATTGACCCCTAGTATTGATAGTTGAATCACGTGTTGCCGGCGACGGCTTCGATCTCGGGCAGCGCTGCCCTCTAAGATGTTTACGTGGGTGTTCTTATTCTTGGAATCACCAAACGGACTCGAGTGTACAGCTCAATCCAACAGCAAACAGAAAAGGTGAATGGGAAGTGAAGGGTTCAGAAGCGGGATTGCGGTCGGAGAGTGAATGAGGCAATGGCTTCGGGTAAATTTCGTGTTGATTGGCAGAGGAACTGAGAGGGTATAAAAGGAGAACGATGAAGGAGGAAAAGTAGAATAGAGGGATTGCGGAAAGAAGGAAGATAAATTAGAGAGAGAAGGAAGGAGAGATCTTGAATCGAACCTGGAAGATGGATAATCGCCTGGGAATACTGGAGCTCGGCGGAGCTCCACTAAGCAATCGCCTCAACTCACGACGGAACGAGACGGCTTGACGCGAAGGTGAGCGACGGCACAACACTCCGACGAAGCTGATCTCGCCTACCTCGTCCTAATCATGGCTATGACGGTGGAAGACAGCTTCGAGACTGTCACTTTCGATCCCGAACCGAAGCTCAGGGAAGTAAGGTGAAGAAAATGGCAGATGGGTTTTGACGGAGGGGGTATAGGGGATTTTATAGGAGAGAGAACATGGTCATCACACAAGGTGATGCGATTAACAGAGAGGAGAGGGAGAGGAGGAGATGGCCTGCGTAAGAGGAAGAGGAGTCGGGGAAAAAGGATGTATCGGGGAGAATTGGAGAAGCAGGAGGGAATAAAATTAAAATAAAATAAAATAATGAAATAATAAATTTAAGAAATTATTAGAGGGTTAATTATGTAATTAAATAAGTAGTTAGTAAACAAATAATTAAATATATATAAGTAATTAAATAATTAAACAACCTAATGAATAATTAAATACTAATTATTAATTAAATAAATGATAAATAAATAACTTAATTAATAAATTAATAATTTAATAATTTTAATTCAATTTATTTTAGTGATAAAATATTCATAAAATATATAAATATAATAAATAATATATTAAATTATATAAATTAAGGTATAATGTACAGTGTATACCAATATAGTCTCAAAATCATATTTTACATATTAACTCTGATTTTAACAAAATTAGTGTCATTTGATAAATAATTAAATAAAATGAATTCTAAAATTGAGTTTGCCCAATTCGAAGTCCATATGGTCGAGTAATGAGGTCCGGAAAATTTAGGTCACGACTTCGTGGGTTCGGAGATTTATTGGTATTTTGACTTAAGTTATATTTTTATATTTTTCTATTGATTTTTAGAAATATTTTAGAAAGGAAATTAAGTTAAACGGAGTTACGGATAATTAATTAGAAAATCAGGAAATTTCTACATATAATACATATAGACAACGACACCAAACTCTAAAACTCACATGTTTTATTCTGATAATTTTTTTGATACTTTTAATAAATATTATTAATTATAAAACAAAGTTTAAAAGTTCGTTTAGTCAATTTGGAGTTTTCTATAAAAAAGTTATGAACCTCAGAAGTCAACTTTTTCTGTTCATTGTAATATTTTATTTTTATAAGGAATACTTTTCCTGATATTTTTATAAAGTAATATATATATATATGAAAAAAATTTATGGAGAAAAGATTTTGGTTTGAAAATTTCTTGATGATAAATAAATTGGTGAAATATTTATAAGGTGGAAAATGTATTTATGTACAATTATGGTCTCGGTTTTCTGATATTTTTATAAGTTATGATCCTTATCTCCAACTACTTATTTATTATGTCGATCAAGTGAATATTGACCCGGACTTGAGGTTTGGTTTAGTCTTTATATTTTATATTTATCCTTCTTTTTCTTTTATTTTTTATTTTTCTCTTTATTATTTTTTTAGATAAAATCAGTGTTAAATATATAATATTAATATTTGTCATTAGAATGTTAATTAATTGGACTTATTGAGTATTTACATGCATTTTACCAAGGATTTCAGCTAAAATGAAAGAATAAAGGCAATGAATCATAGATTCTTCAGCCATCGCCCATGAATATAAGGAAAAGACTGCCTTCACTTGTTGATTTGATACATATTTTTTCAAAAGGGGTTCTTATTTTGAGTATGTCTTGTATATTTCCCTTTCTTCCTTTGAAAGCTAAATCGAGTGTTTAGTAATACAATGAGGATAAAGATTAATTCAATTGGAGCACATTACTTTCAGGTCTCATTAGCTATTAGAATTAAAACTCCTTAGTACAATATAGCTTAATTATTTGAGTAACACAATCTATGTTTGGATTTTGAATCTTGTGTCTAACTAGATCAACATTGATCATATATAGTATTCTTTGACTTTCAATCGATATTTGGCAACTTGCAGTTAGCACCAAACTTGACTTTGTTGGAGAGAATGGAAGATCGTGGCTATCCGATCAAAGTAATGATATCCCCTCTTGTTGCATTTGCCTTACAACACGAGCTTGAGACAATCAAATTATACATGTAATACCTATATCAATTAGATATGTTTATATTTGTAATTGCACGTTTAATATATATACATTGTATGAAGCAGGCCTATAACCATGAACTATTTAAAGATTTTTCTCTATATTATTTGATGTTCAATATATAATAACAAATATTTAGTCATTGCAGAAGTTAATGACATGCATTGAGATTTATAATGGAGTATTCATATTTATATCATTACAACTGAATTATATTGCAATAGTTATTTATTGTTTTTTATATAAATCATGGTTGACAATATAATAACGAATAGAATATTTGATGTCAATTCCAAGAATAAAAGATAATATTGTAATGAATAATTTCTTCGTAAATATTAGATTTGATTTCACATTTAAATCCACCTTAGCATCATAAAAAAGAACTTTACTGACTAGTTTTTTTTTATTTTTTTGCATAATGTTCATTGCTATAGGCTCATTTGTTATTTGGTTTTAACTAATTTATAAATTCTTTACTATTTTATGGTATCATTTTCATACAAAATACTCTCTTCTCATTGGAAAACATTCATCCACTCAAACACACATATATGTACTCATGTGTTTCAAGTTCTTAATTATTTTATCACAAATTTTTTGATAAATACCAATATGAAATAAAGAATATAGAAAGCGATATCATATTTAAAAGTGTAACCTATGAACACCCATAGTTGTGACTTACATAATTGATGTTATTCTCCTTCTCGCTTGAAGTTTGGTTTGCAAATTGTTGTCGTTCATCTCTTAGAAAAGGTAGTCGTATTGCTTTGTGACCTTGATTTTTTTTCCTCAAGATGGGGACACTTCCATATGGGCATTGGATAGTAGAAAGTTCATCGTATGTGAATGCCTCTCTCGGTATTTCGCGAGATACATAATATGGAAAGCTTGTAGGTTCCATCTGAAAAATGAAAAAAATTAAGTCATTTATATATATAAATAAGACTAATTGGGGATGTTATGTTCTACTTTAGACCTGAATTTTGTGACCGTCCAATCCGGGTTGTTTATCTATTTCAAAACAGTCAAAGATGTTTCCATTGTCTTCCTACTTACACCCCAGAGAATATGATCAAGCATTGCGTACAAAAGAAAGATAATTATGGCATGGAATGAAGAAAGGTCAACTTTATAGATCAAAATATATTTAAAGTAAAAAAAGATGTATGTATATGAATTAATATAAAACCATCAAATATTTACCTTTATTGTCTTCGTGACATGATTAACATCCACTTCAGTTTGTGAAGCCATTCCCTCTCGTATAATGTAGTATGCCAAAATAAACAAAATAAAGAGCACCGGAAACTCAAAGATCCACCTTTTAATATTCTTAAACGATGCCATTTTCAGCTCTCCTATATACAATATTGGACATATTAAATATTTAACTCATTATATCAAACGCTAGCAATCTAAACAACAACTAGCATGTCTATGGATTCTTGATGAGACATCTACGCATTTCAAGGAATAGAGAGAGCAAAGGGAGATTAGAAGGTAACAATGGATTTCGAAAATAGGATGATATATTAACCCATATTAACTCTTGAGGAATGCCTCTGAAATCAAAGTATAATAAAGCGATAAAGTGGCATTCTCACATTTTCCTTTCCAGAAATGCCACAAAATAAGGGACCTCACAAACCTTTTATACAGAGATGGGGAATTTACAATAGAAAAACAATGCATGCTACCTTTCATTCGAACTGAGCTATATTGAAATTGGTTCCAAAGCTCAAAAATCGACATTTTTTCAAGCCGTCGGATATTCATTTAGAATAATATATTGTAATGTATTGCACGTGTTTCAAACATCTCAATTTTTGTTATACCTTGAATCTATGGGCATATGAAAATATATCTTGTCAACTTTCTAGTTTCAAGGCTAGAGAATATTGGGGAAACGAGTGCTTGTTATACTACGCTTCTTCAAGTCAAATATAATATTCATGATATATAAATTATACACAAAAGATATAAAATCAAATAAAAGGATTAAGGATATATATATATATATATATATATATATAGAGAGAGAGAGAGAGAGAGAGAGAGAGAGAGAGAGAGAGAAATCACAAAATATACCTGCAGTGGGACAAGACCAAGTCACGAAACCAACCTCTCGAGTTTCGTCAAATAATGATGCCCAAGCACCTAAATTTCTTATATGTATAGTGTTTAATTAACGAGTATTAGTTCTAGTAGTTCTCGAGTTTAAGGAAATGTAACGGCTATCAGTCTTAATTAATGCTTGTAAGTTGTATTTGTCCAACTTTACAACCTGTGAAACTTTAATGTCATTGCTATTTCTGGAATTTTTTTAATAAGGAAAGCTCGTAATTGCGACTATGTTTGAATTCAATGGTCAATATCATTATTATTTTGATTATTTCGAACAAGGAAGGCTAGTAATCATCATTATTTTAATTTTGTTCAATGAGTATAATATAAATAAATTTTACATCGAACCATAAGTAAAGTAATAAGCTTCTATCTATCATTTATAATCTATCTATGTAACATATATTAAAGAGGAGGGATCCGGGTATAGGCGTCATTAGATATATTTGTCAAGGGTAAAGATGGAATTGGAATAAGGATGACAACACTGAAATTGCCATGACACCCCTCTGCATTGATCTCAACCTTCCCCAATTCCCACTTCCCCACATTCTACAGGAGATTGGATCCTCTGCAGATGGAAGGAATGCAACAGAGTCTGATGTAGCCTTTGGAGTCACTCGATAACGATTGAGCGGTTCCCACGAAGTCCCTTGATTCGTGCCCACACAAAGTGGGAACTCGAGGGAGCTGCTTGATCGTGATCGCGAGGCTCCTAGGGCTACAGCAGACTCTACTACATCCCTTGCTGCAGCAGGGGATCCAAACTCGTTCTACAGACCCCTTTCAGCCTTAGCATGACAGCTCCCTCTCTCCGTTGTTGCTCATCGCATGTTGTGTGTAAGGCACTCTACAAGACTTGGGCCTTCACTCACTATCAGCAGCATCACCATTCACCAATGCTGCTCGCGTTTCGCAATATGAATCCTTTCAAGAAGAAACTTCTCATATTTGGAGACGGTGGCACTATTTGAGTAAACCTCGGCATGGCAAAACCCCTCAGGATCCGATTGAGATTGCATGGAGCGGGGTCAATAGCCCTAGAGTGGCGTTGTAGAAAGGAGAGACGTCATACGGGACCAAACATCTTCATATGTCTAAACATATGTTGTATTCCTAATCCAGACCTCTTTTCGTGTCATTGAACATGCATGACAATAGTTCTACACATCAACCTATGCTACAAGTGCGCGGAAATGAACATGGATGTAAAGACCCTCTTCAAATCTCTTTATAAGGTCAAGTCCACCCCATATCTCTTTGCATCACAGAACGCGCAGGTACATGGCAATGAACATCAACCTCTACTATAGGTGCATTGTGAATCGATGATGAGAACTACTACACTCTGTACTTGAACCTACCAGTGCATTTGACCAACATACATCACTCCCTTGTTGCTAAACTTACAAGTGCATAACAGAAATCACTCCCTTCTACATCGACCTCTCCTCTAGTTGTACCTACATGTGCATGACGATGAGAAGCACTTCATTCTAAGTCAGCGAGCATATCCTCTGCATTAATGCAGAGGCCTGCGGTAGATTCACGGGCAATGGAAGCCGCTCAATCTTGATCGAGTGATTCCCACGAAATCTCACCTTTTGTGGGTCGATACCATGGGATTTTGAGCAACCCGCTCGATCAAGATCGAGCGGCTCGCGCTGCCCGTGAATCTGCGTCCTCTAAGTCAGCCTCATGTCAGTAAACAACTTCATGTCACAAGAAATACACGTCTCCATCGAGAGTTCTCATCCTATGCATGCATTGTAAATATGAAACAATTTACTATATATAATATACATATTATTGTTTAATAAAGATTTATCATCTACTTACTGTAACAACGGATTAAATTAAAGTGCTTAAGTGAGGAATGGGGAACAAAGATTATACATGACTGTCTAGCAATATTATTGTCCGTGGGAACAAGAGAGATTATTAACAAAAAAAAATATTGTATAGATTTTTGTCGAAGGTAATATGTGTTCATGGATGCTTAGACAATATTTTAATGTAGAATTGATGGTGATATTTAATTATTTACATGTGTACGCATTTACCACATTGTTTGTTTGACATGACATCATGAAGAGAGATCGTTAAAATTCCAAAGTCAAACTACTACGTTAGGTTTCTGATTTATTTCCAACATGATGTAAGGCCAAACAGTTTCACATAGAGAGGCTACATCTTCAAGGATAGCATCACATTTTCAGTATAACCTACGAAAGGGTATACCATCAAGGGTTCCATCTCTACAAACATTATACTGAAGTGATGTCAAACTCTAGAAGATTCGATCGTGACATAAACTAATACATTAAGACATTATTAGTGTCTTTGTTCCCACTATACCTCAGATACGAGGTATCTATCCGCAATCTCCATCTCCCTGATATTATGCCTTTAGTTTTCTTTCTGCTTCATGTTTGAGGTTTTCGATATTAATAGCGGCTACAAGTTAATGTGCTATATGATTTCTTACCGAAGTTGCTTTAGGAGAATGTATGGAGGATTTTTATTTTCTAACTGTACAAAATTGACGTGAAGGATTTCTAAAGGAACAAAAATGACATGAAGGTTTGACATCTTCTTAAAATATACTTGGCATACGTAACTATTTTAAGATATTTTAGATGATAGAGAAATTTCAACAAGTGAAAATCCAAAGCTATTGTTGTTTAAGTAATTATTTTTTTAAAAAATATCTAAGTTATCATAAAGTGAGGCATCTCATGTCACAGAGATAGCATCTCTAATTAAATGTTGCTATGTTGTGGCATCGAAAACACGAATTTGAGTTGTTTTGTTCTAAGAGGTATGATTGGCGGTGTATATATAATAATGCTATTTTTAATCAATATAATTAAGATAATTCTAAGATCTTTTGTATGAATTGTGATATATTTTCAATACAATTAGGTTACCATGCAATGCACGGGGCGTGCGCTAGTATAATTGTAAACTAGTTATTATCGCATTATTGGAATGACGTTACAATCTCAAATTAATCATTAATTATGTAAGTTACCTTTTTACCATAGAGATGCAATGTTTGAATATAGATACGTTTTATGTTATCGTATATTTCATAAAAAAAATGTAGGGAATTTTAACCGGCGGATCTATAATATTTTTAAATTGCCTCTACGATCTTTGAAACATCGATATTCCTCCCTCGACATCTTAAGCTTGCTCCTTCTTACCTATAGACTCTGTCGTTAATTTGAGACTTTTTGAGTTAACAAGCTCGGTTTTAAGTTGAGTTAATCTAACCCTAGCAAATCCAATGGTAGGTTTTCTTTCAGTCTCCCTTCTTTCTTCTTCTCCCCCCCTCCTTCCTCTTCCACTCTCTCTCCTTCCTTCTTCATTCTTGTTGGACGAAGCCCTACTCTCTCCTTCCTTTTCACTCTTGCGCGTACAAAGGGCAGATCATCATCACGGACCCACGGTGGCCCTCCATCTTCGACACATTGGGCACAGCGTTGTGTAGCACGTAGAACCACTGGTTGAACTTCTCATGTCATTGTTGCTTGATGAATACCCATTCATCACTCTTTATTCTTATATTTTAGCTACAAAAACCTTTGCAAATACATGTAGATATCTGTAAATACAAATAATTAACAAAAGACATGCATTGTGTAAAAATCAATAATTAGCATGTTTTGTGCAAAAATAAAAGAATAAAGAAACAAAAGAAAAAGAAGGAAATATTTAGAATAAATATTGAGCAACCTAATCCCAAGGGAGGGCTCAGCATGGGCCTGACCGCATAAAAACCCAAATAGAGAGAGATAAGGAAGCTCATGTGTACATATACCTGTAAATAGAATAAAATATTTTCCTCTAAAAATAAAATAAAAATGGGTTTGTATATATTTGTATATATTGATAAATACAAAATCAAAATAAAAATAAGAAAATTAAAAAGAAATAAAAATATCTTCTTCACTTGTATATTCATCATGTACATAGACCCCCTTTCTCTATTTATTCACCTTGTAAATAAATAAATTAAATTCCATAAAAGATTGTATATATTCCATACCCTATTATGTAAATAAATAAAATAAAAACCATAAAAGCAAAGATTAAATAAAAAGAACAAAAATAAAAACTAAAAGAAACATTGTATATATACCATGTATATAAATGTATATATCTATTCATTTAACCCTTGTACATAAATAATAAAAAAATAAAAATATCAAAATATTCCAAATTTTATCTTATAAATAAATAAAATATAAAATTGGAATAAAATGCACAAAAATAATTAATTAAAAATCAAAAATTAAAAATCAATATGTATATATACCTATACAGTACTATATTGTATATACTTTATTTTTAATTCAAAAAATTAATTAAAAATCACAAAAATAGTTTAATATAAAAGAAACAATTTTCTTATTTTAAGTTTTTCCTAATTCGGCCATTTATCATTTTATTTTTAATTTCTAAATATTTATGACATGGCCTCTTCTGATTGGTCCACGGGGGATGTTGACCCCCCGGTCAACTCCCCCCTGGACCACTGAGCCCCGGATCCGAGTTTTCGACCTGATATCTCGACATTTTCCACACTCTATCCGATCACTAAAACCACTAACTCTGGGTCCTAATCACTCCCTGATCCACCTAGATCCACGCCTGGTCGTTAGCCTTGGGATCCGCGCTCCGAGCTTCACGCCCGACTCCCATCTAGCCGGACCCCTAGCCGTATATAGTCTGAGCTCCGCCCACATTTTCACGCATCTTTGGCTCGTGCATTCTCCACCCCCGGACCTCTACTATCTCCGCCTGAGTGACAACAGTCGGCCGGTGGTGTTGCAGCGAGGAGAGGGTGACCGGACCATCGATCCGGCGACGTAACACCGCCGTGCACCGCCCAGACGTGGTGCTCGAGCCTCAGGCATCGACGGCCCTCGAGGCTAGGACCTAGAGCTTCATCGGCTCATTCCCAATCGATCTTGTCCATCAGGTATCCTTAGTTCTTTCCCCCTTTCGCTAATTTTCATTTACGCCCAAATCGACCCATCGCCGACGACCCTCGATTCCGACCACCCTCTTCCACGTCTCGATCATCGGAATCGACCAACACCTTCGCACTCTCCTCACGCACCGTCTCCGCCCAGCCATCCAACCCAGTTTGCAAAGGAATTGGGATTGGAGCTCCACCGCCGTCGTTTCGCCGAAGCTCCCTCATCTCGACGCATCGTTCATCCCCACCACCGCCAACCGGGTCGAGGCACTTTGCCCTCGACCCGGGAGTTTGTTGCGTTGCCTTGCAGGTCAAGACGAGCCCATCTAAGGGCTTGACGTTCAGGAGCAGCAGCTCCAGCTCTGCCGGTGTTGCCTGAGCTCTCTGGAGCTCCGTTGCACCATCGGAGGGGCTCTTCAGTCGCGGGAGGCCCAGGCGCATCTTCTCCGATCATCAGTAGCCTAAGAGGAGGACCACCGTGCGCGCACTGGGCCAGCGAAGTTTGCCGGCCACCTGTTCTTCGTGGATCCTCCCCAACCGTCCATCCAGTCCTCCAGCTCCAGATTCACATCGAGTCGTCCATTTGACGAGCAGCACCAACCGTCCGATCATCAGAGGGTGGACTTGGACCGTCAGATCAGTGAGGTTTAGCCAAAGTGCACCGGAGACGTCAGATCATCCACGTGGTTGAGCCTCGTCCGTCAGATCAGAGCAGGGGACCCTTTGTTCACCCACCGCGATTCACAGCCGTCAGATCCTCTACGTGGGAGGTCCTCAGCCGTCTGATCCAAGCGGGGTTCCTTTGTTGTGTGCCACGCAACCTCCACCGTCCGATTCTCTACGTGGCGCGCATCCAGCCCTCTGCTTAATAAAAGGGTAAATATCCCTTAGGCCCTTAGCCTTTTAGTTGTTAATATTTAGCCCTGTAAATATTTTAGAACTTTTATTTTAATTTGGTAAATTGCATAGAGGACCTCGTCATTTATTTCATTTGCACTTATACCCCTGTACGTTGTGGGACACGTGCTTTGACACGTGATTTCTTGGGACAATTGCATGTATGGGCCTGATGTTTTAAGGTGTTCATGAATGAAAATACATTTTTAGTATTTGCAGATATGCCCCTGTGAGTGTTTTAATTGTGCATGTGCCAAATTTCTTGGGCTTTTTATACTTTTTCCCCTAGACTTTTAGTATGGGTTACTATTTAGTCCAGGGACTTAAGTTTTATTGCAAAACGGTCCCTGAGTGCCCAGGTCACGCGCTTGGCACGTGAGTTCTTGGAGATTTTGCACCGGACCCCCCTGGATTCCTGTGCTTGTTATTTCTAGGCCCCTAGAGTATACTTTTATGACAGATACCCTGTTTTATTTTTCCTACCTTTAGTTGCTTTATTTTATCTGGTATTTGACACTCTCTTGTTTTCTTGCGAGGGCCCAAGGATCGAGGCGGCAACTTTAGAGTAGCTGGCGCAACCGCGGTGATCGGAGGTTGCTCCCTTCTACACGGAGCTGCAGGAGAGCGCGAGGGAGCATCTGAGTGTGGGAGGATTAGTGTAGTGATTAGATTAGACTTTATTTCAGATTATTTGAATTGTTGTAATAATACAGGGACAGCTCAGACTTGGACTTGGACACTCTCGGGTCTGTTTCGTCGAGCACCGGTGTGCTCGGGGGACCCTTTAGTTTTCTTCGCGGCTTTTTACGCGGCTTTTGTTTTTCACTGCCTTTTCCGGTTTCTCGCGGTTTTCTCGAGCCCCTAGCCTTAGTAATTTCTGTTTGATTGTGACGTAATTCATAGGATCCAAACACCCTAATACACTCGCATGTTCCTATAGTTCGGTAATTGGACCTATAATAAAAGATTAATAAAATAGCTGACTTGCTTCCTTCAAGCCTACGTGCCGCAGCCTGCCCTGCCAAGGGCTGCTCCTGAACCCGTTTTGTTAGGAGGAGGAGGGGTGGACTGAGACCGGACCCTTTAGATCGGAGGCTGGTGATCAACTAGTTGTTCTTTCGAGTAGAAGTTGCTATTTAGGGACTCGATTTTCCTCCTGCACCATTTAGGTAGTTTATTTTCTGTCTTTTAATTCTACGCGGATCATCTTGCATGTAGACTGCTGGAGTCCGGTACGCATTTCTTACTCTACATGCATCATTGATTTCATCGCGCATCGTCTTTTTCGTCTTCTCCCCCTGTTTTGGACTTAATAATCAGGAGAACCGAAAAATTCGTTAGGCATTTTTGCTTTTATTGAAAAATACATAAAAAGAAAAACAATAAAATTTGGGACTACTAACACTATCGAGCCTAAAAAACATTTCACCTAAAAATTTGTCTTGGGGAGAGCAACCCCCTCATTGTCTGGTTTGATTGTGCGAGAGAGTGACCCCGAACACTAGGCAGAGCCCTTCGATATTCTTCTTGACCGATTACCGACTATTTCTGTACGGGACAGTCGTTTGAGATAATATCGGGTAACCCAACAGGTCAAGTAATCGCTCTGATATCCTGATTAATCACCAAAATAAAATTGACAAGATAATTGACCGAGCCTTTACGGTCTTCAGCTCGCGTTGCGTTGGTGAATCGGGGGTTTGCTTGTGATCGTAGTTGTTACCAGATCGCATCCGCATTACTCGCCACATCAAGATGATGGGCAGATGATCTCTTAGGCAGCCTCTGGCTGCACCGCTTTCTGGCGCGTCTACCCTCTCATCTAGGTTGGTTCGCGAGAGCCGAGACCCGCTCTCTGAACCCGAGTATGATTCCACCCTGTTCCCCCACGACCCCCCTTCTTCTGATACCGAGATACCGGTACCATATGAGAGACAGACAGATTTATCGGCACCTGAGTTTGGATGTTTTGATTTTGCAGAAACTATGACCGGCAGTAGTGAGGAGCGCACCACCTGTCTCCAGGCTCGAGAGACATTCATTATGGACCAGGGTGCGATCAACTCCACCCTGATCGCCTCCCTCGAGACAGTGCAGCAGCAGTTGAGGGATCAGGGAGCATTCATGTTGTATATGAGGTGCGAGATGGAGCAGTTGAGAGCAGACCGAGAGCAGCGCAGAGACGGGCCGAGGGTCCCCGATGAGGCAGCAGCAGCCGCAGCAGCAGCAGCCGCGGACGCAGCCGCAGCCGCGGCATGAGCAGAGCCACCGAGACCGATGCGGGAGTTACACAACCCCGGATCGACACTGATGCATCACTGGGTTGTTCTACCAGCTATCGTGGGGGACTTCAAGTTCCCCCCGAACACTTTGCAGCTCCTCCCCCGTTTCCATGGGCTTGCCACAGAGGAGCCCCATCTCCACCTCCAGGAGTTTCTGATGATCTGCAGCACAGTCCACGACCGTCAGGTGGACCAGGACACCACACGGATGATCGCCTTCCCCTTCTCCTTAGCAGACAGAGCAGCCACCTGGCTGAAACATCTGGGGAAGTTTGTCTACACTTGGGAGCAGCTCCGCACCGAGTACTTGCACAAGTACTACCCACTCGGGCGGACGAATGGCGCTAGAGCCCTGATCAGCAACTTCTCCATGCTCCCCAACGAGCAATTTCACGAGGCATGGGAGAGGTTTCGAGAGCTGACCGACAGATGCCTGCACCACGACATTTCCAAGCTGAACCTTGTTCAGATCTTTTTCAGCGGGCTGACACCAGAGCTTCAGGGCTTGGTGAACGCTTCTTGTGGCGGGTCTTACTTCGCCAAGGATCAAGATAAGGTCTGGGCCATCTATGAGGAGATGGCTGAGAAGTATATGGTGATGTCCCAGACCCGATTGTACACTCAGGGCAGACCCCAGCAGCCACAGACCGTGTAGTACCAGAGGATAGCACGGGTCAACACTGGTCCTTCCAGTTCGTCTGCGGCAGCAGCACAGGCAGAGAGTACATCCGCAGACATGGGTATCATCAGTGAGAAGCTAGACCGGATGGAGCTCATAGAGAAGAAGCAGTGCCAGGGCATCACGCAGATGGAGCAGATGGCACAGACTCTGAGTGACATGAAGACACAGCTCATGTGTCTCCAGGAGGCATAGACGGCTCCCCAACCCCGTCTTCAGTCACGAGGCGATCTCAGCAGCAGCAGCTCGTCCCAGCGCTCCAGCTCCCACCAGCAGCCTAAACAGGTCCATCTTGTACAGGCGGAGCAGTACCAGCAGTCGTAGCTTATCTACCAGGCACCACCATCCACTGACACACAGATGGTGGTATACCAGCCGGATCAGCCTCTGGCAGTGCTCCTGCCACCCCAGTACGATTCAGAGCCGTTGATGGATGTCAACGGGATTTGGTATGACCGCCCCCAGCCCGGTATCTGACGAGACCATCCCGGATTCCGTTGGGGGACCGGAGGTGCCCAGCCCCAGCAGCAGTCGTCAGGACAGGGTGGCCAGTACAACCATCAGAGGGATCACCAGCAGCAGCTGCCCCCAGTGTACCCACAGCCACAGCAGCAGCAGTCTTCGCAGTATGGTCCTCGTCCCTATCAGCAGGGACAGTCTTGGAGGCGCGATCAGCCTCACCAGCCGCAGCATAAGCCACATTCTTACCCCTCTCAGCCACAGCACCAGCTCTAGCAGTCTCACTACCAGAGAGACTACCCGTCGGGCTCTCATGGGTCACCCTACGAGAGCCCCGCCTTGGATGATATAGCCCGCCTTCTCACAGATCAGCAGGCTACCTTTCGACGGGAGATGGATGAGTTTCGCCAGGAGATGCGGGACATCGTGAGAGGGAAGGCCGCCATCCATGCCCAGATTGAGTCGAACCCTAACAACCTGAAGAGGAAATCTGAGCAGGTAGTTTGTACTGAGTATGCCACTCCGAGTGATACTTTTGGTGATATGTCTGCATATTTTTTTGATACTGATTTTGTCACACTTAGGAGCGGTAGGATGCCAGCAGGCGACGCCTCATCTGAGCGACACCATGAGGATACACCCAGAGCACCCGACGAGAAGGAGGAGAGCGGTACTGAGGCCGCTAGAGATGATGACGGTGGCACTGATGCCACCATGGATGCTGATCCCACCAGCGGTACTGAGGCCGTCGTTTCACCAGTTGGAGGAGGTGGTACTGAGGCCACCCCTGTTGCTGAGCCAGAGCACGGTACTGAGGCCGCCCGTCTACCAGCCGAGGGTGGTGTTGATGCCACCAGTTCTTCTGAGATTCCTGTTGGTTTTCCTTTAGCTGATGTATCTCGGAACACTTCTGTGAATAAAGAAAAGGGTTTGTTTTCTTCCGGTCCCACTGTGGTGCATGATGTATGTGTGGATTCGGCCGTCGAGCCATCGAGACCCTTTCCTAGTCCTTCATCTGAGAAGGACCCTGTGATCCCCTTCCCTAGAGCCCTTCAGATGGGGAAGGGGAAGAAAAATGAAAATCCAAAAAAGAGAGAGCAAGAAGAGTTCAGCCAGCAGATGATAGATCGTTTCCACATTCAGCTGACTCTTCAGGAGGCTTTGCAGCACATTCCTCTACTCCAGCGTTCACTTAGAGACAGGACTACAGTCAGGAGGAAGAGGAGGAACCACCATTTAGAGATTCATGTGCTGATGAGAGCCATGTGTTTCGCGATCTAGAACCGTCTGCCGGCCAAGAGGCCAGATTCAGGAGCTCCTTATGTCTGATGCCACATCAGAGAGCAAAGGTTCGACCGTACTCTATTAGACAGCGGATCGTCGATCAACCTACTTCCAGCAGCCCTTCTCGATCGCTTCGAGTTGGGCACTCTTCGACAGAGTAGGACAGTCCTTCAGTTTGCTGATCGATCTGTCAAGAGGCCGAAGGGGTTGTTGTGAGACCTTGTCGTCACGATTCAGGGCCTGCAATTCCCTGTGGACTTCGTAGTGTTAGACATGGAGATCCCTGACTCAGTGACTGATACCCCCATCATTCTCGGTCGCCCGTTCTTGGGCAAAGCCAAGGCAGTGACTGACCATGATAGCGGGAAGGTATACTTTCGCGTCGAGGGCGAAAGTGTACAAATAGAGACGGTCGAGGACAGCAGAGCCAGAGACTGAGCATGCCCAGAGACTACTTCAGACACAGAGCAACTGACAGATGTCGGGCCAGACATCCACCATGACTGCGACTTTGTGATCACAAACGATGAGGCAGTTTGGGCAGACCCAGCAGCACAAGCCATCCTCTCACTTTCAGAGTCCGCTGATGCAGAGATGACAGCAGAGGAGAGCTTGGAGAGTGCATTCTTGGTCCAGGATACTTTAGAGGCAGCAGGGCCGGTTCTCAATCGTGAGACAGATCTTTGTGATGATGGTGGTACTGATGCCGCCTTGGAGGATACATATCCCTCGAAGTCACATTCTGACTGGGCAAATTGTGATGATTACATGCCAGACCTGACTTACACTGAGCCTACAGCTAGGGAGAAGGTAGATGCCGCGCATAGCAGAGACAGTCCATCAGGGCAGCCTTCTCCAGATTTTGAGAGTGACAGCGAGTTTCAGTTCTCCCATGCAGATTTGCCAGCATTCACGCAGACTTTTCAGAGTCTAGATCCACCAGCACCCAGTTGTCCAGAGCTGAAGCCACTTCCTGCCTCGCTGAAGTATAGGTTCCTTACGGGTGAGCATGAGATGTACCCAGTCATTATCTCCGCCGATTTGACTGGAGAGTAAGAATCATGTCTGATGGGGGTTCTTGAAAAGAACCGCAAGGCGATAGGATGGAGCATAGCAGATCTCAAGGGGATAAGTCCGGCCCTGTGCTCCCACCATATCTATCTCGAAGATGAGGTGAAGCCGTCGCGTGAGTTCTAGCGGCGGCTGAACCCGAATCTGAGAGAGGTTGTCATGAAGGAGATTTCGAAATGGTGGAGCGCCGATTTTATCTACCCCATCTCCGACTCCAAGTGGGTCAGCCCTTTGCATGTGGTGCCCAAGAAGACGAGCATCACCACAGTAGTCAGCAAGTCTGGAGAGGAGATTGCTACACGGGTACCCACTTCCTGGCGGGTCTGCGTTGATTACAGGAGACTCAACCAGGCCACCAAGAAGGATCATTTCCCCCTGCCCTTTATAGATCAGATCATTGAGAGATTGGTAGGGAAGAGCCACTATTGTTTTCTGGATGGGTACTCGGGCTACAACCAGGTGGCCATCGCTCCCGAGGACCAGGACAAGACCACCTTTACTTGTCCCTTCGGCACATACGCCTTCCGACGCATGCCATTTGGGCTATGCAATGCCCCTGCGATTTTTCAGAGATGCATGATGTCGATCTTTCTGGACATGGTAGGGGAGTGCTTGGAGGTCTTCATGGATGATTTCTCGGTTTACGGCGACGGATTTGACTCCTCTCTTGACTGCCTAGACCGAGTCCTTCAGCGATGTATAGAGGTCCACCTTGTGCTATCTTGGGAGAATACTCACTTCATGGTGACTCAAGGGACGGTGCTTGGCCATATCATCTCCAACAGGGGCATGGAGGTTGATCCGGCCAAGGTAGATGTCATTAGAAAACTCACACCGCCGTCCAATTTGCGGCAGTTACGGTCTTTCCTGGGGCACGTCGGTTTCTACCGACGATTCATTCATGATTTTAGTAGGATTGCCCGACCGTTGACTGACCTGCTGATGAAAGACACAGAGTTCCTTGTCGATGACAACTGTCTTTCGTCATTCGAGACTCTCAAGCATTGTGTTGTTGAGGCTCCTGTTCTCCAGCCGCCTGATTGGTCTCTCCCATTCAAGATCATGACGGATGCCTCCGATTTTGCCGTGGGGGCCGTGCTGGGACAGAGGAGGGATGGAGTTCCATTTGCTATCCACTACGCTAGCCGTACATTGGATTCCGTGCAGCGGAACTACACAGTCACAGAGAAGGAGATGCTAGCCGTAGTCTTCGCCCTAGATAAGTTCAGATCATACATTATTGGATCTAGAGTGACCCTGTTTACTGATTATACCGCCATCAGGTACCTCATGGCAAAGAAGGATGCCAAGGCCAGACTGACTAGATGGATCCTTCTACTCCAGGAGTTCGACATTGAGATTAAGGATAAGCCTGGAGTCAAGAATGTGGTGGCGGATCATCTCTCCCGATTAGAGCATCTTGAGGATTCTAAGCAGATTGACCCCATATGTGAGACCTTCCCGGATGAGGCGATCCTTGCTATCGCCTCTCTCTCGTGGTATGCCGATATTGTGAACTTTCTTGTTGCTAAGAAAGTTCCACAAGATTGGCCTAGGCAGAGGCTTGAGACCTTCCTTGCAAAGGCCAAGTCCTACCACTGGGAGGATCCCATCCTTTACCATGAAGAAGGGGATAGCGTCTGGCGTAGGTGCATTCCTCAGGAGGAGCACCATAGCGTCCTCATTTACTGCCATAAGCTTGAGGCAGGAGGACATCACTCTGGGAGGAGAACGGCACAGAAAGTGCTCCAATCCGGCTTGTGGTGGCCTACCCTCTTCAAGGACTCTGATGAGTTCATGAAGTGGTGTACTGACTGTCAGAGGATGGGCACTTGTGGACAACGTGATATGATGCCGATGCATCCCATTCACTTCTGTGAGGTTTTTGACGCATGGGGCATCGATTTCATGGGTCCATTCCCTAAGAGTCAGAGATTTGAGTACATTCTGTTGGCCGTTGATTATGTGAGTCGTTGGGTTGAGGCTATCCCCGCCCAAACCGCTGATGACAGGACAGTTTGTAGATTTTTGAGGAAGCACATCATTACACGGTTTGGGGTACCTTGAGTGTTAATTTCTGATGGGGGGTCTCATTTCATCAATGACCAGGAGAAGGCCCTTGCTAGCGAGTTAGGCATAGACCATCGAGTTGCCACTCCATACCATCCACAGACGAATGGTCTAGCCGAGGTGTCGAACAGGGAGATCAAGACTATTTTGCATAAAGTCGTCCGCCCTGACCGAAAGGATTGGTCACAGCTTTTGGACTCAGTCTTGTGGGCATATAGGACGTCTTTAAAGACACCTTTGGGCACATCTCCCTTTCGCCTCGTATATGGCAAGCCGTGCCATTTACCTGTTGAACTGAGACACAAGTCACTTTGGGCAGTCACGAATATTCTTATGGATCCAGATAGTGTAGGAGACCAGAGGAGGGCAGAGTTAGCAGCCTTGGAGGAGCTTCGAGATACTTCCTTCTCAAACAGCCTACATTACAAGGAGAGAGTGAAGGAGTGGCATGATTCTCACATCAGCCACAAGCATTTTGAGCCTGGACAGAGAGTATGGCTGTTTGATGCTAGGCTTCGTCTATTTCCAGGGAAGCTACAGAGCAAATGGAAGGGACCTTATCTGGTGAGAAAGGTACACGACAATGGGAGTATCGATATATCTGAGTTGTCTTCTGAGAGTACCTTTCGAGTGAACGGCCAGCGGCTCAAGCCATTTCTAGATCTTGAGCCGCGGGTCGTTGATGTTGCCCCTATTCATTTTGCGTGAGATGTGGTCTTTTGACTCACATTTATTGCATCTCACGCCTGATTATCACTGTTCTTCCGACCTGTATAGATCCAGATGTCCATATCATTACATTCTTTAGTCCCACATCCCTTTCATCATCTTTTGATTATGCTATACTTAGGGTGTACTTTACCCTAAGTATAGGGGGGATGTAGGACCTTTGGGTATTTCTCTTGATTCTATCCCTGTTTTGCTGCCTGTACTTAGGGATATTTTACCCTAAGTATATGGGGGTAGACCCTGTACATTCTCCACTCGGTTTTCCCTTTGTGTACAACCTACTATACTTAGGATTAGTTGATCCTAAGTATAGGGGGGAAAGCTGAGATCCTCTTGATTTTCTATTCATTCATTCGTCTTTATATATAGCCTTCCTTTTCACTTCCCTATACATAGCACGAGTTATGTCTTCTTCATCGCTCTTGACTCTGAGGACATTGTTTGAGCTAAGTATAGGGGGTGTGTATATATTCCATATATACTTTAGTCATAACTCGTACTTTGTGTGAGTGTGTTAATAAATAAAAATGGCTAAAAATCTAAAAACACAAAAATCCATAAAAATTAAAAATTTTTCCTGTAAATAAATATTCTTTTATTTGCACATACATAGCTATTGTACAAATTATTTTTGTAAAAATGTTTTCAAATACTTTTTGTGTAAAGTTTGTGTAAATATTTTAATATCAAAATTATGTATATAGTACAAAATGTTTCCAAAATGTTTTGAAAATCAAAAAGTTTGCAAAAATCTTGTGTAAATATGTGTAAATATTTTGCAAAGCTTGCATTCATGCATACATCCATGATTTCAAAACATTTTTCAAAATTTTTGCATGTTTGTAAAAATTGTGTAAATAGCATCTTTGTATATATGTATATAGTTTTTCCTGGATTATAGTTGATAGTTAAACTAGCCTAGAATTAAATTGGGAAATGGAGCTTGATTAAGATCTTAATCCACCTAATTCTAAGAGGAACCTTATAGGGCTTAGGGTTAAGGCTTTTCAGGTCTATAGTGACTTAATTCTTTGAGTCCACTAGGCTATGATCACATGTCATCTCAATGAGCCTAAGTAGAGCACTTAACAACACACACATGACTCATATGGACAATGGTTTTACTTGGACCAACACTTTGCTCCGAGCTCTCTACGGATGAGGTGGTGAGGAGGCAGTCTTCCTTGACTTGGGGTAGCATATGAGGGTAGTACTTGTAGGCAAAACCTCTCTTCTTCTTTTAGTGAAGCAAGTGTGTCTCAACTTGGTATGGTTGCCATGAGGTCTAACGACAGGAGTTGTGGGTTGCAATAATGCTTCAAAAGAGGGATAGTCTACTGGCTCAAGAGGAAAAACTCCTTGTATATATGTTGCACATGTATATGTTGTATAGATGCACTTGAAAAAAAATGCAAAAAGAAAATAACTCCAAAAAAGTGGTGGGTCTGATAGAAAATGATAATCCCACCGAAGTATGTATATAGTGCAAATAAGAAAAGCTTGAGGTTCATGTCCCACCTTATGTAGCTTGCAGCAGGGAGACTTAGCTACACTGGTTGAGCTCCCAAGGATACATGGCTACACTGGCCATGGTCCATTCTCTTCTTCCCCCTCTTCTTGAGCCGGTTGAACTTGAACGTAGAAGGGAATATCCCGCTCCTCGAGGAAAGAGTGGCCAGATTGAGGTCATAGAGTTACCTTGTTGGGGAGGGTTGTCAAGTTGTCACTTCTGAGGTGGAGAGCTTATATACCACATTCACAGTACAAGGAAAGATTCATGGTCTTCAGGGTTTGTGTATGGTGACTTGTTCTGATCAGGATTATTGAGGAGACCTGATTATAGGATAGTGGAACTTAGAGGCTGTTGAGTTTTAAACTTAAGTCCAAATAAGGTTCCGACACATTAATAATCCAAAGATCTGATCAAGCTCCATATTTCAATTTAATGAAGGCAAGTTTAATAATCAACCTTGATCCATGTACATTCTCCTCTTTTTCTTTTTCTTTCTCTTTTTCAAATAAGTGTTTGCTAAGGGAATAGCAAAGGGAAGTATAGGGGGGTGATGAATACCCATTCATCACTCTTTATTCTTATATTTTAGCTACAAAAACCTTTGCAAATACATGTAGATATCTGTAAATACAAATACCTAACAAAAGACATGCACTGTGTAAAAATCAATAATTAGCCTGATTTTGTGCAAAAATAAAAGAATAAAGAAAGAAAAGAAAACGAGGGAAATATTTAGAATAAATATTGAGCAACCTAATCCCAAGGGAGGGCTCAGCATGGGCCTGACCGCATAAAAACCCAAGTAGAGAGAGATAAGGGAGCTCATGTATACATATACCTGTAAATAGAATAAAAATATTTTCCTCTAAAAATAAAATAAAAATGGGTTTGTATATATTTGTATATATTTGTAAATACAAAATCAAAATAAAAATTAGAAAATTAAAAAGAAATAAAAATATCTTCTTCACTTGTATATTCATCATGTACATAGACACCCTTTATCTATTTATTTCACCTTGTAAATAAATAAATTAAATTCCATAAAAATTTGTATATATTCCATACCCTATTATGTAAATAAATAAAATAATAACCATAAAAGCAAAGATTAAATAAAAAGAACAAAAATAAAAACCAAAAGAAACATTGTATATATACCATGTATATAAATGTATATATCTATTCATTTAACCCTTGTACATAAATAATAAAAATAAAATAAAAATATCAAAATATTCCAAATTTTATCTTATAAATAAATAAAATATAAAATTGGAATAAAAATGCACAAAAATAATTAATTAAAAATCAAAAATTAAAAATCAATATTGTATATATACCTATACATATATATTGTATATACTTTATTTTTAATTCAAAAAATTAATTAAAATCACAAAAAAATATTTTAAAATAAAAGAAACAATTTTCATGTTTTAAGTTTTTCCTAATTCGGCCATTTATTATTTTATTTTTAATTTCTAAATATTTATGACATGGCCTCTTCTAATTGGTCCACGAGGAATGTTGACCCCCCGGTCAACTCCCCCCCTGGACCACTGAGCCCCTGATCCGAGTTTTTGACCCGATATCTCGACATTTTCCACACTCGATCCGATCACTAAAACCACTAACTCCGGGTCCTAATCACTCCTTGATCCACCTAGATCCACGCCCGGCCGTTAGCCTTGGGATCTTCGCTCCGAGCTTCACGCCCGACTCCCATCTAGCTGGACCCCTAGTCGTATATAGTCTGAGCTCCACCCCCATTTTCACGCATCTTTGGCTCGTGCATTCTCCACCCCAGGACCTCCACTATCTCCGCCTGAGTGACAGCAATCGGCCGATGGTGTTGCAGCGAGGAGAGGGTGAGGCCGGTGGTGTTGCAGCGAGGAGAGGGTGACCGGACCATCGATCCGACGACGTAGCGTCGCCGTGCGCCGCCTAGATGTGGTGCTCGAGCCTTGAGCATCGATGGCCCTCGAGGCTAGGACCAAGAGCTTCATCGGCTCATTCCCAGTTTACCTCGTCCATCAGGTATCCCTAGTTCTTTCCCCCCTTTCGTTGATTTTCATTTATGCCCAAATCGACCCATCGCCGACGACCCTCGATTCCGACCACCCTCATCCACGTCTCGATCATTGGATTCGACCAACACCTTCGCACTCTCCTCACGCACCATCTCCGCCCAGCCATCCAACCCAGTTCGCAAAGGAACTGGGATTGGAGCTCCACCGCCGTCGCTTCGCCGGAGCTCCCTCATCTCGACGCATCGTTCATCCCCACCACCGCTAACCGGGTCGAGGCACTTTGCCCTCGACCCATGAGTCTGTTGCGTTGCCTTGTAGGTCAAGACGATCCCATCTGAGGGCTTGACATTCAGGAGCAGCAGCTCCAGCTCCGCCGGTGTCGCCTGAGCTCTCCGGAGCTCTGTTGCACCATCGGAGGGGCTCTTCAGACGCGGGAGGCCCAGGCGCATCTTCTCCGATCAACAGTAGCCTCAGAGCAGGACCACCGTGCGCGCACTGGGCCGGCGAAGTTCGCCGCCCACCCGTTCTTCGTGGATCCTCCCCGACCATCCATCCAGTCCTCCAGCTCCAGATTCACATCAAGCCGACCATTTGAGGAGCACCACCAGCCGTCCGATCATCAGAGGGTGGACCTGGACCGTCAGATCACTGAGGTTTAGCTACAGTGCACCAGAGACGTCAAATCATCCACGTGGTTGAGCCTCGTCCGTCAGATCAGAGTAGGGGACCCTTCGTTCACCCACTGCGATTCACAGCCGTCAGATCCTCCACGTGGGAGGTCCTCAGTCGTCTGATCCAAGCGGGGTTCCTTTGTTGTGCGTCGCGCAACCTCCACCGTCCGATTCGCTACGTGGCGTGCATCCAGCCCCCCGCTTAATAAAAGGGTAAATATCCCTTAGGCCCTTAGCCTTTTAGTTGTTAATATTTTGCCTTGTAAATATTTTAGAACTTTTATTTTAGTTTGGTAAATTGCGTAGAGGACCTCGTCATTTATTTCATTTGCACTTATACCCCTGTACGTTGTGGGACACGTGCTTCGACACATGATTTCTTGGGACTATTGCATGTATGGGCCTGATGTTTTAAGGTGTTCATGAATGAAAATATATTTTTAGTATTTGTAGATATGCCCCTGTGAGTGTTTTAATTGTGCATGTGCCAAATTTCTTGGGCTTTTTATACTTTTTCCCCTGGACTTTTAGTACGGGTTACTATTTAGTCCAGGGACGTAAGTTTTATTGCAAAACGGTCCCTGAGTGCCCAGGTCACGCGCTTGGCGCGTGAGTTCTTGGAGATTTTGCACCGGACCCCCCTGGATTCCTGTGCTTATTATTTTTAGGCCCCCAGAGTATACTTTTATGATAAATAGGTCCATGTGACTGTGGGCTTGTATTTATTGTAAATAAAATACCAAATATCATCCAAATTGCGTGAAAATTTGACACGTGGCTCCTGCCACTGTGTAGAATTTTCACTAAAATTTGGGAAATTTTTGGAGCCCATTTATTGTTTTTAAAAATTTAAAAACATCTATTTTTCTTACTGTCTAGTTCTAAAAATCGCAAAAAAATTAAAACAACTTTTTCTAAAAAAATTAGATATTGTTTGTTTTGTTGTGCTTGATTTTCTGACAAAGTTTGATCATTTTTGGATTTATAAAATTCATAAAAATTAAAAAACCCCTAAAACCCATAAAAATTCTAGTAATTAAAAGAAAAATCAAAAATTAATAAACTCAGCTGCTGAATTTTCATTTTTGTTTATATTTTATAGGAAAAATACCTCGAGGCTATTTATAGGCCATTATCTATTTTTTTTGGCCTTAGAAGCCCGGTTGGACAGCAGCACTGTTTTCTTATCTTGTTTCATTTTTAGAAAAATATATAAAATCAGAAAATTGCCAAAAATTAACCAAAAAAGTAAAAAATATAAAGAACATAAAAATATTTTTGCTTGAATTTTTGGATTTATTTTGAGTGATTAAATAATTGAGTGAAGTTGCTTGTTTTCCTTGTTTTCTTATTTTCTTTATTATTTAAAAATCCAAAAAATATAAAAATATTATAAAAACCACCAAAAATAATTTTCTTCTATTTGTTATTATTCTAGACTACTTTGTAGGCCGCGAGGCCATCACGTGCTCCTTGAGTTCGACCCTGGTCGCTATACCTGGTTAATCTAATAGCGAGACCGCTACCTTGAGTTTTATCGTGTTTTGATTTGTATTTGGTGGTCTGATATTTTTCTCGTTGAGCCACCCGAGTGACTGAGGTCGCAACGACCGCTTCTGATTTATCTACCTCAGCTGCTCGGTCTGCACGCTTATCATTGCTCCGCTTCGACATGGTTCAACAACTCTTCCCTGTCGTTGGCCGGCTTCCTTTCGCGCTTTCTCAGTTGCCTCTCGTCGACATCCATGCCCATGCTCTCTCCCTCTCGGTTCACCGACGCCTCCACGTTAGATTGTTCAGAGTCACCGCAGAGCCTGATGGGGTCCATGGTGGAGGACGACCGGTGAACAATGCCAGAACCGAAAGATAATAGAGGCTTCTTCTTGATGTCCTCAACGTGGGAGCATCTCCCACCGATGAAGTCGCGAATCTCGTCGGACTCCGGCTTGCATCTCTGAGATTGGTTGAGACCGAAATCAGAGAAATTTAGCTCTTTGGCAAAGTGGGTCGTCGCCGGCGGCTTTACGATAATCAGCTTCTCAATTGGCGGAGCAGCGACGACTTCTTTGAGCTCCACCACCGCAGATGGTGGATCTGAGAGCCAGAGGTTCGACGGGTCCTTCTCTTTGAACAAGGCCTTCACCTGCCAATGATCTTTGTGTTCTGATAGATCACCTCCGTGGATCCTAGTTCAACCACGTCGGAGCTAGCGGGGATGCAGGCCAATGTCTGAAGGCCGAAGAGCTACGCTTGCACGGCGCGACTGCGAGCAAGCCGGTGCCGGAGACCCACCTGGGGTTTGCAGAGGGCCACCGTGGGTCCGTGACGACGAGCTCCCCTGCCTGGTCTCCACCCAACATCACGAGCTCGGCATCGCCTCCACCGTTGAGTCTGACCTCGACGTCTCGTTCGGCCTCCAACTTTAGGAGGCCATCACCGCCTCCATCTCCTCCTCTCCCACCCCCTCCGCCGCCCCAAACCCCTACCCCTCAGCTCCAATATCAACTCCGAGCCCCCTACCAAACCCACCATTGTCCACCCCCAAACCTACCCCTGTCCACCTCAATATTCGCATGCATGACGACCAATTTTGCTTTGGGAGGAGGCCAACCGTCTCCTAAGTTGTAGCAGGAGGGAAGGTGGGGCGCAACCTTCTAGCGGTGGAAGAAAGTGAAGGGGGGTGTCCTCTTCATTTGCATGAGGAAGGGGGTTAAGGAAGGGGAGGGATGACATTAACATTGTTGGTTGCTGGTGCCAGCATCTTAGTGCCATTTTTGGTAAATTTCTTAAGCAAAGCTGGTTATATGGACCATATTTTAACAGAATACGATTAAGTTTAATGGGTAAATGGATGGGATACGAAGTCGAGAGAGGAATATCATTGTTTCAAATGTCATAGAGGTAATTTAAAAAGATTATAGGGTCTTTCAAGTAAAAATCCCAAAAATGTAATTATGTTATCATATATTCCATCAAAAAAATTATGTTATCATATATCTTTATCTAGTTTAGAATATGAATATGGATATAGCTACACGTATTTGTGGATGCGAAAAAGGTAATATCATATTTTTAAAAATCACTGCAGATGTAAAATGATTAGGATTTGATAAGATTAACGGAAAAAAATTTATTGGTTAGATTTTTTATATACATGTACTAGAGGTCATAAAATAAATATTTTCAACTATTAGTTTTTACAATTATATTGAATATGGTGATGCATGTATAATTTTTTGTTATATATAACAACAAAAAAATCCACACCAATATTTGAATTTTGCTTTATTACTCCAACCGACAATGTTCCCTCCCTCCTATTTTAAGCACTCTTGAGACCAATGTAAATATGATTAAGTTCATGGTCAAACTAAGGGTGACAATTACAAAATTAGGAAAATTGTATGGGCAACTCAATGTATCAATGTTCCTTTTGTGCTTTTGTTTTATATCTTCAAGTTAAATTTTTTATTTTCTATTTATTATTATTTAATTATTTTAGAAATCACTTTTATTTAGAATCAATTCTAGATAACTAAATAAAAAATCTAAGCATTTTTATTACAATAAATATAAAATCATCGAAGATTAAAGTTGAAAACATTTTTCTATTTCTGATATTTAAAAGTGTTGATGAATTTTTTGAGATTCTGTATGTTATTATGATATTTTTAGTGAATGTTTATTTAAAAAAAATTTCAAAAATCATAAAGTAAAGGTTTTAATAACCATTAAAATACCAAATAGTAATATTTTTAGTATATGCATTTATAGAGTAGCATATCTAATTATCTATAAAAGTATATATTTTCTATATCTTTCTGATTCTAATGATTTTTTAGGATCTTTTAGGATTTTTAATATTTTTTTAATATATATAATAGTTTTTCAAGTCTTTTATATACGTGATATAACAAAATAAAAAAACAGATAATTTAAATTTTTTGTGAATTTTTCTTGCATTTTTTATTTTTTAAACATTTTAGGGTTTTGAATTTATTTTTAAAGTAGCAAAGGTAATAATTTCGAAAACTAAAATTAATTATTGAGGATTTATGGTAGATATGTAAATGTTAGTTAATTATTTGATGGCAAAATATGAAAACAATGTACCTATTATAAATAAACTAATGAATTTGACGAGACACTGATTTCAATCCTAAGATCCAATATAAGTGTGAAATTTCCATGGCATGTGTGTACATTAACTATATAGAAATTCAAGTCTAGATCCACTAAGCTTAGTAGTACCCTACTAACCAAATAAGCACTTACTGAAAATTATTAAACATAAATTCAAGGGCTAGAAATACAAAAAAATAATACAACTGGGTTATTTTTGTTTAATCCTTAAAATATGCTAATGAAATAAATGAAGTTTTGTCCAAAGTAGAAATTTCAAAAGGCAAACACTAAACTAATAGAACAAAGATCTATACATTATACTAAGGCTGGGTCCTCCCATCTTTAGCCCTCCTTCAAACACGTGGTGTAGCCTCCTGTCATCCTTTCCATCTTTCCATATGAGAGAACCCCTCTTTCATTAATTGTTCTCTTCTTACACGTGCCTTTTCTAGAGACCTCCCATTCCCCAATAGTTCTTTCCATTCAAGAGCACCCATCTCCCCTTTCCTTAATTGTTTCTCATTCTTCATACGCGTGTCTATGCCGTCATCTTTCTTTCCTTCCAATTACATGGATCATATATTGTTATCCTTCTTTCCATAAATAAATAAGATATATACGATTTTTTCATCAAATTATACAAGAGCTTATCATGCATTTCTCTTTTTCCTTTCATCCCATATGGCATTTGCTGTTTACAACACTTGACATTATGAGTAAAATTCCCTTTTCATGTAACTATTCATGTTAAAAGATTAATCTACCTACTCTCCATTGTCATGCTTAATAATATAACAATTACTTGTGCAAATCCTATCACCTTTACCTATGATCATAATGTAAATGTACAATGACCATAAATAGTATATGGTTTTGTGTGGTGTATAAATGCAACATGGTATCTTTTAGCTATGGTAACGATAGGTTTTAGCATAATTATAGTTTTAAGAGTATTTGTCTTTAAGGATAGTTTGTGTCATATTAACAAGTTTTCTTTATATTAATAGTAGTTTGAATTACTGACACATTTTAGGTCCGATATGATAAGGTTCAAGAAACCATTAATAGTACGAATCACCCGATAAACTTTATCATTATATTCCTGGCAATTGTGGCTTATATTGATGTATGAATGTATACTTTCCAAAAAATGGAGTGATGACTTATCACATTCCTTTTTTAAATGTTTATTAAATAATTATATGAATTGATTGCTAACATGAATCAGTAATAAAAATATCATAAACTTTAATTTATTAGGAAAAATTTATCTCTATGCAGAAAAGGCAAGTCAAGTTTGTATTTCTATGTCTGAAATTGTATATATCATACCACTGAAAACTATGTCGATAAAATAAATAGATTAAAATGGATTAAAAGATAACAATAGAAAAACAATTATATCTAATATAAAATATCGTACAACAATGTACTTATAGAGATGGAAATATATTTCTAGGATATAATTGTAGTAATATATATATATATGATCTTTGTATTTTTACATATTAAAAATAATTATTGAACTAAATATTAAATGAACTAATAAAAGTTAGAAAATCTTATCCAATATTTTCTATTTCTTCTTTGTAATGTTTATTAATAATAAATATAATTAGTTTGTGACACGCTTATTATTAATATCGAGTAAAATTTTGCACAATCAAATTTTTAAATTTGTATTGTAATATTTGCAACTTTGTTACATTTTTGTAACATTTATAACAATTGCAAGTCTACATATAGACCAAAATAAACACTTCTTCTTTTTTTAGTTGTTTAAGTATGATGATTACACCAAACTTTATAGAATTAACACCATGTGCATTAAGAAAAAAATAATGTTTATGAGTCTCCTTATTTTATACTACACATATGGCACTTTAGTTCCGTTTCAGTATTTTATCTTTGTAATCATCATAAACACTTTTTGACCCTTTCTCAAAGATTTTATTAACATATTTCCCTTCCCATTTTTTCTCTTATAAATTTCTTACTCTTTTATAATAATGTCTGATGAATCTGTTATTCTCATTCTTTATTCTTTTATTTTAGCCATATTTTTTAGCAAAAAGCATCTATAAATATGTGTAAAGCAAAAAAATTACCATTGTATATACTTTGGTTAATATTGAATAATTAACACATATTTTCCAAAAATAAAAGAATAAAGAGAAAAGAAAAAAGATAAGATGGATGTAATTATGTAATAAGTACAGATTGACCCAATACCCTGAGAGAAGGTCAATTATTGACCTGATCGACAAGGAATAAAGTAGGGGGAGATAGGGTCCTTGTATATTCATCACTATGCATTCTATGTACATATCATTCATGTATTTCATTCCATAATAAAAAGACCTCAAAGCAAATTATTTTCCTTAATAAAACTTGTTCATGGAATTTTTTTCTTAATAATAAAAATATTTGCAAAACAAATTATTGTATATAGTGCACATAGTACCAATCATAAAAAGCCACAAAACAAGAGCTTAAAAGATCAACTATGGTTCCATATGAACTCAAATTCTCCCAAAATCACCTTTATTGAACTCTAAATTAAATTATCTTTCTAATGAAGGTTGTTTCATAAAATTTAGAGTTGTGCTATAAAAGTTGGTTTTTTGGGTGCATTGTATAACCACATAGTACCTAGACTTGTAAATATCTATATTTAAATATTTTAATAAAAAAATTATGCATATTGTATTTTAAATACTTATGTATAATCCTAATAATATCACAAAAATAAAATAAAATCATAAAATACAAAATATATTAGAAATAAACTAAAAATTTCATTGTATGCCCGGCACACTTGTATATATTGTATAAAATGATAATTTAAGTAACACCTTTATTTAAATTGTAAAAATCAAATAAAAATTCTTTTATACTCTTTAAATTATGTTGTAAATATATAAAATATAAAATAAAGGATATATATGTAAAAATAATAAAATAAAAATAAAAATAAAAGAATAAAATATATAGGTATACTATATCTATATATAATACCCCATACTGTATATATGATTTTATAAAAATAATAAAAAATAACATAAAAAAAGTATGAAAAATAACAAAAATTACTTTATTTTCTTCATTTTTTATTTTAAAATAATTTATTTTGTATTAATTTTGTAAATCCTTAAAAGTTGAATGGTCAACTCGAGTCCGTTGACCCGAGTCAACCTCCCCTCCTCCAGACCCGACCCGAGTATCTCGACATCGAACTTGATTTCTCCCCATTCTCCAGCTCAGGTCTGACCATCTTTTCCCTCGATTTTTGCGCATGATTCTTCTCCTAGGATCCGTGATCCTCACGGATTCCTAGGATGAGTCGGATCCTCCTAGGGTTTCGCACTTTCCCTCGATACTTCTAGGCCCTGTAAACGCCCTATAAATATGCTCTTCCACCTCCCTTGCTCTTTCGCTCATCCCTCACGCCTCCTCTCCTCCTCTTGCATCTTTAGGATCGTGACGGGGTTCTAAAGGATCTCTTGGAAGCTTGATTTTGTGCCAGATTGGACGTTGCTTATCTCATGGCCGGAGCTCCATCACGACAATCCTACAAGGTCTTTCGCCACCTAGTTGAGTCTATAACCCCACTTCTGCCTTCACATGATGTTACTGAGCACATTAGGAGCCTCAAGTACTCACTATTTTGCCCACATTTCACATTTCATTTAGAGTTAGCCATTTCCTCCACCGTCCATCACTTAGCTCCGGTAGTCATCATCGTAGCTCCATCCTCTGTTTCATCCACACAGATCAATCCCTCGTTTCACCATTACCCCCTCTCGCATACCCTGATCCCCCTGCATCCTGCTCATCAGAGCAGAATTAGGATAGATCTCCTTTCCCATTTCTGCCAGAGATCACCAGAGTGCCCCACCGATGTTTCTCTCATTTTCAACTACTAATAACCACGGTTGAGGGTATGTCTTCAAGCTGAGATCCCCTTTGCAGGTGCAGGCATGTGTGAGAGGCCAAATATGAGCTTCATTTGAGGTGATGGAGCACTCCTAGGTGGGTGAACGTCGCCACAACTATCCGACCGTCCACCATCTCATCTGAGCCACCCATTCAACGTAGAGCACCATCATGAAGGTGTTGGACTTTGTCGCGAGCTGATCAGCCCATGGATCTCCAAACCTTCTCGATCGAAGCTCGCCAAACTTCAATTCTTCCAGCACCCTCCATCATCATTCGATCAGTCACCCCCGTCCAATTTAGATCTGATCCATCCTGACATGTTTTTTTACAGCGTCAAATCAGATCCTTTGCAAATCTGAGCCACACGTCACCACGGTTTTCCAGGACAGTCAGATCCTTCTTGTTTTGGTCATCCTGACCGTATGCCTTTTCCATGCCTACCAGCCATTTTATTCTTTTGCAGAGCAGGATTAGAGCCATTGCCTCTGCCTCCACAAGCATCTGCCACGTGCCCCCTGTAGGGTACATTTCACTCCTGCCCTCACCTTTTATTGTATATTGATTTAGTCTATTAATTATTTTTTTATTTGCATCCAGGTCCCAATGTTTTCTTTATTTATACTTTCGTCCATCTGAGTCTCAGTCATGTGTAGCTTCACATGTTTTATTGGTATATTTGCATATTTTACCTTACCTTTTGAACTTGTTATTGAATAATTGCATATATGCCCCTGTGTATACCGAGTCATGTGTAGCGTGCGGTTTGCTTGGATATTTTATATTGCGGCCCTTGTACTTTCATTATTTGTTATCTAGTAGGCCCCAAAACTTTATACATATGCATATTGGTCCCTCATTCATCATTTTAAATTATGATCTTTTATTAACTGGAATAAATAGCTAATTAACTTCAAAAATTGCCTAAATATTACCTGTAGGCGTTGCTTACATGTTTTACTTATGGTAATTATTTCTTGTTAATTTTTTGCCTCTATTTTCTATTATCAAAAATTTAGAAATAGTAGAAAAAGTCCTTGTTTGTCATAGAATATTCATAAAATTTCTAAAATCTTTAAAAAATTCATAAAACTTCTGCAGTTGTCTTTTATCATATTTTAGCTCTATATCATTTTTGCTCAAATATACCTTATATAGACATAAAAAATTGCAAACTACTCAAAAACTTATAAAAATCCTATAAAATAAACAAAAATTGCATATTTAGTTCATGTTTGTAGATATTTCTTCATGTTTTTTTAATAAAAATCATTTCCAGGAGCTTAAGGCATTTTATCTATTTTTAAATTGAAGAACACTTCTGGTTGTGCACTGTTTCACTATTTTCTTCCTTTTTGATTTTTAGATTATCACAAAAGCCCTTGAAAAATCAACAAAAAATCTTTATAAATGGTATAAAATATATAAAACCCAAAATTATTTTTACTTTATTTTTTCAAGCATTTTTGACATATTTGAAAATCTAAAAAGTGTGTTTGTGCATATTTGTCACCGTTGTTCTTAATTTACCTTATTGGAAAAATTAAAAATTTACAAAAATTAAAAACCAATAAAAAGATAATAAAAATCCTTTGATTTTCATATCACCTACTTAGTTTTTAATAATGCTCATTGAGTTCGGCCCTAGTCATTGTACCAGGTTAATAAAAGTAGTAAAACCATTAATTTTCATTGCTTGATTTATTAGTGGTTTAAATAATTTTCTCGTTGATCGCGAATCTAGTTTGAGTCACAACGACACTTAATTAATCAACTTAACTTGTATCTAATTTTGTCGTCATCAGAATGACGTCATTACCGGGGAGCACAGCTAAGTAGTTAGGATTTTCATCTATCCATTTTCTATTTCATTTGTCTTCATCTTTTATAATTGTTTCTGACATCCTTCTATTTCGCTTTTTATGCGAGGGACTGTTGGAGCACGACTAGGTTAGCTTTGGAGGACTCGTACTTGAGGAGGAGCATGGAGCATGAGATCTAGGATAGATTTATTTTAGTAGAAACACTTGTAATAACTTAGACTCTTAGACTCTATTTGGGACACTTGGACATTTATTCGGGGTATGTTTCGTCTAGTGCCGGTGTACTCGGGGGACCTCACTTTTTTCTGTATTTTATTTTTATTTATTTTCTGAGGTTTTAGCCTTTAGATTTAGGATTTTTATTTGGTTGAGCTCAGTAGAGACTAAGGTCCAAACACCCTAATTAAGCATATTTGTTCCTATAGACCACGATTGGACTTAGTTAAAATAAAAGGCTAATTTATTTAAATTAGGGACCACGTGCTGTGAGAGATCGCATACAACACTAGCAGGACCTGTTGCG
This sequence comes from Ottelia alismoides, assembly GCA_037367405.1. Lineage (NCBI taxonomy): Eukaryota > Viridiplantae > Streptophyta > Magnoliopsida > Alismatales > Hydrocharitaceae > Ottelia > Ottelia alismoides. The sequence continues at coordinate 1,213,680 of JAZKJV010000620.1, forward strand.
GCGGGCACCGAGTGACCTCCAAGACCGGACTCAGGTCTCTCTTCTGAATATTTAGCACCAGTTCTTCCCGCTAATAGAAGCCATTGTCTTATGGTGATTTCCTTATGCATCATTTAGATTAGTTTAAATTCTTTCTTTCAATTACGCGCGAATCACTATGCATGTAGACTGCTAGAGTAAGGTGTGCATTTCTAGCTCTTGCATGCATCATTGAGTTTTATTCGTGCATCGACTTTTCCGTCTTCCTTCCCCTATTTTATTGGACTTAGAATTAAAAGGAAATCAGAAAATTCATTAGATGTTTTTTATTCAGAAAAATACATGAAAAGTGATAACCAATAAAATCAGGACTGCTAAAGTAAACTTGACCTAAAACCTGAATTAACGAAAAAATCTTGTTTTGGGGAGATTAACCTCCTCCTTGTCTGATTTTATCTATTGAGAGTTGAATGAATACACACTAGGATAGAGCCACGCTTGGACTTTCTTCATACTACCAGTTCTAACAAAATGATAAGCTATTCTCCAATGAGGATTTATGGGTATCCAGTAAATGGTCTGTACTTCCTTAGCAGAGTGGTAGGTTTAGAAGACATTGTGTAAGGCTTCATCCTCAAATAATGGGGTAGCCGAAAACAGTCCGTACTTACACCTATACTGGCTGGAAATAGACACAATTAGTCCTAAGAATCGGGACCAGTATCTAGGGATAATCAAGCTCTTAACATCTCACTAACGTGATCTATAAGATTGGATAATCACCAAATAAAAATTGATAAGATAAAAGATCGAGCATTCAAGGTCATCACCCTGTATTGAGTTGGTGAACCAAGGGTTTGATTTCTCATCTTATTTTTGCAGTCCAGATCTACTCTTCATAAATCCCCACATCAAGATGATGGGAAGGATGTCTCTTAGGCTACCTATGGTAGCACCGCTTTCCAGCACTCTGCCCATTCATCTAGGGCAGCTTCGGAGAGCTTAGACCTGCTCTCTGAACCCGAATTTGCCTCCACGTTCCCCCTCGAACACCCTTCTTTCACTCCTGAGGTATAGACAAATAAGCCATCATAGCTCTACGTTCATTTGACATCACCTGAGCTTGGGTCTTTTTCCTTTGCAGAGACCGGAGAGATGGCCAGTAATGACATAACCGATGTGCAGTTGCAGATTTTGTCATTCGTATTAGACCAGGACACCGTCAAAAAAATATTTTTGGCCTTCGTGGAGACCATGCAGAGACAGATTAGGGACCAGGGAATATTCATGGTAGAGGTGAGGAGAGAGATTAGCTAGATGAGAGCTGGGAGAGCAAAGCCAAACATACCAGCTGGTGGTGGAGAAATACCAAGACATGAGGTCCAAGAAGATGAAAGACACTAAGAGGAGCTGTGTGATCCTTAGAGATCAGCACACACCATGAGGTAATTGCACAACCCTAGTGCAACCATCACTCACCGATGGATCCAACTGCCCACTATCCTTGGAGACATCAAGCTTCGCCCCCAGAATATTCAACTCTTGCCCAAATTCCATGGGCATGCCATTGAGGAGCCCCACCTTTATCTGCAAGAATTTGATATGATCTGCAGCACCGTCCATGACTGTCTGATTGACGAGGACACTGTTAACCTGATAGCCTTCCTAGTCTACTTGGTTGATGGAGTATCCTACTAGTTGAAACACCTAGAGAGGATTGTCACCACTTGGGAGCAGCTTCAGACCAAATACTTGAAAAAGTATTATCCACTCAGTCGGACCAACACAACTAGAGCTATGCTCAATAACTTCTCCATGATCCCCAATGAACAGTTCCATGAAGCATGGGTTGATTCCAAGAACTCACTAATAGGTGTCCCCACCATGACATAAACAAGCCCAATCTCATCCAGAGTTTCTCTATGGACTGACAACTGAGCTGCAGGGGCTAGTGAATGCCTTGTGTGGAGGATCCTACTTTGCCAAGGATAAAGACCAGATCTGGGCCATCTACGAGGAGATGGCTGAAAACTATACAGTGATGTTGTAGACTCTGGTTTACACTCAATGGAAACTTTCCCATCCGACGACTTCATTCCGCAGGATAGCACACATAGAGTCCAATCCTTCTTACTCTTCTACGATGGAAGCACTAGTAGAATCTTTAGCTGCCGACATGGGCATTATCAGCCAGAAGTTAGACCAGATGGAAATAATTGAGAAGAAGACGTGCTAAGGCCTTGATAAGCTCAATAGGATGGATGAGTTGGCCCAAACACTGAGTGACCTTAAGACTCAGATCATATGTCTCCAAGTGGCACAGATGGCTTCTCAGCCACAGTCCATGTCATGGTCTGATCCATGGAGCAGTTCATCATAGCACTCCGTCACATATCGGCAAGTCCATCGCATTCAGGCAGAGCCCATTCAATCTCTCCATCAATACCATCTACCACCACCCCCTTCAGACAGATGGTGGTATACCATCCGGATCAGTCCTTGGCGTCCCTTCCCCCGCCAATCCATGAGAAAGAGGAGCCATTGATGGAAGTCAAAGGAATTTAGTACTCCTAGTACCAACAGTAGCCCGGGATCTGTTGTGACCACCCAAGCATCCGATGGTCTACTGGAGGTGCTCAATCCCAACAACAGCCTCCAGCACAGGAAGGGTAGGGCGCCCAACAATATCAACCTCGGTACTCCCAACAACAGCAATAGTACGATCCTTGACCCCCATACCAATGTCAACAATGGAGGCAGAAGCAACAACCTCTTCTGTAGTATCCACAACCTCCCCCTCACTCGTACCAGCAGCAACAGCAGAGCAAACCTCATTTCCATTGAGGAAACCCATATGGTTCTCATGCACACTCATATGAGAACCCAACCTTAGACGATCTCGCCCGCATGCTTTCTGAGCAGCAAGCTACTTTCCAGTGAGAAGTTTATGAGTTCCAGCAAGAAATGAGGGAAATAATCAAGAGAAAGACTATCATACCTACGCAGATTGAGCCCAAACATAATAATCTAAAGAGAAAATCTGAGAAGGTACGATCTAAAGAGACCACCAGTCCTATTGAGATATTGTATGATATCCATTATTTATTTGATGTTGATTTTGAGACACTTAGGAGCGGTAGGAAGCCAACCGACCTCGACTCATATAGGAGACACCCCGATGTAGATTCTAGGGCACTAAAAGGAGTCAAAAGCAGTGCTGATATCGCAATGATGATGTTGAGAGTGGTACTGAAGTCACCAAGGATGATGGTCCTGACGATGGTGCTGATACCATCTTATCCCCAACAGCAGAAGGTGGTGTTGAGGCTACCAAATTTCCAGATGACAGGCCAGAGCACGGTATTGATGTCCCCAATTCAGATGTTGTCGATGGTACTGATGCCACAAGAGTCATTCAGTTGTGTTGCCTTCCTCTTCTCATGTACCTGAGGATGTTTTGAGAAATAGAAAAGCTTTGAAATAAAAAATATGAATAAAGGAAAGGTTTCTATATCTCCTTTGTATCCATCTGTTGAGGTTGATGATGTTTGCATGGATTCTAGCCTTGTGAATGCTTAGAAGCCTACTCCTACTCCTGACCTTCATTTTTTTGAGGGTCTTTCTATCCCCTTCCCTCAAGCACTCTTTTTAAGGAAGGATAAAAAACTAGAAAACCCCAAAAAGAGACAACAAATAGAGTTCAATGAGTAGATGATGGACAGATTTTAAATCCAGCTGACTCTTCAAAAGGCACTTGAGCACATCCCTCTTTTCCAAAAGAACCTCAGAGAGAAGATCGCCATGCATAGGAAGAAGAGTGATGACCGGCACAATGGCTAGGGTTAAGTTATTAATTAAGCAAGTGTCGTTGTGACCCTAATTAATTAAGCGATCAATGAGAAAATTAACTACTTAAGAAATCAAACAGAGAAAACTAGCAGTTTTGCTACTTTTATTAACCTGGTATAGCGGCCACGATCAAACTCAAGGAGCACAATTATACACTAAGTAATCTATTTTAGAAATCAAGAGATTTCTTTTGTTTTTAGTGGTTTTTAATTTTTCAAATTTTAAATTTTTTAAAGTGAAGGAAATAAGCACAATGAATAAAAGTATGCACACACAATCTTTTTATATTTTTCAGATAAGTCAAAAATGATCAAAAATTAAAATAAAAATATTTTCAGGTTTTATATATTTTATAGTGTTTTTGCCAATTTTTATATATTTTTCAGATTTTTTTGTGATTTTTTTAAAATTAAACAGTGGTATAATGCAACAAACAATGCAAAACAAGGAATAATTTGCAAATTAAAAATGGGTAAAAGGCTAAACGTCCCAGGGAATGATTTTTATAAAAAAAAACTATAAAGAAAAATGTAGACACGTGAATTGAAATCACAAGTTTTGGTTTTTCTATGATTTTATATGGTTTTTATAATTTTTTAGGCGTTTTGCAAATTTTTAGGTTTTTATAGGGTATCTATTGATAAACAATTTATCGAAGCTAAAAGATTAGATAGGGCAACTACAATAATTTTTATGGAATTTTTAAATGATTTTTCGAATTTTTATGTATTTTTGAAAATAAACTGGGACTATTTAGGGTATTTTTTGAATTTTAAAAAAAGAAAATGCATGAACATCAACAACAAAAATCACCATAAATAATACATGCTAGCATGGGTCACATAAAATTTTAGGCAATTTTTGGAGTTAATTTGATATTTATTTCAATTAATAAAAGACTTGCAAAAATAATGCACAGGGACCAAACTGTAATTACTTTAACCACTAGGGCTTAGCAAATAAAATGATCAGAGACTATAAGGGCCGAGATACAATTTATCCACGAAGATCATGTGCAACACATGAAATAGACACACACGGGATATATGCAATTTTCAAACCAATAAATTCATTCCATAACATCCAAAAAGTTTAGGAGAAATATTGCAAATATTCCAAAAAGCACATGCAGGAGCACATGCTTACAACTCAAGTGGACTGAAATGCAAATATAAAATAAGAGGGTCCTTACTACAAAAGTGCTTAACTACACTTAAAATTTATTGGACTAAAACGAAATAAAGAGACATGCAAGGGAAAAGGGGAAATATACCCTCAAAGCACATGGTCGACACGTAAGATGACAGACGGTTCTTATGATCTCTAGAAAAGGGATCTGACGGTCAGCGAATGTCTCGGACGTGACCATCAGATTTGACACGTTAGTACGGATCCAATGGTGCTCTAATGCAGCTCAGTCGTACGGTATAATCTGGCTCTGGCGGATCAGAGGGTCAGCTTTTGGGCACACTCCTACGGTACGGATCGAATCCGGCACTAGGAGTCTTCATCGAATGGCTTGGATAGTGTCTGGATGAAAAGAGCTCTAGCGAGCTTCAACCGGACATAATCAGCAATCCATGAGTCTGATGGACTCTCGGTAACGTCTAGCAGCTTCGTGAAGTCTCTCCGCGTCGACAGGAGCCCTTAGAACAAGCGATGGCCAATCGCATGGTGGTGGAGGTGCTCCATCACCTAGAGCTGCTCCGCCTAAGCAGTCAGAGCTCAAAAAGTGTTGCCTCACATGTGCCTACACATGTGAAGGGTAGAGGGACTTGGACGCTTTTCTCCGGTCTAGTGTATTGCATATAAAGCTTATGGAAATGGCGAGAAAATGGGATTTGGTCTCATGCGATGTAGAGAAGGGAGACCTAGCCTAATCCTCTCCGATGAGCAGGATTCAAGATGATTAGGTTGTGTTGGAGGATGAAGAGTGGGTCAGTGCGTCTATCGAAGCTGGTAGATAGGTCCGATGAGGCTCTGAACCGCTGGTCGGAGCGAGTGGAGTGACAGTGTAGTAGAATGGATGAAATCAAGATGGAAAGGAAATACATACGAAATGGGGGTACCTGAAGGTGCTACTATGGTCAGTGAAGTGCAGCGAGGGAAAGGGTGGGGTAGTGACCTCAACTCCAGTGCAGGAAATGGAGGAGGCTATACGCGACAGAGGTCCCACCACATAGTGAGCTACATTCAAAACTAGCACCAAATCGAGCTCA